>OY757907.1:93867425-93968107 GCA_963585895.1 Sepioteuthis lessoniana
TTTTATTTATATATATAAGTTTTATGTATAAGTTATATGACAACACACACACACACACACACACACACACACACACACACATATATATATATATATATATATATATATATATATATATATATATATATATATAATAAAAGAAAACAAATGAAACGTTTTTGTTTTGAAAATTGTTCAATACTATCATGTCAGAGCAGGTAAAAAATTAAACAAATATTATATCTATCTATCTATCTATCTAGCTAGCTAGCTAGCTAGCTGTCAGTCTGTCTGTCATTTCATATCTATCTATCTATCTATCTATCTATCTATCTATCTTCTTAAAGTTTCACGGAGTTCACGATCATTAGAGGGAAGATCTGATGGATAGATTCACTGACTGGTTGCCTGAAGATGCAGATTGTTCAAAATACAAGGTCTGCTGAAATAAATATTATAACAAAAAACATGAGTAATTTTAAAAAGGTTTTCTTATATATATATATATATATATATATATATATAACAAGTCCTTGAATTTATTTCAAACTGTTTTCTATCTATCTATCTATCTATCTATCTATCTATCTATGTGGTCTCTCTCTTTCTCTTTCTCTCCTCACCTCTCCCTCTATGTGTGTGGAGGGGACCGATAGTATTTATGAAAGGGCATTCTGTAGGTTAAGTACTCATTGTCAACGGACTTAACAAGAAATAGTTTAATTTATTGAGTACAAAGAATACTGACCATTTGACCGTCTCATAAATCAAGACGGGCAATAACCCCAAAAGATTCTGACGATGATGTGAAAAGCTTTTTTAAAATATCAACAGAATCAACCACACATTATTGATTTCCGACATGTAGACTCTTGGAAGTTTCTTCCACCTTTTAATTATCAATCTTGTGTGTGAGTACAGTTCCGATGTTGAAATCTTGCATTATTCAAAGTAAGCTTTTTATTGTCTCAGTAACTCAACAAAATACGACGACATATATATATATATATATATATATATATATTATTTGGTCCAGTTAAACCAGAGTTGGAAGTAAAGAGCTCAATGTAAGACATTACAGAGCAATTATTTAATTAAGAAAAAACACAAACCAGTCACATTAGGATTATAAATTTATTTCCATCCTGTTAAGTGTTTTTGAAAAATCAAAAAACAGGAAATATATATATATATATATATATATATATATATATATATATATATATATATATATATATATATATATATATATATATATATATATATATATATATATATATATATATATATATATATATATATATATATATATATATATATATATATATATATATATATATATATATATATATATATATATATATATATATATATATATATATATATATATATATATATATATACCAGCACATTGGTCCTGTGTGTAGAGTGTTTTGCATTGATCCGGGTGACCTGGGTTCAATATCAGGTTGCGTCATACCAAAGACTTTAAAAATGGTACTTGACACTCAGCAATATAAGGTACGCATCGAGGGTAAAGTGGAGCAATCCTTGGAAAGGATTAGCGCCTTTCCCTACTCCTCAGTGTAGTAGCTTTTGAAAAAGGGAGCCTTCTGGTCGCCCTCGACTACGGTCGCCAACTTTAGTTTATTACTTACTATATATATATTTGGTTGTGTGTTTGTGTAGATAGAAGACAATGATAATGTGCCACCCAGAGAGGATCGAACTCACTAACGGTGACTAAGGAGATGTACCTGACAAACATTACTCTACAGATGGTCTTCGTGCATCTCTCGATATATTCTTACTTACAACGCAAGGAATTGGTCAGCTTGTTGACTGACAAGTACTCATCAATTTGTCCCACACGATGTCACAACAGCAGGGCACACGGTGAAGAGCGAATTCACAGTAGCAACGTTTAAAAGACTGTCTGTATGCATGTGTATATGTGTATGTATGTGTGTGTGTGTGTGTGTGTGTGTGAGAGAGAGAGAGAGAGAGAGAGAGGAACAAGGACGAATGCTCTTTGAGTGTGTGTGTGTGAAGATTGTTTTTTTCAGTTCTCTAACAAAGCAGTATGATTTGTGTCCGTGTGTTCGTTTAACGTGTATGGCTGCCACTGTGTGTGTGTGTGTGTGGTCGGCAAATCAACGACGTCTAATCATATAGTCAAAACATAAACAAACATTTGTATCGATGAAATTAATTCAGTTCCATGAGACGCGGAAGATCCCTCAGAGTTAGTCAAGTGCGCTCCATTCTCTCTCTCTCTCTCTCTCTCTCTCTCTCTCTCTATCTATCTATCTATCTATTTGGATAGATAGATACATATTTATGTAAATATATTTATTAAGAAATAATGTAAAATAAAAATATGGATATCAACAAATTTATAAGGTTTGGTGTCTTTGTTTAATGGCATATCAACCTTCGTGGGTTTTTTAAAGCCGAAGTCATTCTTGGAGAAGAACAGCAGTGATACTATTTGAAGCATAGCTGGTACACACACACACACACATATATATATATGTTTGTGTTTACCACGAATATGAAAAGAATGAGATAGATTGGTTGGATTGGTTTCTTAGTTTAATGGCATATCAACTTTCGTGGGTTATCTAATGCCAAAACCATCCTTTTAGAAGAATAGTAGCATTGAATACATAATTGGGGAAGGGATATGGGCATTCATACCTTTCTCAACGTTGTTAGTCTGGAAGTGAATGTAATTGCATTACTGGAGTTCGAACTCACTTACGACGATGTCACAGTCGAGCACATTAGCCACTACGCCACGTGGACTCTTCCATAAATAGAGAGACAGATGGATATGAACTGATTGGGATATATAGGAATAAACTGAGATAGATAGATAGATAGATATGAACAGAATTAGATAGATAGATAGATAGATAGATAGATATGAACAAAAGGCGATAGACAGATATGGCAAGAATTAAGTTAATAGATAGATAGATAGATAGATAGATATGCTTGGTCACTCTAGATGTACAGCTTATAAAAGACCTTGCTAGGGAATTGAAAAAACTATGGCACGTGAAGGTGACAATTATACCAATCGTGATTGGTGCTTTTGGTACAGTTACCAAAGGATCATTAGAGGGACTGGAGGACTTGGAGGTTGGCGGACGAGTGGAGACCATCCAAATTACAAAATTTTTGAGAACGGCCAGAATACTGAGAAGAGTTCTGGAGACTTGAAGTGACTTGCTGTCTCTGAAACTTCAGTGAAAAACCATCAGCTAAAACTGATGTGAAAAACTCTCAAGGAGTTGTTAATAATAATAATAATAATAATAATAATAATAATAATAATGATAATAATAATAATAATAATAATGTAGGCTATGCGATGACAGAGACGAAACTATCAATCACATATTAAGCGAATACAGCAAATTAGCACAGAAGGAATATAAGACTAGACACGACTGGGTGGGCAAGGTGATCCACTGGGAGATGTGCAAGAAATTTAAATTTGACCATTAGAAAAAATGGTATATGCACAACCCAGCACCTGTCCTAGAAAATAACACACATAAACTCCTATGGGAATTTAACATACACGGATCACCTAATCTCAGCCAGAAGACCAGACCTTATAATAATCAACAATAAAAAAAAAGAGAACTTGAAAAATTGTCGACTTTACTGTCCCGGCTGACCACAGAATAAAACTGAAAGACCTTGCTAGGGAATTGAAAAAGTATGGAACATACTGGTGACAATTATACCAATTGTGATAGGTGCGTTTGGAACAGTTACTAAAGGATCACTTAAGGGACTGGAGGACTTGGAAGTTGGCGGATGAGTGGAGACCGTCTAAACTACTGTACTATTGAGAACAGCCAGAATTCTGGGAAGAGTCCTGGAGACTCGAGGAGACTTGCTGTCACTCAAACTCCAGTGAAAGACCATCTGCTAAAACTGATGTGAAAAACTCTATTGAGTAAATAATAATAATAATAATAATAATAATAATAATAATAATAATAATAATCTAAAAAGTACGTAAAGAAATTTACTGATGCTATTTTTCTTGTGTTTTTCCTTCTTCTAAGTTCAATGATTCCGAAGACACGGTTCTTACAGATACTTCTTAACGTATAAGCATAGTGGACACTTGCCTGGGGGTCTAGAAGAAATAATAGATTATTTACATCTTCATTCCTGTGAGTAGTTGTATCGATAGGAGCCCTTCTGTACTGCCTTGACCGGGGGCCTATAATACTATTAAAAGGTCCCAGGGTCCCAAATTTAACAATGGTTTAAACTATTGTTCTTTACTTCAAAGGTATTTAAATACAGAACCGAATTTTAACCAGATAAGTTTCATTTTCTACGACATTGCCATGTGTAAAATGAGTATTTTATATATGTATGTGACCCAGTCGGCGTGGGCTGCAGAATACACCGGATGCTTCTCTTCAGAGGGGTAAGACTCGCCCCAAGAGTGTCTTGAGATGACGCTTAACAATCTGACGGTAAGGCTCCAGTAATGCTGGAGCTTTGGGAAATGCAGAGTAACTCTTCATAACCATCGCTCCCAGATCCACTCTGCCTCGGAGTGGTAGCACTTGATAGTGTCCTATCTATGGGTCAAATAGAACTAAATTAATGCTAAACTGAATTGTTTGAAATAGAACTGTTTTTGAAACTTAAATTGAGTACTAACTCTAAACTGAATTGTTTGTAATAGAACTATTCTTGACATTTAAACTAATCATGTTAAACTGAATTGTTTGAAATAGAACTGTTTTTGTTATTTGAACTCCGTAATTATGTTAAACTGAATTGTTTGAAATAGAAGTTTACATCTATAAAAATGGATTCGGCATTAAGTAACCTACAATGGTTGATATGCCATAAAACCCAACCAAATCGCCAATGTGCTGTCAAAAAAAAAAAAAAAAAGAAGAAAATCAAAAGAAAATAAAAGCAGAAAAAACTTAGTTATTCATGACAGACGTTGTAAAGATTAAATACTATACTATACATATATAGTTTGATTTGGTTTGGTTAGTTTTGGTTTTGTTTTATGGCATATCAATCATTGTAGGTTATTTAGTGCCAAATCCATTTTTATACATGTAAACTTCTATTTCAAACAATTCAGTTTAACATAATAACTACAAATTCAATTTATACATATATATGAAATGTATATATCATCATCATCATCATCATGTCGTGCTGGTAGCACGGATATCCCTGACCCTCTCTCGCCACTTCTCCCTATCGTTCATCGCCCTAGGCAGGTCCTCAGGACAACATCCCGTATCCTCACATAGTTGCTGAATGTATGTTTGTGCTGGTCGTCCTGCTTTTGCACGGCCATGTGTGGGGGTCCATAAGAGTACGTCAAACTCACGTCCAGGACCTGTTTAGGTATATATGATTTTTAAAACATTTTGTCAACAACATTCTTAAACGAGCCTGATATCTTTTTTGCACACAGTTAAATGGTTTCAGGTATTGCTATGTAACAGTCACAATTTAACATTAGTCATTTGTTTGCACAGATAGTTTGTTCTATTTGACCCATATATTGAACCTTATCAGGTGCTACCACTCTAGGTCAGAGTAAGCCTTGGGGCCATGGCAATGAAGGGGTACTACACATCCCCCAAATCTCCAAGGCTGGAGCCTCGCCATCAGATGGTTTAATGTCATATCCATAACACCATTGGCAGTTTATTATATTAGGAGAGAGAACTGAATAAATGAATAAATAAACTGAATTTGTATAGTGACATCCAAATAAACTGAAATTGTATAGTGACATCCAAAACCAGATGCTTGCTCGCCCCCCCCCGTAAACAAAGCATGTAGGAATTTTGTGAATAAACTTTAAAGAGGTAACTCGTTGGGTGTATATTGTCGGTGAGATTTATGGAAGTACATCAATAAATTCGTAACTTTTTTTTTATAGAAAAAATCTCTTATATTGCACAGCGATTATTTTTCAACATAATCTCCTTCTTTTAGAGTTACTGACACTGAGTTGTGCAGAGAATATAGATAATTGTAGGGGTCGAGAAATAAATTCAAGAGAGAGAGAGAGAGAGAGAGAGAGAGAGAGAGAGAGAGAGAGAGAGAGAGAGAGAGAGAGACCACAAATTGATGGGTAAATTGAACGCGTGGTAAATAAGTATGAAGATAGATAGATAGATAGATAGATAGATAGATAGATAGATAGATAGTAAAATGAATATACATCTGAGATTTATAGATATGAAGATAGGTATGAAAACGGAATGATAGAAAGATAATCATAGTAAACAGATTGATAGATAGATAGATAGATAGATAGATAGATAGATAGATAGGGCACTTATAATATTTTCGTAATGTATCACACACGCACTAATATACAGATTCAACCATCGATACATACACAGATAGAATCGTACGTACTACTACAACTGATTTTGTGTCCGTGTGTTCGTTCATTCTTTCAGATGTGTTCAGGGCGACTGATTCGTAAACTCAAGATGAAAACTCGTCAGGCAAAAAACAACTGCTCCATTGAAAGTTTGTTCGAATTTTGCTTGTGTTCGTGTGTTCGACTTAAATGTGGTTCTCCATGCGTTTGGCGGGTGTCACACTTCGGCAGGTAAAAACATCGTTTTTTTTTCTTTTTCCCGACAATTTTAAACCGGTTCTCTGGGGACTGCATTGACCTTTTTCCTAAAAGATGCTACCCGTGTCTCATAAGAGCTGTAACATTTATTATGTGAATAGATATATTAAATATGATTTGTAAACACATTTTGTTGTATCAACAATTTTTAAACGAGCCTGAACTCATTTGTTTTTGCACACAGTTAAATGGTTTCAAGTATTGCTATCTAATACAAATAATTCTATTGAACATTACTCATTCATTTGCACATAGTTAAATGATCCCTAGTATTGTTATGAATCCCTAACAATTCAATTAAGCATCAGTTATTTGTTTATACACAGTTAAATGATCAAAAAGTTCTAGTTCTAACAATTCAATTTAGCATAAGTCATTTGTTCGCACACAGTTTAAATGTGAAACAGTTCTATTTGACCTATTGATAGGACCCTTACAGGTGCTACCACTCCGAGTCAGAGTGAACTTGGGAGCAATGGCAATGAAGGATTACCCCGCATTCCCCAAAGCTCCAACACCACTGAAGCCTGACCATCAGATTGTTTGATATGCTATTAAACAAAGAAACCAAAACAAAACAAACCTTTCGAATATAAATAATTTGGGCACAGTTGTAAGATTTTATAAGATTTCAAGTATTCTTATCTTCTATTGGAGTAATGGCAATGAAGAGTTTTGTTTGGTTTGGTTTGGTTTTACGGCATATTTGACCTATAGATAGGACCCTAACAGGTATTACTATTCCGGATCAGAGAGGACCTGGGAGTAATGGCAATGAAGAGTTTTGTTTGGTTTGTTTTGGTTTTACGGCATATTTGACCTATAGATAGGACCCTAACAGGTACTACTATTCCGGATCAGAGAGGACCTGGGAGTAATGGCAATGAAGGGTTTTGTTTGGTTTGGTTTGGTTTTACGGCATATTTGACCTATAGATAGGACCCTAACAGGTACTACTATTCCGGATCAGAGAGGACCTGGGAGTAATGGCAATGAAGGGTTTTGTTTGGTTTGGTTTGGTTTTACGGCATATTTGACCTATAGATAGGACCCTAACAGGTACTACTATTCCGGATCAGAGAGGACCTGGGAGTAATGGCAATGAAGATTTTGGTTAGGTTTGGTTTTGTTGGGTTTTACGGCATATCAAACATTGTAGGTTATTTAATGCTAAGTCCTCTTTATACATATATTAAGTATATGATTTGTAAACACATTTTGTTAATAACATTTTTAAATGAGCCTGAGTTCATTTTTTTCACACAGTTAAATGATTTCAAGTATTGCTATCTAATACAAATAATTCTATAAAGTATTAGATTTGTTTACACAAAGTTAAATGGTTTCATGTATTGCTATGTAACAGTAACAATTTAATATCAATCGTTTGTTTACACATATTTAAATGGATATACATACGTTTCTTTAATCGAATAGTTTGTTGGTAATTTCATTTTTAAATGAGTAAGAAGTAATTTGTTTGCACACTCGTATTGTTATTGTTTGTACACAGTTAAATGGTTTTGATTATTGCTGTCTTGCTTGCTTGTACACAGAGAAGTGGATACAAGTATTGCTATTAAACACTAATTATTCTATTGAACACTATTCATTTGCACTCGGTCAAATAACTGCCCAGTCGGCTGGGTTTGTAGAAAATACCAACTGCATCTCTGCAGAGGGGTAAGACACTCCACCCAACGTGTGTCCTGATATGACACTTAACAATCTGAAGTTCCAGTAACGCTGGAGCTTCGGGGAATGCGGAGTACTCCTTCATTGTTATCGTTCCCAGGTGCACCCTGGCTGGATTGGTTGCATTTGATAGGGCCCTATCGACGGGTCAAATAGAACTAAACTGCGTACTTATGTTAAACTGAAATATTTGAAATAGAACTGTTTGACTAAATTGAATAGCTTGAAATAGAAATGTTTTTAACAATTAAAATTTGTACTTACATTTAAACTGCGTGCTAAACTAAATTGTTTGAAATGGAACTGTTTTTGACATTGAAACTGTACAACGCTAAACTGAATTGTTCGAAATACAAGTTTTGACATTTGACTGTGTGTAAACAAAATTTATACTTATACTAAACTAAATTGTTTGAATGAGAACTGTTTGACTAAAATGAATAGCTTGAAATAGAAATGTATTTGACGATTAAACAGTGTACTCATGCTAAACTGAATTGTTTGAAATAGAACTGTTTATTTGCATAAAAATAAATTTGGCATTAAATAACCTACAAAGATTGATATGCCATAAAAAAACAAACAAACAAACAAACAAACTGTCAATATTTCAATTTAGCACACATTTGAAGAGTTTCAAGTATTGCTATTTAACACTAATAATTCTATTTAACATTAATCATTCGTTATTTCATAATTAAATGGTTCCAAGTATTGCTATGTATCAGTAATAATTCAATTAAACATCAATCGCTTGTTTAATCAGTTAATGCATAAACAGTTCTATTTCTAACAATTCAATTAAACGTAGGTCATAATTTTTCACCCAGTTCAAATATCAAATGGTTCAATTCGACCCATAGGTAGGACCCTTTTAAGGTGCTACCAATCCGCATCAGAGTGGGCCTGGGAGTGATGTCAATGAAGGAGCAATCCACATTCCCCAAAGCTCCAGCATTACCATGAGATTATTTAGTGCCATATCGAGGATATTCGTTTGGGGAATCCTACCCCTCTGCAGAGATGCATTCGGTGTATTCTACTGCCCCACCCCACCAGCCGACTAGGCTGGGCAACAAAGTAGTACTCTGCATTCCCCAAAGCTCTAGCATTAATGAAGCCTCACCATTAGACGGTTTAATGTCATAACAGAACACTTGTTGAGGGAGTCTTATCCCTCTGCAGAGATGCAGTCGGTGTATCCTACAGCCCCACTCCACACAACTGGGCTGGGCAATGAAAGGGTACTTCACACTGTCAAGATCTCCAGACGTAGATCCTCACAATCAGATGTATTTTAAGTGCTTTTTTTCAGGGCTCACCTTTTTTTTGCAGGGGAGACAGTCAGGTTATTCTAAAACCCGACAACTGTGCTATTTGCTGTGAGATCAGTTTTTACGAGGTGCCTATGATTATACAAACAAAACTATTTTACCACATATGAAACTGGCATTATACCTTCTAATTTAAATAACGCCTAGACGAACAACTAGAAGGAAAGAGGTCTTTTATCTATATTACAAAGAGTCAATATTTGTGAAGCAATTCCATAACGAACAAAATTTTCTATTAGCTTTTCTAAGTTCTTTAAATAAAGTGGGAAGGAAAACAACTTTATGGACGTTTTAAGCACCTAACAAGTGACATCTGACACGAGAAAACCTGGACGTGGCTAAGAAAAGGTAAGCTTAAGTGAGAAACTGAATCTATTTTAATAGCAGTACAAAACAACACCATAAGGACTAACTATATCAAAGCGAGAATAGATGAGATGCAACAAAACAGTAGATGTAGGTTATGGGATGATTGAGAAGAAACGATCAATCACATGATAAGCGAATGCAGCAAATTAGTACAACCCAGCATCTGTACAGGAGAATGAGATGCATAAACTTCTCAGTGATTTTGAGATACAAACGGATCACCTAATATCGGCCAGACGACCAGATCTTATAATAATTAACAAAAAAATTGTGGACTTTGCTGTTCCGGCAGACCACAGAGTAGAGTTGAAAGAATTAAAAAATGAGGGATAAGTACATGGACCTTGCTAGGGAATTGAAAAAACTGTGAAACATCAAAGTGACGATTATACCAGTTGTAATTGGTGTTCTTGGTACAGTCACTAAAGGATTAGTATAAGGACTGGAGGACTTGGAAATAACGGGACGGGTGTAGACCATCCAAACTACAGCATTGTAGAGATCGGCCAGAATACTGAGAAGAGTCCTGGAGACTTGAGGAGACTTGCTGCCACTCAAACTCCAGTGGGAAACTATCAGCTAATACTGATGTGAAAAACTCTCAAGAAGAAAAATAATGATAATAATAGCATACACTGGTGTAATAGGAATACAGATGCTGGTATGACTGAATGGGGAAAGTGATCAACTGAAAAATTTGCAATAGACTAAAGATATATATCATACTGGCATATTGTATATGCACAAACCAGAATCTATCGTTGAAAAGGAGATGTTTAAAATTGGCGGGGAATTCGAGGTACAAACAGATCACTGAATCCAGGTTAGAAGACGAGACTTAGTTTTGATAAACAAAAAAGAAAAGAACCTGTCAACCGAAGGATTTTTTCTGTTCCAGCAAATCCCAAAGTGAAAATAAAGGAAAATCATAAAACTTTGCAAGAGATATGAAGAATTTGGGCAATATGAAGGTTACGGTGATGGCAATAATAGTTGGAGTACATGGAACAGTTCTTAAGAACCTTGAAAAAGACAGAGAGAACTGGAGATCAGAAGAAGAATTAAGATCGCCCAGACCACAACAGAGATGAACTGAGGAGACTTGTTGACACTAGGATTTAAATCAGTTAAAACTAGATAGAAAAACATGCAAAGCGTATCACCAAATTTAGCCTAGATGACCAGATTCAGTATGAATTAACAAGAAAAGAACTTGTCATCTTAATGATTTCATGGATGGTAATGAAGGGGCACTCCGCATTTTCCAAAGCTCCCGCATTACTGGAGCCTCATCATCAGATTATTTAGTGTCTTATCCCGGATACTCGTTGTGGTTGGTTTTTTTACTCCTCTGCAGAGATGCAGTCGGTGTATTTTACATCCCAAGCTGACTGGGCACTAGTTGAAACGCGTTTCAATTGATAAAGTAATAGTTTTTTTTTTATATATATGTAAACAAACATGATTGTCTAATAAATGTTGGTTAATGATAGAATCTACTTTTTGAGTATAACAACGTAAACATCTTGGAGTAACAATAATCTTTCTAGTAGTCTCAGAAAAAAGAGGCCCTAAGGATCAATAAAAGAATTTAAAATGTATCTGCTACTTTTGGGTCTTTACTACAAACGTGAATATATATATATATATATATATATATATATATAAAAGTAAAGAAGGCGACCTTAATCAAGGATTACCCGAAGGCTCCTTTTTCAATAGCAACTACACCGGGGTGTAGGGGGAGAGCGCGACTCCTTTCCCTGGATTGCTCCATTTTACTCTTGATCCTAACCTTACAATGCTGAGTGCTAAGCAAGGCAGTATCAAGTACCATTTTTTGAGTCTTAGGTGTGACTCGACCTGGGATTAAACCCCGGTCTCCTGGACCTCTGGCGAACACTCTACTCATTAGGCCAATGACTTGCTGAAAACAAATTGCTGAACAAAAGACGTGAATTGATATCTAAGTGTAGACGTATTAATAAATCTCTTGTGTCTCATTTACCGGCAAATTCCATATTTATTCTCTTTTATTTTGACTACCCACACTCTTTATACGTAAGTAAATATATATATTTCTTCCCTCCAGTCACGTATATTTAGATCTTACCACGTGATTATGACTCACATTATAAATGCGGTTGATAGGCCAGTTTTCTCACATTTCTGCCTGATGATTGCTCTCCTCACACGAAACGTCAAGTTTTGGATTTCTAGTCTTCATAATTCTTATATTTTTCAGTTTTTAAACCTATTCTGCTATAACATCGAGCACTTTTCTTATTTGCATTTGAACATTACTCTTCAAATTCACAAACATACAGAGTAGATAAATTTCCAGTTCAGCTTGCAAATGGATGATTTTTTAGGAGAGAGAGGGGGTCTGCTTTAAGTACTAAACATAATTTTTTATCATCCAAATTCATTCTAATGGATATAAGTATAAAATATTTTCTAAACAGATACATAAATATCATTATGGACTGCAATGAAATGTTTGGTTTGGGTGGGTTTTATATCATATCAACTCCTCTGAGCCATTTATTGCCAAATCCTGTTTATATATATATATATATATATATATATATATATATATATATATATATATATATATTATTTGGTCCAGTTAAACCGGACTTGGGAGTAATTCCATCAGGACAAGAAAACTATTCAAGAGTGAACATTTAAATTTTCCTGGTAAAGAGCTCAATGTAACAGACATTACAGAACAATAATTTCATTAAGAAAAAGCAACAAACCGGTCACATTAGGATTATAAATTTATTTCCATCCTGTTATGCGTTTTTGAAAAATTCAAAAACACGAAAAAAATTAACCGGACTTCTTCAGATCCTATGGATAAAATAAATTAGAATAGACACTTTGTTTTGTTGTTTTTTCTTAATGAAACTATATACATATATATATTATGTATGATTGGTAAGCAAATAGTTTGTAGGGAACATTTCTAAACGAGTCAGAGCTAATTTGTTTCCACACAGTTGAATGATTTCAGGTATTGCTGACACTAATAATTCTAAATGGTTTCAAGTATTGCTATCAAATAATAATAATTTTTATTCAATGCTAATCAATTGTTTGAACACAGTTTAAATTGTTTCAAGCTCAAATCTCTAATAATAATAAATAAAGTTGGCGACCGTAGTCGAGGGCGACCCAAAGGCTCCTTTTTCAATAGCTACTACACCAAGGTGGAGAGGAGGGCGCAACTCCTATTCCTGGATTGCTCCACTTTACCCTTGATCCTTACCTTATAATGATGAGTGTTAAGCAAGGCGATATCAAGTACCATTTTTTGAGTCTTTAGTATGACTCTACCAGAGATTGAACCCTGGTCTCCCGAGCCATTGGCGAACACTCTACCCACTAGCCAATGGGCATGGTACTAATAACAATAATCCTCGGCAAAAAATCAAACTGTTGTATTTGAGCCATTGATAGGACCCTAATTCGGATCAGAGTGGACCTGAGAGTAATGGAAATGAAAAGTTACTTTACATTCTCCAAAGCTCTGGAAGTAGAGCCTCACCATCAGATATAGTTTAATAATAAAGGAAGTGCCCGTGGTGTAATGGTTATCGTCGTAGGAAATGGACACGGCGACACGAGTTCAAATCCTGGACGAGACTGATTGCATTTCACATAGCACTAATACCCTTGGGAAAGGTATGAATCCAATTATTCTCCCTCCAGCTATGGGTAACTAGTAGGGCAGACTAGGTTCTTCAGCCTTGGTGAGGCAACTAGTCTAGGAGAAGGAAAACTCTGAATTCAAACCTGTTAAACTCCGCTTAAAAATTGACCTTGTGTCATATCCTGCCCGAGCGAAGGGGTTGGGTAAATATGATATAGTTTAATATCATGCCCAGTACGTCTAGGCTTAGTCAGCTGGTGCTGTAGAATACACCGATTGCATCTCTTCTGGGGGATGAGTGGGTAAGACCTCCCCTCCCAACAAGCTGATTGTGATGCTCCATTCCTGGAGCTGAGGGGAATGTGGAGTACCCCTTTGTTGCCATTGCTCCTAGGTACACTCTGACCTGGAGAAGTAGTATCTGTTTAGGTTTCATCCACGGATCAAATAGGACTGTTTAAACATTTAGCTGTTTGCAAACAAACAAATGACTTATGTTAAATTGAAATGCTAGTGTTACATAACGATACTTGAAGCCATTTAATAGCATGTAAATAAAATTATTTGTGTTTGATGAGAATACTTAAAACCATATATCTCAGTGCAAAAAGGGCATTATTGGTATTACATAGAGATACTATTGTTGTATAGCCATGTCCAACTATACAAACACATATGCATGCGAAATCATAACGATGACACAATAAAGACAAGCGACACAGTTCTTAGAAAAATATACCTCTCACTTTATTTGAAGGGGTTGTGTATGAGAGGGAGTTAGAGACCGAACAAAGACTGCAACATATTGACCCCCACTCTATTGGCCATAACCGAATTTCTTTCCCGTTCTCCTGGGCAGCTCAACCGGGGACCTGGGGACCTGGGGACCCAGCCTCTTGGGGTGCTGGTTTTCTCTACCGCATCTTATCTCTAACTCGTCTGATACCCAACTGCTCAGTCGGGGGCCTGAGGGCTCCCTCAGCTGGGTGCTGGCTTTCTCTACCGCATCTTGTCATCAACTGGTCTGGTCTCCAAAGTAACTGACTTCCTGTCTTCACCGAGTTATATAATAGTTCAACGCCCACCTTCTTGTGGACGTCACAATCGCACTTATTAACCCGTCCAGTTATATTCTGATATTCCTTGAGTGGATGCACCTGTTATTTACATAGGTGCATTTGTTATTTTGACAGCCCGGCCGGGTCGTAGGTCAATATACAACACTTGGAACTATTTATCATTATTTGTATTAACTAGAATTATTTATATGAGATAGAAATACTTGAAACAGTTTAACTGTGTGCAAACAAATAAGTTCTGGCTCGTTTAAAAATGTTTAGCTTGCCAACCATTACACCAACTGAGGCGCCCAAACGCTTGTGTATCTACTCATTTGTGACTATGACACGAGTAAATTCGACTGGGAAATATTTGCACTAGCTAAGTATGTAAATAGAAATAAAGTCTGCTAGTATCCAGGAAAAATTCAATGATTTCAACTGTCAAGTAACGTATATATATATATATATATATAGTAGGGTGAAATAAATATTTGCAGTCCACCGCTTTAACCATTACACCACGAGGACACCCCTTATGGCATATCAACCATTGTTGCTTATCTAAAGCCAAATCCTGTTTTTACAAATATATTGAATAGATGATTTGTAAACACATTTTATTGATACATACAGTCAAATGATCAAACAATTCTATTTCTTACAATTCAATTTAACATGATTCAACAAAGTGAAATACTTCCAAGTACTGCTATGTATCATTAACAATTCAATTAAATGTCAGTCATTTGTTTACACACAGCTAAATGGTCAAACAGTTCTATTTCAAACAATTTAATTCAGCATAAGTCATTTGTTTGTACTCAGTATAAATGTCAAACAATTCTATTTGACCCATTGATAGGACCCTATCAGGTACTTCCACACCGGGCCGGATTGGACCAGGGAGCAATTAAAATAAAGGGTTATTCCGCATTCTTCAAAGTTCTAGCATTACTGGAGCCTCGCTATCAGATTGTTTTATGTCATATCCAGGACACACTTGTTGGGAGAGAGTCTTACCCCTTAGCAGAGACACAGTCAGTGTATTCTTTAGCCCTAGTCGACTGTGCTGAAAGCTAATTCCAATAATCAAAAAAATCTTAATGAGTGTATGTGCGTATATATAACTAGACGACCAGAGAATCTTATTGGTATCCATTGTAACAACGGTCCATGATTATGTTGATGCTTCTGTTTAGAAAAAAGTGGGTGGGTAAAAATGGACTTTCATAGTTTATCTTTATGATTTGAATGAAGAAAAATTACATTCAGAATAGATGCAATGTCCCAGAAAATTATAATTTCTTTACAAATTAAACTGGATTGTGCTTTATTCTCCAAGTTACTGAGTTTCAAGTGTATTACTCTAATACTTGTCCCGCTATGATGTACCATTTTTTATTTTTTGCTGGGTACCGGTTACTGAGAGAGAGAGGGGGAGTAACGAAAGTGATAAGACAAATAGTAATATTTTTCATAGATATTGTGATTATTGTTCGAGAATTTCAAGTGTATTATTCGAATACAGATCCTGCTATGATGTACCGTTTTTTTTTTGCTGGGTGTCAGTCTCACACACACATCCAAAATACACACACATCCACATCCACACACACACACATAGAGAGTTGTCAGTCTCACACACACATCCAAAACACACACGCACATCCACATCCACAGAGAGAGAGAGAGAGAGAGAGAGAGAGAGAGAGAGAGAGAGAGGGGGGGGGAACGAAACTGTTAAATATTTCAAATATGTTATTCATTTTCTAATTGTTTTCTCCTAGTTTCGTCTTCAGGTCATCGTCACGTGAAAATATTTTGTGAAGAAAACTTATTTAAAAAAGTTTTGAAGAGAACTGAAATACAATAAAACGGTCGAAAAATAGAATGGAAGCGTGGCATATCCATTCGTTGATTGAAAACCACGATTTGATTGGGTTACTATAGGTTAGTGGTATTGAGGTTTCGGGCCCCAAATCATACTCGACCCCAGAGATTGTATCAGGTGAGGGCTTTCTTCTTTTTTGGAGGAGAATGAAGTGGGGGAATGAAATTATATAAAATACAAAATATCATATAAGACCGATGTTTTTCATGATTTGGTTCGGTTGCGTTTTATGGCATATCAATCCTTGTGGGTTATTTAATGTTAAATCCTGCACACACACACACACACACACACACACACACACCCACACCCACATATACATATATATATATATATATATATATATATATATATATATAATTCGTAAGCGGTTAGTTTTAGCTAACATGATTTTTAAACAAGCCAGAACTCATTTATTTGTTTACATACAAATAATTTTAAGTATTGGTATTTAACATGATCAATTCAACTTAATATTGATCCTTTGTTAGCACGCAGATTAATGGCTTCAAGTATTGCTATCAAACAATTTTCTTTAATATCAATCATTTGTTTGCACACAGTTAAATAGTTTCAAGCATTGCTACTTATTAATAACACGTAGTTCAAAGAGTTTCAAGTATTGCAATTCAACAGCAATAATTTTATTCAGTATTAATCTCGTGTAAAAAAAATTAAACAGTTCTCTTTGCCCCTTAGATGGAACGCTAACAGGTACTACCACTTTCGATGTGTGTGCGCTTGAGAGTAACGGTAATGAAGGGATACTGCACATTCCCAAACCTCATCATCAGATGCAGTCTAATGTCACACTCAGGACACTATACATTTTTCAAAAAAGAAAATGATTAAAAATTATCCCTGGACTTACATGCCGACTTTTAGTATGTTTCCGTAGACGACATAGACTGTTTGTTCTTGTTTCCAGCTTTTAAAAAGTTTTTCCTGCTGACATGATTTGTACAATTATTTTTTCCTTTTTTGCTTTACTGAAGTAACACGTTGGGATAATGTTATATGCTTATTTGTAAACACGCTAAGTCTTGTTTTTTTTAAAAATAATCCTCTGTCGAAATAGAGAGAGGATTATAAGGTTGCAACTCTTATACGCCATTAAAGCCGGTAAATAAAAGGAAAAGAAAAAAAAAAAAGAAAAGAGAAAAAAGAAAAGAAAAAAGAAACGAAAGAAACATAACGTGAAAAAGAAAAAAAGAACAGGAAGAAAAAAGAAAAAAAAGCAGAGAAAAGGAACAAAGAAAAAAAAAAAAGGAAAGAAAAAAAAAAAGAGAAAAAGGAAAGAAAAAAGAAAAATGAAGGAAAAGGAACATTGAATAAAAAAAGGAAAGTAAAAAAGAAATAAAAAAGAAAAGAAAAAGAAGAAATAGAAAAAGAACTGAAAAAGAAGAAAAAAGAAAGAAAAGAAAAAGGTTAGAAAACGAAAAAAAGGAAAGAGAAAGAAAAAAGGTAAGAAAAAGAAAAAAGTTTTGAAAATATGAAAAAAAAAGAAGGAAAAAGAAAGGAAACAAAAAAGAAGAAAAAACGAAAGAAAAAGAAAAAAGGAAACAAACAGTAAGATTAAGAATAAAGAAATGAATAGGAAAAAGAAAAAGAAAAAATAAATAGAAGATAGGAAGAAAAAGAAAAAATAAAGAAAAAGAGTAAAGGAAAGAAAAGAAAAAGGAAGAAAAAAGGAGAATAAAAGAAAAAAAGGAAAGAAAAAGAATAAAGAAAAGAAAAAGAAAAAAGCAAGGAAAAAGAAAAGAAAGAAAAAAGAACGAGAAATGAAATGAAAAAGAGAGAAAAAAGAATGTAAAAAAAAGGTCGAATAAGTCAATAATTGTGCACCTGGAAATAACGGTTCACTGATCACTTTGAGTTTATTCTTATTCTGTCCAGTTTTCTTTTATTTCATTTTCAAACCATTTTTGCACTTATATAACTAAGTATAAAAATATGACGACTTTCATGTCAAAGTGACATGAAACAAAACTCATCGGAGTAACAGCTCAGTCGGCTGGGCCTATAGAACACACCAATTGTATCTTTGCAGAGAGGTAAGACTCCCCAAACAAGTGTCCTGATGCTCAGTCGGCTGGGACTGTAGTACACGCCAACGGCATCTCTGCAGAGGGGTAAGATTCCCTAAACAAATGTCCTGTGGCCAAGTCGGCTGGGGCTGCAGAATACCCCAACTGCATCTCTGCTGAGGGGTAAGACCACTCTCTAACGAGTATCCTAGATATGACACTAAACAATCTCATGGTGAGGCTTCAGTAATGCTGGAGCTTTGGAGAATGCAGAGTATCCCTTCATTGCAATCAGGTCCACTCTGACCCGGAGTGGTAGCAACTGATCGGGTCAAATCTATGGGTCAAAATAATAGTGTGCAAACAAATAACTTGAATTGTTAGAAATAGAACTGTTTGATCATTTAACTGTGTGTAAACAAATGACTGATGTCTAATTGAATTGTTACTGATATATAGCAATACTTGGAACCATTTAACTTTATTGGGTTGTTTACAAATCATATATCTAATATATATATATATATATATATATATATATATATATATATATATATGTAAAAACCGGATTTGGCATTAAATACTCTTCAATGGTTGATATGCCATATAACCAAGCCAAGCATAACCAAACCAATTAGATGAGTAAAAATACTAAAAAATAAACGTGCATACGTAATAAAATAAAAGTTATTCCGATAATCATCCCAATATGTGTGTGCGTGTGTGTTTAAGTTTATTTTCATTTTTAAATCAAGAATTATCAATCAGTTCTTTGGACTTCTGATGTAAGATGATTTCTTCCATCTTATTTTTTTTAGTTCCTTTTTTTCATTACAACTCACCCAGGCCGTTAATTATACTATGAATGAATATTTAAGAATCAATTTCCTTGAAAAAATATTATTATTTGGGTGAGCATGATGCAAATCCCACAGTATCGATCTAAAGTTTTTGATAGGATTGGAAATTGCTTTATTCACTCAGAACATTTTATCGTTAATGCGCCAACAAACATCGTGCTACAATGAGCCATTTTTGACGTGTTACAGTTACATATAAAAAAATCAGATCATCATGATATTGATGAATAAATAAAGGGAGAAAGTGGCAGATTGATTTTAACGGCATGTAAACCTGTCTAGGGTTATTTCATGTCAGCTTAAAGAATTGTCTTCATTGAACATTTATATATACAGTTTTTGTGAATTTGTTTCTTAAGTTTTTTTTGGCACTCAGTCATATGATATCAAGTATTCTAATCTAATACAAACAATTTTCTCATCGTTAAATGCTATCAAGTATTTAATGACTTTGCACTAAAAAAAGACAAGAAGTAGACGATATACCGTAGAAACTATAACGGACGTAGACTATGCAGATGACATAGTGCTTCTGGCAAATACACCCCACCAAGCTGAATCCCAGCCGCGTAGCCTAGAGCAGGCTGCAGGAGGCATCGGCCTCCACGTGAATGCAGACAAAACGGAGTCCATGTATTTTAATCAAAACGGAGACATCCCCACTCTAAATGGCCGTTCTCTGAAATTAGTAGACAGTTTCTTGGTTGCAGCATCTCATCTACTGAAAGCTATACCAAAGCGTGGACTGCTATCGATCGGCTATCGACCATATAGAAGTCTGACCTATCGTAGAAAATAAAACGGAATTTCTTCCAAGCAGCGGTTGTGTCAGCGGATGCACCACATGGACGCTGACAAAACGCATGGAGAAAAAGCTACATGGAAACTGCAAAAGAATGCTACGAGTTATATTGAACAAATCCTGGAAGCAACATCCCACGAAACAGCAGCTGTGTAGCCATTTACCTCCCATCTCTAAAACTATCCAGATAAGAAAAACAAGACATGCGGGACACTGCCGGAGAAGCAAGTACGAAATCATAAATGATGTTCACTTATCGATCCCTTTATATGGACGTGCCAGTGTTGGCCCACTAACGAGAGCTTACCTACAACAGCTATCTGTGCGGATACTAGATATAGTACTGCTACGAGCACATCCAGTCTGATATATAAACAAAACTGGAGGGATTAGTAGAGTTTATCATGAGAGGTCATTTAAAAAAAACGAAATATTTGCTACTCAGGTTTTGTGGTACTTTGGACCATCGGACATTGACCTATTGCCTGACTGCTCAGTCCACTCTTGTCGCAGATAGTTGAGTATTTCTCCCTGGAGCCAGGATTTCAAATATTGATTCTCAAGTCAGACAGACTTCTTAAAGCTGAAAAGTTGACGCAACATAGTCTTCTTATTCTTATTTCACTTTGTCGAAGAGAAAAAAGTAAAACAATGTCCTAAAGCAGAGTTTGCTATATGGAAAACATGGTATTCATGAACCATTTTTATGAATCCGTGTGCGTTCACTATAACATTGCTTTGTACCAGACTTTTTTGTGTCGAGCTTAAATTGGTTGCAAATCTTTGCTTGGCTTTATTCTAAATTGGTTGCAAGTCTTTTTTTTTGTCTTGAACCTAAATTGGTTGCAAGTCTTTTTTGTTATGTTCAGCCAGACTTGTATATAGGTCTTTTTTTTTTGTTTTCCGTCAAAATTAGTTACAAGTCTTTTTCTTTCTTGAGCTAGACTTGCATACAAGTATTTTTCATTCTTGAGCCAGATTTGGGTACAAGTCTTTATCTCTTGAGCCAAACTTACATACAAGTAATTCTCTTTTCTCGAGCTAGAACTGATTTCAATTTTTTTCTTGCCAGACTTACATATAAGTCTTTTTTTTTTTTTGCGCCAGACTTGCATACAAGTATTTTTATTTCTTGAGCCAGACTTACATACAAGTAATTCTCCTCTCTTGAACCAGAATTGATTTCAATTTATTTTCTTGCCAGATTTGCATACAAGTCTTTTAGTTTGGTCTTGAGACAGATTTGAATACAGGTCATTTTCTTGTTTTGAGCTAATGTTGAATACTTGTCATTTTTCTTGTCTTTTTCACCTGAAAGGAAATATTTTACGAACATCTGCTCATCTATAATTATTGCTAATAGTAACCCACAGATGTGACACACTTGAGAAACTTCTCCAATTGTGTAAAACAAGAAAATTTGCAGATCTGTTTGTTGAATTAATTTCTCAGATTTCTGAGTAATTAACCTTACAACTTTGTTGGATTCATCTCAACTGATTATTTTTACTCGTGTGAGAAGCTTCAAGAAAAGAAAATTGCGTTTTGAAGAAATTATTTACACGCAATGAAAGTGAAGTTTTCAGTTTTTTCTTTCCTCCATGGTTAATTCATTCAAGGTCACAGGAAACCTCACAGACAGATTGCACGCTCGAGAAATATATATATATATATATATATATATATATATATTGAGAGAGAGAGAGAGAGAGAGAGAGAGAGAGAGAGAGAGAGAGTGTGTTAAGCTGTGGGTAGGGAGAGTTTTAAAACGTATGAAAATATCTAAGAGGAGAAATGCTCACCTTCATCGTCGCATATACCAGCTATAGACTCACTACGACGACAACACCAACAACAACAACTACTACTACTACTACTACTACTACTACTACTACTAATAATAATAATAATAATGATAATAATAACAATAACAATAATGATAATGATAATAATTACCTGCTGTTGCAATGGATCCCACTATCTCTTTTGAATTTACCTGACACAGAGAGGCTACTACTACTCATACTTATTATTATTATTATTATTATTATTATTATTATTATTATTATTTACTCCTTTAGAGTTTTTCACATCAGTATTAGCTGATGGTTTTTCACTGGAGTTTGAGTGACAGCAAGTCTCCTCAAGTCTCCAAGTCTCGTCTCAGTATTCTGGCCGTTCTCAGCAATGCTGTCGTTTGGATAGTCTCTACCCGCCCGCCAACTTCCAAGTCTTCCAGGCCTTTTAATAATCCTTTAGTTATTGTGCCTAACGCACCAATCACAATTGGCACAATCATTACTTTCATGTTCCACAGCTTTTTTAATTCTCTAGCAAGGTCGAGGTTCTTATCCTTCTTTTCACTTTCTTTCAGATTTATTCTGTGGTCTGCCGGGACAGCAAAGTCGACAATTTTGTAGATTCTCTTTTTTTTGATTTTATAATTATTACAATTATTATTATTATTATTATTATTATTAGCTTCTTTGTGAGTTTTTTGCACCAGCTCTAAATGCTGAGTTTTCTATTGAATCTTAGTGACAGCAAGTCTCTTCAGGTCTTTAGGACTCTTCTATGTATCCTAGTAGGTTTTAGTAGTGTTGTGGTCTGGATGTTTTTAGTTCTTCCTCTGATCACCAGTCCGAATTTCTTTCCGACGTTCTTAGAGACTGTTCCCAGGATTAACTACGATTCGTATCGTTGTCTTCATGTTCCACTGTTTTTTTTTTCTCTCTCTCTGGCAAGATCTAGGCATTTGTCCTGCTTTTCATCTTCACTTTCGTTTTAGTCCGCTGGAACGGCAAAATGAGCAAGTTGATGTTCTCTTTCTCTTGTTGATTAAAGCTAGGTCTGGATGATCTGTTTGTATCTTAAACTCCTGGTCCAGTCGGCTTGTGAGGCTGCAGAATACACTGACTCTGTCTCTACTGAGGGGTAAGACCCCCCCACACGCACACAACGAGTGTCCTCGTACGACACTAAACAATGCGATGGTTAGGCTTCAGTAATGCTGGAGCTTTGGGTAATGCAGGGTACCCCTTCATTGCCATCGCTCCCAGATCCACTTTGACCCGGAGTGGTAGCACCTGACAGGGTCCTATCCATAGGTCAAATAACTACTTGGCCTTTAAACTGAGAGCAAACTAATGAATTATGCTAAGCTGAATTGCTTGAAAGAGAACTGTTTGATTATTAGAATGGGGACTAACAAACGACTGATGTTTAATTGAATTTGTTAGTTATATATAGCAATAATTGGAACCATTTAGTTTTGTTTGACTTATGCTAAATTGAATTGTTTGAAATAGAACTGTTTGATCATTTACTTGACTGTAAACGAATGACTGATGTTTAATTGAACTGTTAATGTTAAATAGCAATACGTAAAAACATTTAACTGTGTGCAAACAAGTGATTAATAGTAAATAGAATTATTCGTATTAGACGGAAATAAGTGAAGCTATTTAAGTGTGTGCAAGAAATAATGATCTCAGACTGGTTTAAAAATGTTATCTACAAAATATGTTTATATGTATAAAAATGGATTTAGCATTAAATAACTTACAATGGTTGATATGCTAAAAAATCAAACCAAGCAAAAATTTCTCTGAGATTTTAAATTTGTGCGTTTCATTTTCAAGTACAGCTTCTTGTTTGAGTACACCCCATTTATTCGTACATTTGTTTGGGAATATCATAAATAACAACAAAATATGTAATTTTTTTTATCATCAAATCAAAATATAAATTTAACTTGAAAAGGAAATAATGCAAAATTGATGGGCTTTTTTTAGGTTTCGTTTCTTTGTTTTTAATGGGATATCAACCGTTGTAGGTTATTTAATGCCAAAGCTATTCTCATAGAAGAACAGTAGTGGTACTATTTAACCCATAGCTTGGAGGATAAGGAGGTTCATACCTTTCCCAAGGGTATTTGCCTGAAAATGAACGTAATAGCGCGACTGGAGTACGAACTCGCTTACTACGATTCCGCTGTCCATTGCTTTAACCATAACACAACGAGGACACCCTCGACTTTACTTTCTTTCTTTATTTATTTATTGATTTTTTTATTAAGTTTCAATAAAGTATTTCTCTTTGATAACGATGATTATTATTTGTTTGCAAACGTTTATATGATTTCAAGTATTCCTATCTAATATAAATAATTTTCTGGTCCAGTTGGCTGGGGCTGTAGAATACATCGACTGCATCTTTGCTGAGGGGTAAAACTCCCCCCAACGAGAGTCCTGGATATGACACTAAACAATCTGATGGTGAGGGGTACTCCGCATTCCCTACTGGAGTTTTTGTGAATGCGGAGCACCCCTTTATTACCATCACTCCCAGATCCACTCTGGCTCAGAGTGGTAACACCTGATAGGCTCCTTTTTATGGGTCAAATAGAACTAAACTGTGTGCATATGCTAAACTTAATTTGTTGGAAATAGAACTGTTTTTGCATTTGACTATGTGTAAATAAATTACTGATGTTAAATTGAATTGTTAGTGATACATAGCAATACTTGGAAACATTTAACTTTAGAGACTAAACTGAATAGCTTAAAATGGAACTGTTTTTGACCTATAAACTGAGTACTTATGATAAACTGATTTTTTTGAAATCGAAATGTTTATTTGTATAAAAATGGATTTGGTATTAAGTAACCAACAATGGTTGATATGCCATAAAAACCAACCAACCAACCAACTAATTTTCAAAACAGATTGATCTGAGGTTGAGATGGGAACAGGTACAACCACTCTGGGTAAAAATGGACACAGGAGTAATAATGACCCTGTGATAATCCCCACTTGAAAAGAAACTTCACCAACGAATGCTGTCTAACGTAACCACTAATTCGAGGGATCTTACCTCTCCGTAGGAAGATTCAGTCAACGTATTCAATGTCATGCCGACGGGGCTACTGCACTTCAGGAAGAGCCCAGCAAATATCAACGTGTGTACAGATAACCACACTGCTTTCTCATTGTCAATAGTAGATTTGGAAACGAATCTTAAGTAGTCCCATGTTTTGGATAGAATGTCAAAATTACTTATCCTCAGTTTAATTACTGAGTTAAACCAGTGTATGAAAATGCCTGAGGGCGTTGAGTGGCGTCGTCACTTATGTTTTGCCTGGTTCACTGGAGGGTTTCTGGTTATTTAAAAATAATACTCCCCACCAGAGATTATCAATCCCTGGTTCACCCCACCACATTTCTCTGCATACCGTATAAATCGGTCTACGTGGCGTTGAAATAGAATTCATTAACAATCTCCTTTGAGGCAAAGAAACATGACATTAAATTAGACTTTAATACTTAACAGATTACCTCCCGATAAAACTCGTTACATTTGTGCATATATTTCATTCCTTAAATGTACTAACTATTATGGTTGGTTGGTTGGGTTTTATGGCATATCAACCTTTGTAGGTTATTTAACACCAAATCCATTTTTATGCAAATAGTCAACTCTATTTCAAACAATTCAGTTTAACATGAGTACACAGTTTAATTATCAAAAACATTTCTATTTCAAGCTATTCAATTTATTCAAACAGTTCAAATTCAAGCAATTCAGTTTAGTATAAATACAGATTTTGTTTACACACCGTTAAATGTCAAAACAGTCCTATATTAAATAATTCAGTTTAGTACAAGTACAGTTTCAATGTCAAAAACAGTCCCATTTCAAACAATTCAGTTTAGCATAAGTATACAGTTAGTTCTATTTAACCCATCGATAGGGTTCTATCAGGTGCAACCATTCCGGGCTAGAGTGGACCTAGGAGCAATGGTAAGGAAGGGGTACTCCGCATTCCCCAAAGCTCCAGCATCACCAGAACCTCACCATCAAATTGTTTAGGGTCATATCTAGGACACTCATTGGGCGCGGGTCTTACCTCTCTGGAGAGGTGCAGTCGGCGTTTTCTACAGCCCCAGCCGACTGGGCAATAACTATTATGGAACTTTGTCAATATTTTCTTAGAAGCATCTGCTTCACTTATCAGCTTTTATAAAATTCAGAGACCCAATTACAAACACGTACATCAAATTCGCAACTGTGCATAATATGCACGTTTTATTTTCGCTATATTACCGTCATTTTAAGACTGCGAATCATTAAATTGGATAAGAAAAACATGACTATTTCAATGTAATCATTTCTTTTTAAAGTTTCAGGTCAGCGCCAAGTGAAAAGTTTTTGTGAAGAATAGTTTTTCAAGACTTAAAAAAAGACTTAAAAAGAGTGGATACGTCACACACAAAAAAAAAAAAAAAACGAACAAAAATGAACCAGTAACTTAGTATATATATATATATATATATATATATATATATATATATATATATATATATATTTGTTTAAAAAACAAGAAATTTAGAAATAGTATTCCATTTCCATAATAAATTTATTTCGCTTATCAAAGCTCATCAGATGGAATTAAAAAAGTTCAAATTCTACCTGACGAACTTTGATAAGAGAAATAAATTTATTATGGAAATGAAATACTATTTCTAAATATCAGGTTTTTAAACAAAAAATATGTTTTGCTTTGCAGGCATATTTTGTTTTAAATAGCAGTGCGTTAAGCACTCATTCTTTGAATATTCACAGTCCTTATTAACTTGATATATATATATATATATATATATATATATATATGTGTGTGTGTGTGTGTGTGTGTGCGTGTGTGAGTGTGTGTTTGCATATGCACATGTGCATATATGTTTATGTGTGTATATATGTGTGGGCATGAATATATGTGTGCGTGTGTGTGTATGTATATATGTATATAGAGTGTCTCAATATACATGGGAGCCATGTGATTGCTAATAACTCAACTAATAATAATGTTATGTTCTTTTTCGTTTCAGATTTGAAAGTAATATGCTATAACAACCATTAATCCTAGATCACAATGCCTTTGACAGAATCATTCAAAACTGTCTCAGAATAGATGCAACCCATTAATATGATAAACATTTATCATTGAGACAAGAGACTCAAAAAAAGATTCCAAGTCCTGGAAGTTGATATATTAACAATAAAAAAAAATCATTGATTTAATTCTGTAGTTCAGAGGATGCATTTTTTACAGGACGTTTTCAAAATGTCCGCCATTGCGCTTGTCTCACTAATAAATCATGATCATATAATAGGTTGCCTCTATTTTGAGACCCTGTATATAAATATACATATATATGTAGAAATGTATATACGTAAATGCATATGTACATATATGTATATACATAAATATGTACACACACACACACACACACACACACACACACACACACATATATATGTATATATATATATATATATATATGAAAAAAAGAGACAGAGAGAAGAGAGGGTAAGGAAAGAAGGGGATAGCATTCGATGACTTGGTTGAATAATTGTTGGATAAAACCAACCAAATGGTTGATTTCGAGCCAAAAATCGACACGCGTCTGTAACCGTTTTTCCCATGTTTGGTCACATGGCTTGGTCCACTGGCCCAATGAAAAAGCCGGTTTAAAAACGGATATTCATTAACTATAAACAGACTATTTCAATACTTCGGAAATATATGCCTCAGTGCAGATATTTCATGTATCAAATTTACGATCTATTATCGGGCATAGCCAATCTTTTCTAGGAAGGTATTTGATAACAATTTACTGTTGTTTAATTGGGTAACCTCATTACAAAAAGATACATTGAATTCACAACTGTGCATTTTATTTTATTTTATTTTTTTTTTGCCATGTTATCGTCTTTGCAAGGCTACGAATTTTTCAACTGGTTCTAAACAAGAGGTCGCTCAACCTATCAGACCATCTCCTTCTTCATAATAATCTTGGTCCATCGTCTATACACATACGTATGAAATAACTGAATAAATGTACAGTTTCCATAAACGTTAATGATGGCAACATTCCAAACCCTGTATCAATTCTCCCCTGTAAATATCAGTCTTGATATATAAGGAAGCTAAAAAGAGAAATTGTTGTGTCAGCGTGAAAATCAGAAGAAATATACAAGACATTGAATATCATTGTGGAATGCAACAGAAAGCTGTTCAATGTTTAAGGGAAATATATCATGATGAAAGAATATGTTGTAGGAAATATAGGAAAACATGCGTATCGGTTTCGTTTCTTTGTTTAATAACATATCAACCAGAGTGGGTTATTTAATACCAAATCATCCCTGTAGAAGAACAGTGGTGGTACTATTTAACCCATACCTGGGGGAATAAGTGGGTTCATACCTTTCTCAAAGATATTAATCAGAAAGTGAACATAATCACGCGACTCGAGTTCGAACTCACTTATTACGATGTAGCAGTCCTTCACATTAGCCACTACACCACGGGGAGTCACCAGGAATATGCTGACTAAAGAATTTGGTATAGCAAATCAGTCTATTTTTATTTCTTAATATCAGCTTTCGATCCGTAACATTCAGCTTTCAATCCTCACTACGTTTATGGCCCCACTTAACTAGCCATGTCGATGGGGCTTAGAATACGGTGACTGTATCTCCCGCCCCAGTAAAAAAAGTTAGGGGGCGTACCGAATATAACATTAAATTGCATCTGAAGGTAGGGCTCTAGTTTTGGTTGCTGTAGAATACACCGACTGTACCTCTGCAGAGAGGTAAGACCCACCCCAATGAGTGTTCTGGATATGACACTAAACAATTTGATGGTGAGGTTCTGGTGATGCTGGAGCTTTGGGGAATACGGAGTACCCCTTAATTGCCATCGGTCCATGGTCCACTCTAGCCCGGAGTGGTAGCATCTTATAGGATCCTATCTATGGGTTAACTAAAACTAAACTGCGTACTTATGGTAAACTGAATTGTTTAAAATGGAACAATAGCAATACTTGGAAACATTTAACTTTAGTGACTAAACTGAATAGCTTGAAATAGAAATGTTTTTGACAATTAAACTAAACTAAATTGGTTGAAATAGAACTGATAATTTGTATAAAAATGGATTTGGCATTAAATAACCTACAAAGGTTGATAGGCCATAAAATCCACCCAACCAACCAACCAACCTCTAGATTTGGAGATCTGGTTTGGTTTGTTCAGGTTGTGCAGCATGTAAATTATTGTAGATTATTCAATGCCAAATCCTATTTATACATATGAATACATATGATTTGTAAACACATTTAACAATTTTAAACGAATCTGAGCTCTTTTTTTTACACTCAGTTGAGTTTTTTCAAGTATTTTTATTTACTACCAAACATTTGCCAGTGCACGGCTAATTGGCATCAAGTATTGCTTTATAACAGTTACAATTTAACATCAGTCATTTGTTTGCACACAGTTTGTTTGTAATTTAATTTTTAAAGGAGTTAGACCTAATTTGTTGGCACACTAGTATTGTAATGTTTCTACACTGTTAAATGGTTTCAATCGTTGCTATCAAACACTTATAATTCAAATCAATATCAGTCATTTGTTCGCACAGGGTGAAGTCATTACAACTATTGCTATTTAACACTAACTATTCTATTCAACACTATTCATTTGTACAGAGTCATATGGTTCCAATATTGCTCTATTATACCAATGATTCAATTTAGGCACACAGTTATAGAGTTTCAAGTGTTGCTATGTATTACTAACAATTCGGGTGAACATCTGTCATCTATTCTATTTTTAACCATTCAATTTAACGTAAGTCATTTGTTTGCCCACAGTTTAAACGTCAGTTCTATTTAATCCACAGATAGGACCCTTTCAGGTGGTAGAGTGGATCTGAAAACAATGGCAGCGGATGGGTACTCCGCATTCCACAAAGCTCCAGCATTACAGTAGCCTCACCATTAGATTGTATAATGTCATATCCAGGATACTCGTTGGTGGGGTGTCTTACCCTTCTACGGAGATGCAGTCGGTGTATTCTACAGTCCCAGTCGATAGGATAAGAAGGTCTAGGGAGAGTAAAGTTCTCCTGCATTGTTATTTGTCCCCGGTCCAATTTAACGCAGAATATTAGAAGCTGTTAGGGTCCCATCTATTGGTTAATTAAATCTACAAATTATTTTTGTTATATAGGAAAACTTGATATCATTTATCTGTGTGCACAAAACACTTAAGAAACAACTATTCAAAAGAACAAATATAAACATACAATGAATGCAATTCCCAAACCTCTAGGCATAAAATAACCATGGACGAGTTGACATGCTAATGACAATCGATTTATCAATCATCAGGAGTTGGTATCGACCATTTTGGTTTGGTTTCTTTATTTAATGGCATATGAACCTTCATGGATTATTTAAAGCCAAGCCCATCCTTGCAGAAGAACAATTCTAGTACTATTTAACCTATAGGTCAGGGCATAAGTGGATTAATGCCTTTCCCAAAGGTACTATTTACCAACCCCTCCGCTCGGGCAGGATATGACACAAGGTCAGTTTTTGAGCGGAGTTTAACAGGTTTGAATTCAGAGTTTTCCTTCTCCTAGACTAGTTGCCTAACCAAGGCTGAAGAACCTAGTCCGTCCTACTATTTACCCATAGCTGGAGGGAGAATGAGGGGGTTCATACCTTTCCCAAGGGTATTTGCCCGAAAGTGAACGTAATAGCGCGACTGGAGTACGAACTCGCGTACTACGATTCCGCAGTTCATCGCTTTAACCATTACACCACGAGGACATGCCTTTCCCAAAGGTATTAGTCGGAAAGTGAACGTAATACCACGACCGGAGTTCGAACTGGTTTACTTTAATGTTGCAGTCCAGTACTTTTGCTACTACGCCACGGGGTCGACATTGTGTTGATTCCTGTTCAAGAATATTTGCTATATCTTTGTTTTTATCGTTTTTCTCTTGGACGATATCATGTTAATTAGTATCACTAACCCAACATTTTTTCACTGAAATCAAACCAAATGATCAAATATTTTAAGCGTTTAAATATTGTTACTTATCTAATAACCAAATTCAATGTCAAGTGCCTCACCTCCCACAAACCGGAGGACAATAGTGGCTTAACCTAAAATTCCTTCTTAATTACTTACAATAATATCATTAAAATCAGAAAAGTAGAACAGTATTTGAGTCAATAGATATCCTGCAAACAGCACCCCACGAAAAAGCTATACGGTCTCGAGCCTCACATATCACAAATCATCTAAGATATGCTGGCTACTTCTCGAGAAAGTAAGGACAGACTCATAAGCAATGGTCACTTGTGGAATCCTACACATGGACACACTAGTGCTGACCGACCAGCAAAGACTTACTTGCATTAACTTTGTGTCAACATTGTACGCTGTCTAGAAGACTAACCAAAATTGATAACCAATAGGTACAGATGACGAGAGAGAGTCAAGAGAATCCGTGCTATTCGCTCGACATGATGATGATGATATTGATGTTTCTTGTCAAGGTATGATTTTCAATAAACTATATTCGTACCTAGCGTAGATTTTTTGTTATATATATTTGAAATAAGCGTTGTCCAGTTGGCTGGGGCTGTAGAATACGCCGACTACACCTCTGCCGAGGGGTAAGCCCCACCCCCAACGAGTATCCTGAATATGACACTAAACAATCTGATGGAGTGGTTCCAGCAATGCTGGAGCTTTGGGAAATGCGGAGCACCCATTCATTGCCATCGCTCCCTGGTCCACTCTGGCCCGGAGTGGTAGCACCTGATAGGATCCTATCTATGGGTTAAATAGAACTAATCTACGTACTTATGCTAAACTGAATTACTTGAAATTGAACAATTTTTGATATTGAAACTGTACTTAGGCAAAATTGAATTGTTTGAAATAGAACTATTTTCACCTTCAACATTTAAAATCTATACTTATACTAAACTGAATTGGTTGAATTAGAACTGTTTGACTAAACTGAATAGCTTGAAATAGAAATGTTTTTGACTATTAAACTGAGTGCTCATGCTAAATTGAGTTGTTTGAAATATTACTGTTTGTGTGTATAAAAATAGATTTGGCATTAAAAAAACCCTACAAAGGTTGATATGCCATAAAACACAAACTATGAACCAACTTGAAATCAGCAATAGACCCTCTGCAAAAGAATAATTAAAATATTGATAAAAAATAATTATCTGTTAATAATAAGGAAATATTTGTGTGTTTTTCTGTTGTGTACTCTCATTCGGAAGTATGCTATGTTCCTATTCCACCGAAAATGTCGAAGAAAAACTTGTAAAGAGATAAAATATTATAAAAAATTAGCATGTCGTAAGTCTCGTACATTCTTTTCCGCGCCAAAGATGCTAAAGTGCAGAATCAAAGTTAGCGAGTTCGAACTCCAGTCGCACTATTATGTTCACTTTCAGACAAATAACTTTAAGAAAGACATGAATCCCCTTTTCCCCTTTAGCTATGGGTTAAATCGTATCACTGGTGTTCTTTTACTGGTATGGCTTTTGACATTAGATAGATCACGTAGGTTGATATGCCATTAAATAAAGAAATCAAACCAAATCTGAATAAGGCTAAAGTAATGATTTGAATATCTGGATTTGTGAATCTCAGTTCAATGCTCTAACTGTAAACTTATCTGCATAATTCATTAGAGAGAGTGAGTGAGAGAGAGAGAGAGAGAGAGAGAGAGAGAGAGGAGAAGGAGAGGACAAGCTGTCAGCTAATATTTCATTGTTGAAATTCTCGGAAATTGACTAAAGAGAAACTTAATTTCAACTGAACTGGCAAATGATCTCCAGCAAGTTTTTTTTTTTGTTAATGTCAAGGCTAAAAAAATGCTATTGGAAGTGTTAATACATGATTGTCGAATTTATGGTATTAAAGATCTTCTGTAATAGTTTTCAACATTTCACAACAAATACATTTTAATGTATTGATTATATTGAAATAAATGTAGATGTTTTTTTTAAATTTGAGCTTATGAGTATGAATCTGGAAACATGATAGGCGTTCACCGATTTTTGATATAGTTGTTTTAAAGAGGTGTTGTTGTAAACATTATATATCCTGTTTCGTTTTTTTTTTTTCTTTTTTTTTGTTAAATATAAGGTCACGGCGGATATTTTCTTTGGTCTAAGTGTATGGTGCACGTCAAGAGACTTCGTTGAATTTAATTTTTTCTCCCCCCGCCAAAAAAAAAAAAATAAAAAAAATAAAAAAAATAAATAAATGAATAAAGAAAATTTATCGTAATTGACTCGTCTCAACATCTTTATTTGCTATTAAGTTACTGAGTTGAGCACGGATATTTTTTTAAATTTTCAAATCTGAAAAAAATCTAAAGCTTCTGTCTCGATACTTTTTTAATCACGAAAGTGTGTGGACGTGTGCGCAAGCACATGTTTGTGTGTGTGTTTGTTTGTGTGTGTGTGTGTGTGTGTGTGTGTGTGTGTGTGCTTGCGTGTGTGTGTGTGTGTGTGTGTGTGTGTGAAACGAATAAATGTTTACAAAAATGTATTTCTTAAATCAGAAAAGTGCTCAAAGGCTGACCAATAGAGAAGGATGAAACCTGAAATAATTAAATGTCTTTTCTCAGCTCCACAAGTCAGTCTCATACTTAAAAGTTTCATGCATTCGTAAATAAAATCTTCAGATGAAACATGTCATATATTGTATGATTTCAATTTTTGACCAACACATGAAAGTTATAATCATGTCAATGACATGAAGAGGTGAGAAAACATTTAATCTTACATATGTATAGATCAGAGAGAGAGAGAGAGAGAGAAAGGGAGAAGGGTGGGGAGAAGGTGATAGTATTCGATAACTTGGTTGAATAATTCTTGGTAATAAAGCGGAAAAAAACAGAATGGTTGATTTCGAGCCAAAATCCGACACACGTCTGCAATCACTTTTCTGGATTTGGTCAGGTGGTTTGGTCCACCAGTCTTATGAAAAGGGTGTTTAGAAACGGACATTCAGTAGCTATAAATAGATTGCTCCAATCACGTTAATCAAAGAAAGAAATTGTTATTCAAAGACAATTACTTCCTGCTTAACGAAATTACATATTCTTCAAAGGTATTGTTGACCAGAGATAAAAGAAAAAAATATTGTTGACAGAACTATAACATGTTCAGGCCAACGCTTAGAGCCAGGATGAGTAGTTTAAAGGTGATAATCTTCTCTCTGAATCTGAGGTTGGTGAGGCTTGGTAGCAGAAATCGTCATATGAAAGAAAAGTTTTATATGAAAATTTACTAGCCAGTATTGTTCAGTGATTGCAAAGTCGGATTTAAAGTTAAGAGATCAAAAGTTATTAATTCTGCGTATTCATTTTCTAGCTCATTTTTTAAAAAAAGTAATTAAGATAATTAATTTTCCAGATAATTAATTTTCTAGATAATTAAAGTATCATATCATATCAGAAGCGAAAATATTCTCTTAAAAAACCTGTTCGCAAAATTTTTTTTTTCAATAAATCAGACATACAGGATGAGGCAGATATAGTGGGAAAGTCAATAATGATGTTTCTAATTATTGCCCAATTACTTTTGCCTCATTCTGCGTGTCAGTTCTGTTTTACCAGTTAAGAAGTACACCTTAATTCCTGACAGTAGACAATCCGTTTCTTTTTCACTTTCAGTTGTAGATCAGGTGAAGAAAATTAGTTAAAACAAGGTTTTAACTAAAAAGGAAAATAAAACAAAACAGCAATGTGATTAATTTGTTTCCTTTCTCACTAAAAACTGTTTGTTATTGGAAAAATGACCAATGCTAAACAGTTGTAGAGTAGGGAGGAAGTCAGTGGGCTGCGATGAGAAAAGCTAAAACCTATAAGTACTGAATTCAAATTTAGTCATCAATAACCCCCCCCCACAAAAAAAAGCAAAAATACTGAAACTATTGTTTTACTTTCTGCCTATAAGTAGAACTTGCAATCTTATTATAAATACAATGATTAGAAGAAATATAGCGTAACGGTTATTGCCGTCGGAAATGAACTCGCCAACATAAATTCAAATCCATTTCATGCTAATGCCCCTGTGAAAGATGAGCAAGATGTGAATCCATCTGTTCTCTTCTCAGCGATGGGTAAATAGTTGTTGTTTGGGAACTAAACATAGTGGTCTTCTTTTCTGGGAGCTATTTCAAACAATTACCATCAAATTGTTTAGTGACATAGTCTGGACACTAGTTGGGGGTCTTACCCCTCTTCAGAAAAGCAGTCGGTGTATTCAACAGCCCCAACCGACTGGGCAACCGTTTTCGAGGGAATGAATAAAAAAATGACGAGTGCAATAACGAGTTATATATATATATATATATATATATATATATATATATATATATATAGTTAAAGTGTAAAGAGCAAGAGGAAGAACAAGTGAGGAGCGAATTTACAGAGGAAAAAGATTTTGCTAGAGGTAATAGGAAGAATAAGCGGGAAAAGTATAAGAGGCATTTTAAAATGTGACTGATATATTCGAGGTTAATGTTGTTTGACATATAAAAATACGTATATATATATATATCTATATACACGCACTTATCTCTCTATATATATGTGGATGAAGAAAGTAGAAAAAGCAAAATAATACAAAAATCATGAAAAATATTTTTACAGCGAAGGATGTTTGTTAAAATAACATTTTTCATGATCTTAAAGTCTTGATGAAGGTTATTAAAATTGAAACGTTTAACGTTGACTTTCCGGCAAAATAAATTCATCAAATTTGCATTATTTTGTTTTTTCTACTTTCTTCATACTGTTGGATTTATTTCCATACTTACTTCCATAAAATCACACACACATACACACACACACACATGTATATATATATATATATATATGTGTGTGTGTGTGTGTGTGTGTATGGGTATGAGCATATCTTTGTGTGTGTGTATACATATATAATTGTGCTTGAATTATTGTTAATCTTTGTGCTTTGTAGAATTGGAATTTTGTTTGCTTTTTCTCTATGGAGGTATTTTCATTATGGAGGTATTTTTATTTGGAATTTTTCTGTATTTGATGGAGGGACGCGAATATGTTTTGAACTGTTGAAAGATAGAACTTGAAAAGATCAAAGATAAAATAAGCAAATACAATGTGTTTTTCCTATTTGATCAAACTAGTTTAATTAGATTTGATAAAAATCCTGGATTAATTGTTAAATAAAACCTACAGATAATAACAACAACAAAAAAAATTCTTTTTTCCCTGTTGCTATCGTAATTTTAGTGAGTTGATTAGATCGAAACTGGGATAATTTAGCCTTGGTTAATTTGGAAATTTGAAAATGCATAGAGAGAAGTTTTTTTTAGGGGGGGATGGAGGAGAAGGGAAAGAAAGAAAAAAAGAGTAGAAAAAGAGTAAAACGAAAAAAAAAAAAAAACTCACAAAACCAGACACCCTTGTCCGGCGAGAGCTGAGTACTGTACAGGAAGACAAAAGCTGTGTAAATGAATAATTTCGAAAAATCCATATGTTAGAAAAGTGCTAGTGTCCTCGTAGATCACTAAAATAGACAGATCTGCGAATTTGATTGGTTGTTTGCAACAACCAATCAGATGCGCGGATGAAGGGTCTACAATCGTCTAAATAAATAAAAAGCCAATTTAATTTTTCTTTTTTTTCCAATGTTGCATAAACTGGAGAGTGTCTCAGAAACTGTTCATCCCTGATAGGGTCTGCTGGGTGAAGGGAGTATGATGCTGGAAGACCCAAAACTCCCCCAAGAACCAAGCTAAACATCACCGACGACACCTCTGGCGCTAAATGTATTAAGGCGTATATTTAAAGTACTACAAGTTACATGCATGGATATTTTAGAATAAAATTTAACTAATCAAGTGATACTGTATTCGTATGTATATTTTCTCTTTTTTGCAAGAGAAAAATAAAATTGTGACACATGTTTCCAAAGTTAACAGATTTACTTGAAATTTCCCGCCATTTTCCCATGCTAATATAAGAATTAAAAAGTGCTAAATAACGCTATTATATCATGTGTTATTAGGACTTGTATCCTATCTGTGTAAATTAGATCACAATGTTTCGGTCGAAACGTTTTCCGCTCTTCCTTAGAGTATACTGAACGTTCATGGCACGTTTTTTCATCGAGCAACATTCTATCGAACGGGTTTTGATCGAAGGTCATGTGATTGAATGACATATAATGGAAACGACTTTACAATAAATGACATTTATGCACCCCCACCCCACCAAACATGCATACTTACGAAGTGTTTTCAAAAAGTATCGAGACTGAAGCTGTATTTACCAAGACAAAAATAAAAATAAAAATAGAAATAAAGATGAATGAAAGGTTCATTTTCTTCAAAATACTTCCCTCCGAATTCAACACACTTTTTTCTCTTGGTCGAAGCATCTCTGAAAATCTTCTTTTTATATGTTCTTAGGTTGCTCACCGTCGCATTTCTTTTAATGATGTTCTCATCAACAAGACTTTGAAATGGATTTTCAGTTTAGGAAACAAATAGCATAGAGCTAAACTTGGGAGAATGAAGTGTGTTGCACTTGCACAATCCTGTGATCCACCAAAAAAATTGCGAACTCGAAATGAATCGAGAATAAGTAATCATCACTTTATTGTAACTCTGATCGACGGACTGATTTTTTAATGGCATGTCAACTTGTTTAGAGTTATTTTTATGTTAAGAGATTAGGAAATTGTGTTCATTGTATATTCCTATTTACTATTTTTGTGTAAATGTTTCTTTAAAGTTTTTTACACAGTTATATGATATCAAGTATTCCTATCTAATGCAAATAACTTGCATACAATTGTAGGGTTTCAAGTATTCTTATCTAATACGAATAACTTGCGTACATTTGTAGGGTTTTAAGTAGTCCTATCTAAGACAAAGAACTTGCATACAATTGAAAGGTTTCAATTGTTCCTATCTAATACAAATAACTTACATACAATTATAGGGTTTCAAGTATTCATATCTAATACAAATAACTTGCACAAAATTGTAAGGTTTTCAAATATTCCAATCTAATTCAAATAACTTGCATACAATTGTAAGGTTTCAAGTATTCCTATCTAATATAAATAACTTGCACACAGTTGTAAGGTTTCAAGTATTTCAATCTAATGCAAATCACTTGCATACAATTGTAAGGTTTCAAGTATTCCTATCTAATATAAATAACTTGCACACAGTTGTAAGGTTTCAAGTATTTCAATCTAATGCAAATCACTTGCATACAATTGTAAGGTTTCAAGTATTCCTATCTAATACAAATAACTTGCACACAGTTGAATAGTTTCAAGTATTCCTATCTGAAATTAATGATCATATTGCTTCAAGTAATTATTTCTATTTAATAATAGTCATTTGTTCGTACTCAATTATATGGTTTCAAATAACTAATAATAATCTGTAGCCGATAATTAAAACGCCAAAATTGTGTCAAATTTGGCCTGGTCGAAGGTTGGATGAATATTAAACAATTATTATTTCTTGTAACTATTCTTAAAAAAAAAAATTTACAACTATATAGCATCAAGTATTCCTATCTAATACTAATAATTTTCAAATAGATCTATTTAACTAATCGATGAGACCCTAATAGGTATTACTATTATATGTATTATAGTAATAACAATCAAGGGATAGTCTACTCTTCTCAGATCTCCAGAAGAGGAGCCTCACCGTCATATGCAGTTTCGTGTCATACCATGGATTTTGTCTTAGTTCAGTCGGTTGGGGCTGAAGAATATACCGATTGCATCTCTGTAGAGGGGTTCTTCCCCCCCCCCGCAACGTGTGTCATGGATATGACATTAAACAATCTGATGGTGAGCGGTAACGCTGGAGCTTTGGAGAATGCGGAGTATCCCTTCATTACCATCACTCCAAGGTCCACTCCGGCCCGGAGTGGTAGCATCTGAAAGGGTCCTATCTAGAGATCAAATAGAAGTGTTTGACTTTTAAAACTGAATGCAAATAAATGACTTAAGTTAAATTGAATTGTTTGAAATAGAACTGTTTGATCCTTTGATTAAGTGTAAACAAATGACAAATGTTTAATCGAATTGTTAGTGTTAAATAGCAATACTTGGAACCATTTAACTTTGTTGACTTACGCTAAATTAGATTGTTATAATTAGAACTGTTTAATTATTTTACTGTGTGTATCTACAAAATGTGTTTACTCATCATATATCTAATATATATATATATATATATATATATATAATATATATATATATAATATATATATTATATATATATATATATATATATAAAGAGGATTTGACATTAAATAACCAACAATATTTAATATGCCATAAAAACAAATAAAATCAAATCAAACCAAAACCAGGATTTTTTGGGGGGGAATTCTTATATCTCCACAGTGGATACAGTCAGCTTATTCTAAACCCTACCTACGTGGCGTAAATTTTATAGAACATTTTGCTTATAGAAAAAAAAAATATTGCTAATATTTCGTTGCATCAACTTTACTGTTATTTATTTGGCAAATCTACTAGAGATTTTACAAGTTCTGGCTTCAGTTAAATCTGATTGGACATCGTGACAAAACCAGATTACGAACGATAAACCTTCCACCACTTTGGAATATTAAAAGATTTGGTCTCTTTCTCTAGACTTGAATCTGTTTTTAACCACAGAAATTGATTCTTAGAATTTTATGTCACGCGAATTGTCAAAGATTTAAACTTTTGTGGTATTAATAAATTTTAATGATTTTAATTCTGTTAAAATTAAACTCCTGTTCACGAATCAATTCTTCACTTTTGGTTTGGTTTTGATTTTATGGCATATCACCCATTGTAGGTTATTTAATGCCGAATCTGTTTTTATACATATAAACAGTTCTATTTCAAACAATTCAGTTTAGCATAAGTACACAGTTTAGTTATATTTGACACATTGATAGGACCCTGTTAGGTGCTACCAATCTGGGTCATAGTGGACCTGGGAGTGATGGCAATAAAGGAATAATCTGCATTCCCCAAAACATCATTATTCCTGGAGCCTCACCATCAGATTGTTAAGTGTCATATCCAAGACACACGTTCGGAGAGTTTTATCCTTTTGCAGAGAAGCAATCAATGTATTCTACCGCCTCCCCCCGTCTGGATCAGTACAATTCAGTTTAGTATAAGTACACAGTTTAGTTATATTTAACACATTGATAGGACCCTGTTAGGTGCTACCAATCTGGGTCATAGTGGACCTGGGAGTGATGGCAATAAAGGAATAATCTGCATTCCCCAAAACATCATTATTCCTGGAGCCTCACCATCAGATTGTTAAGTGTCATATCCAAGACACACGTTCGGAGAGTTTTATCCTTTTGCAGAGAAGCAATCAATGTATTCTACCGCCTCCCCTCGTCTGGATCAGTACAATTCAGTTTATTATAAGTACACAGTTTAGTTATATTTAACACATTGATAGGACCCTGTTAGGTGCTACCAATCTGGGTCATAGTGGACCTGGGAGTGATGGCAATAAAGGAATAATCTGCATTCCCCAAAACATCATTATTCCTGGAGCCTCACCATCAGATTGTTAAGTGTCATATCCAAGACACACGTTCGGAGAGTTTTATCCTTTTGCAGAGAAGCAGTCGATGTATTCTACCGCCCCCCCCGTCTGGATCAGTATAATTCAGTTTAGTATAAGTACACAGTTTAGTTATATTTAACACATTGATAGGACCCTGTTAGGTGCTACCAATCTGGGTCATAGTGGACCTGGGAGTGATGGCAATAAAGGAATAATCTGCATTCCCCAAAACATCATTATTCCTGGAGCCTCACCATCAGATTGTTAAGTGTCATATCCAAGACACACGTTCGGAGAGTTTTATCCTTTTGCAGAAAAGCAGTCGATGTATTCTACCGCCTCCCCCCGTCTGGATCAGTACAATTCAGTTTAGTATAAGTATACAATTTAAATGTTAAAACTGTTCTATTTCAAACAATTTAGTTTAGCGTAAGTACACAGTTTTGTTCTATTTGAACCACAGATAGGACCCAATCAGGTGTTACCACTCTGGGCCAGAGTGGACCTGGGAGTGATGGTAATAAAGGGTGCTCTGCATTCCCCCAAACTTCTGTAGGGAATGCGGACTACCCCTCACTATAACATTGTTTAGTATCATATCTAGGACAATCGTTAGGGGGTCTTACCCTTCTGCAGAGAAGCAGTTGATGTATTTTACAGCCCCGGCCGATTGGACCCTTTACTATTGGACAGCGTATATAAAATTACCATTCTAAAAATAACAGCTATCGACCTATGATAATAAATCTATGGCGAACAATTAAATTATTCAAAAATTTTCCCCTGAGTTATAAATTTCGTGTTGCCCCATATATGACAAATTTTTTTACAACCACAAATAATAACGGAATGCAAATGGAATGTTTAAAACGTTTTGTTTCGATATGAATTAGCAGTTTCATTTATAGAAACGACGCAAAAAGGAAAAAAAGTAATATTCTGTGAATAGACAAATAGGAACGAAATTGTGGGTTGAGGGGAAGAATGTATTTTAACTGCTGACATAAAAATGAATAAGAAACTCTGGACACTCTTCCGATGACCACAATGTGAGAGGCATTTTCTGAGATGATGATGATGATATTATGCGGTCAGAATGGAAGCCATTCGGATCTGATCAGTTGCCTATATATAGCATAGTTTAGAGAGTCATTGAATTGTCGTTAAAAGTGGAATTTAATGTGATAAAATAATATGTATTGTGTATTGAAAGAAAGTATTTTCGTAGACCAAGAAAGTATTTTCATAGCATAAACTTGTATATATATATATATATATATGTATATACGTATATAAATGAAGAAATGGTAGATTTTGGCAAATCTGACTAAATGATAAAAATAAATGGAAAAGTGAATAAACCAACACTGACAACGCAGTCAGCAATGATGATATATCGTTCTTATATATATATATATATATATATATATATATATATATATATATATACTCAAGTATATATATATATGTATATATATACTCAAGTATATATATATATATATATGTATATATATTTATATATTTTTTAAGAAAAAACAAAAACCGGTCACATTAGGATTATAAATTTATTTCCATCCTGTTATGGGTTTTGATATAAATCAAAAACACACACAAAAAAAAAAAACTATCGATAAAATAATTCAGAATAGACACAGGTAAGAAGGGTGGGAGCGGGGAGAAGAGGGTTGAAGAGTTTTTTCCTCATTTAGCCCACTTCCGGTTTTTTTTATTCATTGCCGATTGGAATTATAGTAAATTAATTTTAATTTTAATTTTTTAAAATCTAAATACATTTCGTCTTAAAACTTTAAAAAATGAAAATAAAAAAAATCAACTTACTATAATTCCAACCGGCAAAAATAAAAAAAAATGAAAGTGGGCTAAATGAAGAGAAAACTCTTCACCCATCTTCTATCCCCTCCCAACCTTCTTTCCTGTATCCTGTATCTATTCCGAATTATTTTATCCATAAGATCTGAAGAAGTCCCGTTAGTTTTTTTTGGTGTTTTTGATTTATATCAAAACCCATAACAGGATGGAAATAAATTCAATATCCTAATGTGACCGTATTTTGCTTTTTCTTAAAAAAATCATTGCTCTGTAATGTCAGTTACATTGAGCTCTTTACCAGGAAAATTTAAATGTTTACTGTTGAATGTTTTTTTTTGTCCTGATGGAATTACTCCCAACTCCGGTTTAACTGGACCGAATAATATGTATATATATATATATATATTTATTGACATAATGGTCAACCAAATTACTCACTTGTGTCTATATATATATATGAAGCTGTAACGTTGGCGACCTTAGTCGAGGGTGACCCGAAGGCCCCTTTTTCGATAGCTACTACATCGAGGTGTACGGGAGGCCGCTACTCTATTCATAGAATTGCTCCACTTTACCCTTGATCCTCACCTTATAGTGCTGAGTGCAAAGCAAGGCGGTATCAAGAACCGTTTTTTGAGTCTTTGGTATGACTCGACTGGGGATTGAACCCCAGTTTCCCGGACCATTGGCGAAGACTGTACTCATTTGGCCAAAGGCCAGATAATATATATATATATGGTGCAATAACTAAGTTTCCAGACTTTTTTTGTATAGGCATTTAAAATTGTCGCAGACTCTTGAAAATTCAGTATGTTATTGCGATACATCTTATGAGATGACTGATTAATTTTTATGATTTCAACTTCAAATGAACGGCTACAGCAGGAATTGGAATACACCCTTCTAAAGCCTGATTGTCACTGCTGGTGAATTTCAAAAATGCAATCTAGACGTGAGGACAGTTTAGAAGAACGATATGCAATAAAGTTCTGTTTTAAACTTGGAAAAATGCCAAAAGCAACGTATGGAATGCTTCAGACTGCTTTTGGAGCATCTTGCAGGAATCGAGCATCAGTTTCGGAGTGGCAGAAGAGATTCAAGGAAGGCAGGAAGTCTGTCAGGCATAAAAGAGAGGTGTGGGAGGAGTAAGGAAGTCAGAACACCAGAGTTGATTGGCCAAAGGGTTAATGTTAATGTTACTGGGTTTAGGTTTTAAGGGAGTTCAGGAAGAGATTCCGTCGGAAGAGGCCAGCACTCTTCAAATCGGGTCAGTGGCATTTTTACCAGGACAATGGACCAGTCCACAACTCCATCCTTGTCACAGACTATTTGAGCAAGATTGGCATGAAGACACTTCCTCACCCTCCCTGTTGTCCAGACGTTGCTCCCTGTGACTTTTGGTTATTCCCTAAGCTCAGAGGCTGTCGTTATGATACAATTGAGGAGATGAAAGAGGCTGTAACGTAGATCATTGACACGTGAACACAAGAGGACTTCCATGGGGCCTTCGAGAAGTTGTTGGAACGGTACAACCAGTGCATTGCAGCCGGAGGAGATTACTTCGAAGGGGACTAGAGTTTCATGTGTGTACTATCAATAAAAGTGCCCATACGAAAAAAGTCTGGAAACTCCAGTCTATGGAAATATTTTTTCTATATGAAAGTATGTATTCTGTGTGTGTGTTTGTGTATGTGTGTGTGTGTATAAATAAAACAAAAAATCACAAACAGTCTATTAACAACCTACTGAGTAGACGCATACATAAATGTAAGCACATGTATATACACAAACAGAGATAGAATACATATTTATATATATGGAACAAACAAACAAACAAACAATCACACATTCTCAACAACCTTTTAAAACAATATTTACAATAAAGAAATAACAGCCTGAATTTAACTTAATGCAAGTTGGCCGACCCCAGTCGAGTGTGACCAGAAGGCTCACTTTTCAATATCTACTACACTGAGATATATGGAAGGATGCTTCTCCTTTCCTTTTCCCTGAATTTCTCCACTCACGCTTGATTCGTGCCTTATAATGCTGAGTGTTAGGCAAGAAGGCATCAAGTATCATTTTTTTTTGTCTGTGGTAAGATTCGATCTGAGATTGAACTCTGCCCTCTAACCATTATACCAATGTAAGCTATTTAAATCTCCTGAAAAAGATGTAGACGTTCCAAACACATAAAGAACATAAGTATATGAAATGATAAAAACCAAAATATCGAATTTAAAATCCTTTACGGATCTATTCATTTTGAAATATTTACCTTTATCTGGTTGGCACCCCCCATATATATATATATATATATATATATATATATATATATGCAAATTTCATTAAACATAATAGACATTTTATGCCTACATATTTTCTTCCGGATCCGTTCGATTTCCCGTATTACTTTTATCGTATTCGGGGGGAACTGATTTAGATATTGTCCATAGTTGTATGTATCCCTAGTACTTTCTGCCCGATTCTCCCCTGATGATGGCCCAAAGTCGGGATACATACAAACTAGGGATACATACAACTATGGACAATACCTAAATCAGTTCCCCCCGAATACGATAAAAGTAATACGGGAAATCGAACGCATCCGGAAGAAAATATGTAGGCATAAAATGTCTATTATGTTTAATGAAATTTGCATTAACGAAGAAATGCTGCCTAAATATATATATATATATATATATATATATATATATATATATATATATATATATATATATATATATATATATATATATATATATATATATATATATATACTCCACACTGTCCGTCATAAAAGTTTTAAAGGGTAAAATTCTTGCGTCGCAGAAGCTAACGAGTGGGGCTGTGACATCGTTGTAAGCGAGTTCGAACCTTAGTCGTACTCTCAGTTTCATTTTCTGACTATTACCTTTGGGAAAGGCATGAAACTGTTGTTTTTTTGTTTTTTTTTCTCAGCTATGGGTTAAACAGTACCATTATGTTATTCTACAAGGATGGCTTACATAGACTAATACAAACATTTACACATATATAAAACATAGTTGGTGACCGTTGTAGAAGGTGACTCGAAGGCGACTCAATATCTACTACACCGCGGTGTAGGGGAGGGCGCTACTCTTTTCCCTGGATTACTCCACTTTATCCTTGATACGTACCTTAAAATGCTGAATGTTAAGCAAGGCGGCAAGTATCATTTTTTGGGTTTTTGGTATGATTCGACCAGGGATTGAACCCCGGTCCCCCGAACCATTGGCAAGAGAGAGAGAGAGAGAGAGAGAGAGAGAGAGAGAGAGAGAAAGAGGTGGGGAACAAACAGTGTGAGAGGTTTTTCTGTGCAAACATACAAGAAAAAATCTTATTTAATAATGTACATATTTTAAATGTATGATTATGTATTTAAGTACATGAAAGCATACACACATACATCCCATACCAACTAACATATATATATATATATATATATATATATATATATATATATATATATATATATATATATATATATATATATATATATATATATATATATATATATATATATATATATATCTATCTTTCTCTCTCTCTATATATATATGTATATATAAAGGGTGAAATAGAAGATTTTGGTGAATCTGACCTGATGATAAGAATAAATACAGAAGTGGATAAATCAAACACTTACAACAGGTTTAGTGGTAATGGTTCGTTAATGAACGAAGTATTACCACTAAACCCGTTGTAAGTGCTTAATTTATCCACTTTTCCACTTATTTTTATCATTTATATATATATATATATATAAATGATAATATATATATATATATATATATATATATATATATATATATATATATATATATATATGAAAGTTATGCATGACACAAGTTTTGTTCGTTAATATTCGCATATTTTTAAATGAGATTAACACTTATCTCTGTTAAATACGCGTCAAATACATGCGTCCACGTTCACACAAGCATAAACTCTCTCTCTCACACACAACACACATATACACTTTCTCTAATATATATATATATATATATATATATATATATATATATATATATATATATATATATAGGTTTGTGGGTGAGTCTTTACGTGTGTGTGTAGGTATGCATTCATGTTCATAAATACCGAACCATAGTTTAAAAATATTTACAACATTAGTAGATAAAGTTCTTAACAGAAAAATCTTCCCCCTACTCTCTCTCTCTCTCTCACTCTCACTCTCTCTGATATATATGCATATATATATGAACGTACATGTACAGGTATGTATGATTATGTATATGTATGGGAGATTATATAGATTTATATATGTTTATATTCTTATATATTTCTGTATTCATATGTGCTTATATTTTGAAAAAAAAAATATATATATATACACACACACACGCATATATACATACATATATCTATGCATATATATATATATATATATATATATATATATATATATATATATTTCTACATACACATATACACATACATGAGTGCACATATCTATGCATAAATATATATATATATATATACGCACACACACACACACACACACACACACACACACACACACACACACACACACACACACACACATATATATATAATCTACGACGCAAGAGGTGGGGTTCAAGCAGGTAAAAATCCTTGCTTTGTGGCATTCTTTTGTCAATTATTTTTCTGAGTCGAAAACATAAAGGGTCTTTTAATCGAAGGTTCCACAACTGATAGATACAAGAGAGAGAGAGACCCAGTAGATTATCACCAATCCTCTATACGTGTTGCTAAAATAAAGACGCTCGCACACCCCCCCCCACACACACACACATATATATATGTATATATATATATATATATATATATATATATATATATATATATATATATATATATGTATGTACATGGGTGTGGCGTAAAGTTTGTCAGCTTGCCGATTGGAATCGGCATGCCGACTATAAATTCCGACCGAAGCTGTTCACGTGCAATTAGTACTAAAACTTTTCTCCACTCTCAGCTATGGGAAAATTGCAGGCAAAGTGGTATCTCAACGCTTGGTTGGATAACCAGTTTAGGAGAAGGACAACTCTGATTTGAAACCACCTGCTAACACGTTATGTGGCTGTGTTGAGTCCATTCTTATCTTTTTTGTATAGACCTCTAAGATATCCAGTGATCTGCAGAGGACTGTGACAAAAGGATACTATGATTACTATATTATGTGTTAAGTACTTACAGTAAAGCAAACCTCGTAGAGATGATTAGTTGGTTTCTGAGTGCCCTGATTTTATGTCCTTAAGCCAGATTAACCCACTCTTAGCAAATATCTGAATACGTATGATGAGGGTATTTATTTATCGAGCATATGGTAATTGGTAAATAATTTGGTTGGTAGGTTGGTTGGTTGGTTGTTTGATGGCATATCAATTGTTGTGCGACATTTAATGCTAAATCATATATATATATATATATATATATATATGTGTGTGTGTGTGTGTGTGTGTGTGTCAGTGTGTATGATTTGTAAGCTGGTAGTTTGTACGTGAATTTATTTTTGAATAAGTTGTCAGAACACATTTGTTTGTACAGTTAAATAGTTACTAGTATTTTTATCTCTTATGATTCTATTTGATATTCATCATTTGTTTTGGAGGTGTCCTCGAGGTGTAATGTTTAAAGCAATGCACTGCAGAATGGTAGTAAATGAGTTCGAACTCCAGTCGCCCTATTACATTCACTTTCGGACAAATACTCTTAGGAAAAGTATGAACCTCCTTATCCCTCTAGCTATGGGTTAAATAGTCCCACTGCTGTTCTTCTAGAAGGATGACTTTGGCATTAAATAACGTACAAAGGTTGATATGCCATTAAACAAAGAAACCCAAACCTTATCATCTGTTTGCACACAGTTAAATGGTTTTAAGTATTATTAACACTTATAATTTTATTTGATATTCATCATTTTTTTTGTACACAGTTAAATTATTTCAAGTATTGCTGTTTAACATGAGCAATTCTATCTATTAAGTATTCCTATGTAACATAATTAATTTGCACACGGCTGTATGGAGAGGGTGTCCTCGAGGTATAATGGTTAAAGCGATGGACTGCGGAATCGTAGTACGCGAGTTCGTACTCCAGTCGCGCTATTACGTTCACTTTCGGGCAAATACCCTTGGGAAAGGTATGAACCCCCTTATCCTCCCAGCTATGGGTTAAATAGTACCACTACTGTTCTTCTAGGAGTATGGGTTTGGCATTAGATAACCTAAAAAGAGTTGATATGCCATTAAACAAAGAAACCTAACCTAACGGCTGTATGGTTTCAACTAACTAATAATAATACTTAGTAAATGATTGAAAAGTTCTATTTGACCTACAGATGGGACACTGACAAGTACTACTAATCTGATTCAGAGTTGACCTGGGAGTAATGGCAATGAAGATTGGTAAATGAAGACTTGCCTTCAAGATGTGTTGTGACCACGGCTTCATCCAGTCATCTTTTTTGCTCAATCAAGACTTAAAACAGCATCTCATGAATTTAAAACGTGGGAAGAAAATCAAAATCTCAACGTTCTCAATAATATCCTTGACATTTTAAGAAGATCCAAGAACAATTGGGAAGCAAGTCATGCTTGGAGACAAAATCAATGAGGAAAATATTGATGACTAGAAAGGAGACTATGGAGAAAGGAAAAAAGGACCAGCAAAACTACAACTACTGCTAATAATAATGAATGATAATAATAATAATAATAATGAATGATAATAATAATGATGATAATATTAAAGATAATTATGAGTGTAAGATGCAACAGAAAATGAAAAGAACAAATACTGTTTTCTATAACAATTGGTGAAGATGTGAAAGAAGACAAAGAATACATAGTAGAAGTGGAAGAAAGAGAGATATACTACCACCATCGCTAATAATAATTATAATGACAGCAAGGAAAATCTTGCCCAGTCGGCTAGGGCTGTAGAATACACCGACTGCTTATCTGCAGACAACGACAGTTCTAGATATGACACTAAACAATCTAATGGTGAGGTTCCAGTGATGCTGGAACTTTGGGGAATGCAGAGTACCCCTTCATTATCATCGCTTTCAGGTCCTCTGGCCTGGAATGGTAGCACCTGATAAGGGCCCTATCTATGTATCAAATAGAACTAACAGCATACTTATGCTAAACTGAGTTGTTTGAATTAGAACTGTTTGACTAAACTAAAGAGCTTGAAATGGAAATGTGTTTTACAATTAAACTGTACTTAAATTTAAACTGTGTGCTTATGCTAAACTGAATTGTTTGAAATGAAACTGTTTTTGACCTTGAAACTGTACTTACACTAAATTGAATTGTTTAATATAGAACTGTTTTGACATTTAACTGTACGTAAACAAAACCTGTACTCATACAAAACTGAATTAGCTGAATTTGAACTGTTTGAATAAACTGAATTGCTTGAAATAGAAAGGTTTTTGACAATTAAACTGTGTACTCATACTAAACTATTTGTATAAAAATGGATATGGCGTTAAACCTACAAAGGTTGATATGCCATAAAACCCAACCAACTAGGAAGATGTGGATAAAGAAGGAAGGGAAAAAAGCTATAAGTACTACTACTACTACTTCTACTACAACTGATAATTTATAATAGTGATGAATATAGAAGGTGAAGAAGTGAAGTAAGGAAACGAATCAAGCAATAGTATTACTACGATGAATAATAAGGATAATTACAATAATAACCAGACACTATACTGACAAAACTAGGACCAACAGAACAACAATAACAAGAAAACAAAAATAGAAAGAAAAACAACTCTATGATCGTTTTAAGCGACAAATAAGCAACATCTCACACGAGAAAACATGGATGTGGCTAAAAAAAAAAAAAAAGGAAAATTTAAGAGAGAAACTGAATCTCTTCTAATAGCAGCTCAAAACAACGCTATAAGGACCAATCATATCAAAGCGAGAATAAATAAGACGGAACAAAACAGCAAATGTGGTGATAGAGACAAAACGATCAATCACATAAGCGAATGCAGCAAATTAGCACAGAAAGATTATAAGACTAGACACGACTGGGTGGGCCAAGTGATCCACTGGGAATTGTGCAAGAAATTTCAATTTAACCCTACGAACAGGAGGTGCCCGTGTTGTAGTCGTTATAGTCGTAGGAAATGGACACGGCGACACGAGTTCAAATCCTGGACGAGACTGATTACATTTCACATAGCACTAATACCCTTGGGAAAGGTATGAATCCAATTATTCTCCCTCCAGCTATGGGTAAATAGTAGGACAGACTAGGTTCTTCAGCCTTGGTTAGGCAACTAGTCTAGGAGAAGGAAAACTCTGAATTCAAACCTGTTAAACTCCGCTTAAAAATTGACCTTGTGTCATATCCTGCCCGAGCGGAGGGGTTGGTAAATAGTACCATACGAACAGATGGTTTATGCACAACATAACATCAGCCTTGAAGAATGACAAACAAACTCCTCTGGGATTTTGACATCCAAATGGATCACTTAATCTCGGCCAGACGACTAGACCCTATAATAATTTACAAAATAAGAGAACTTGCAATATTGTAGACTTTGCTGTCCCGGCTGACCAGAGAGTAAAATAAAAAGAAAGTGAAAAGAGGGACAAAAACCTCGACTTTACTAGAGAACAGAAAAAAACTGTGGAACATGAAAGTGACGTTTATACCAATTATCATTGGTGCTCTTGGTACAGTCACCAAAGGATTAATAAAGGGAATGGAGGACTTGGAAATAAAAGGACCAGTGAAGACCATCCAAACTACTACATTATTGAGATCGGCTAGGATACTCAGAAGAGTGTGGAGCCTTGCTTTCTCAAACTCCAGTAAAAGACCATCAGCTAACGCTAATGTGAAAAGCTCTTAAGAAGTAAAAATTACATGACAGTGATAGTAATACCAATCATAGTCCGGGCACATGGAGCAAACCCCAAAAAGCAGAGAAAAAGACTCTATGGATGAACTGAAGATAACAGAAAGAATCGAAACAATAGACCACAGCACTACTTAAATCGGCAAAGATACTTTGAAGTTTTCTGGAGACTGGAGAAGATTTCCTGACACTCAGACTCCAGTGAAAAATCACTGATGGTGTGGAAACCCTCAAGGAGTAAAATATTATTTTTATCATTTTACTCATTTCAGAGTTTTTCACACCAGCGTTAGCTGTTGGTTGCTCACTGAAGTTTGAGTTACAGCAAGTCTCCTCAAATCTGCAGGACTCCTCTCAGTATTCTGATTGATCTTAATAATGCTGTAGTTGAGATGGTCTCCACTTGTCTTATTATTATTTTACTCATTTGAAAGTTTTTCAGACCAGCGTTTACTGATGGCTTCTCACTGAAGTTTGAGTAACAGCAAGTCTCTTCAAGTCTCCAGGACTCTTCTCAGTATTCTGGCCGATCTTCATAATGCTGTCGTTTGGATGGTCTCTACTCGTCCGCCAACTTCCAAGTCCTCCAGTCCCTTTTAATAATCATTTTGTTACTGTGACAAAAGCATCAATCACAATTGGTATAATTGTCACTTTGTTCCATAGTCTTTTCAATTCTCTAGCAAGGTCGAGGTATTTATCCTTCTTTTCACATTCTTTCAGTTTTATTCTGTGGTCAACCGGGACAGCAAAGTCGACAATTTTGCAAATTCTCTTTTTTTTTTTTGTTGATTATTATAAGGTCTGGTCTTCTGGCCTAGATTAGGTGATCCGTCTGAATGTCAAAGTCCCTACAGTTACTATTTTGTTGTGTGTTATCTATTCTCGCTATGATAGGATTGGTTCTTATGGCGTTGTTTTGTGCTGCTATTAGGAGAGATTCTCTTTCCCTTTTAAAGTTTCCTTTTCTTAGCCAGGTCCAGGTTTTCTCGTGTGAGATGGTGTTTATTAGTCGTTTAAAACGCCCATAGAGTTGTTTTTCTTCCCATTTTTCTTCCCTAGATTATTATTATTGTTATTATTATTATTATTTTACTCATTTGGGAGTTTTTTTACTCTAGTGTTAGCTGATGGTTTTCCAGTGGAATCTGAGAGACAGCAAGTCTCTTCAAGTCTCCAGGACTCTCCTCAGTATACTGGCTGATCTTAACAGTGCTATAGTTTAGATGATGTCGATTCCTCCTTCGATTTCCAACTCTTCCAGCTCTCTTCGTGAGTTCTTCCCTCTTCTTCGCTTGTAGTGTAAAGAACTCACAAAAAACTGAAATAATGTGAGGGTGATTAGGAAGAAGAGAATAAAAAATAGAAGATGAAAACAAAGGAAACATAGTAGATAAAGAAGAAAGTATGAGAGGGTAGTGATCAAGAAAAAGAGAAAAATTTAATCATGAAAAAGTTAAATAAATGAAGGATTTTAGGTGAAGAGGAAAATGTAGAAAAAAAGGCTGAAAAAAAGGCAACAAAAAGAAGAACAAACAAAAACAAGCAAAAAAGAAAAACCCAATTGAAAATGAACAAAGAAAATGAATAGTTATTGAAACAGAATAAGATTGAAGATTTATGGTACAATTGAAGAAGAAGAAAACAAAGAAGTTAGATTAGGATAAAAAAAAAAGTCAAAGATAGACGAGAGTTGAAATAAAAAAAAGTATGAAAGAAAGAAAGAAAAAAGAAAGAAAAGACAAGAAGAAGAAGAAGAAGAAGAAGAAGAAGAAGAAGAAGAAGAAGAAGAAGTTAGATTAAGATTTAAAAAAGTCAAAGATAGACGTTAGTTAAGAAAAAAGTATGAAAGAAAGAAAGAAAGAAAGACAAGTCAAGAAGAAGAAGAAGAAGAAGTTAGATTAAGATTTAAAAAAGTCAAAGATAGACGTTAGTTAAGAAAAAAGTATGAAAGAAAGAAAGAAAGACAAGAAGAAGAAGAAGAAGAAGAAGAAGAAGAAGTTAGATTAAGATTTAAAAAAAGTCAAAGATAGACGTGAGTTGAGAAAAAAGTATGAAAGAAAGAAAGAAAGACAAGAAGAAGAAGAAGAAGAAGAAGAAGAAGAAGAAGAAGAAGAAGAAGAAGAAACAATCGGCGATTTATTCGCCTATAAAGTTTTAGTACATTATTGAGATTCCAGTCTGGATAAATTGGTTGACAGTTTTACAAACCTGTCACTCAAGAAAAAATGTCAAGATGCGATTATTTCTACGGCAACGCATTTTGATCCTTTCAATCCCTAAAACGGGACGAAATGATTTTTGACAATCTAAACTGGTGGTGGAGGAGGAGAAGGAGGAGGAGGAGGAGGAGGAAGAAGGGATGTCCGAAACATTTGAATGGAAAAATTAACTGAGATCGGACGAGCGATGAAGTAAACACGTGGATGACATTGACATTGGATTTGTAATGGATAGACGTTGTTTTTCGAAAAAATATGTCCCAATCTAAACGTATGCAAATACACGAACAAAACCAACTATCTCTTTCTCGTCACATCTATCTATCTCTCTATCTATCCTTGCCCAGTCGGCTGGGGCTGTACAATACACCCCCCACCAACGAGAGTCGTGGATATGAAACTAAACAATCTGATGGTGAAGATCTAGTAATGCTGAAACTTTGGGGAATGCAGAGTACCACTTCATTGCCACCACTCCCAGGTCCACTCTGACCCGGGGTGGTAGCACTTGATAAAGGTCCTATCTATGGGTTAAATAGAACTAAACTGTGGTTTCTTGAGTTTACTGTTTTTTTTGCATTTAAACTGCGTATTTATGCAAAAGTGAATTGTTTGTAATAAAACTGCTTTGTCATCTAAACTGTGTAATGCTAAACTGAATTATCTGAAATAAAACTGTTTTGACTTTAGTTCTGTGTATTGCCCAGTCAGCTGAGGCTGTAGAATACACCGACTGCTACTCTGCAGAGAGGTAATACCCCACCCCAATGAAGGTCCTGATATGACACTAAACAAAATGATGGTGAAGTTCCAGTAATACCGGAACTTTGGGGAATGTGGAGTACCCCTTCATTACTATCGCTGCCAGGTCCTCTCTGGCTCGGAGTGGTAGCATCTGATAAGGGCCCTATCTATGGGTTAAATAGAACTAACTGCATACTTATGCTAAACTGAATTGTTTGAATTAAAACTGTTTGAATAAACTGAATAGCTTGAAGTAGAATTTTTTTTCACGATTAAACTATATTTACATTTAAATTGTGTGCTTATGCTAAACTGAATTGTTTGAAATGGAACTGTTTTTTACCTTGAAACTGTACTTACACTAAACTGAATTGTTTAATATAGAACTGTTTTGTCATTTAACTGTGTGTAAACAAAATCTGTACACATACTAAACCAAATTAGCTGAATTAGAACTGTTTGAATACACTGAATAGTTTGAAATAGAAATGTTTTTGATAATTAAACTGTGTACTCTTGCTAAACTAAATTGTTTAAAATAGAACTGACTGTTTGCATAAAAATGGATTTGGCGTTAAATAACCTGTAAATTTGATATGCCATAAAACCCAACCAACCAACCATCTATCTATTTATTTAATAATGTTTATATCTAGTCATCTACAAGTATCTATCTAATTATGTTCATTGTCACTCACCTATCAAGCCATCGTTTCATAAATTTCGCAATTGTGAAAATTATAGACATACAGATAAATTTTCTTCTAAAATGATAGTTACATGGCAACAGTGTCCTCGGAGAAAACAGTATCTAATTGTTGAAATGAATGCGTCATGCGCAGGTTTGATTCGGTGATCCAGTTCTTTGGGTTTTACCATTTATGTCATTTCCTCTAGTGAGTACATTGTTTAGAGTTACTTCACATATACATTGCTTCTTTTGTGAATTTCTAAAAGGAGTATGGATTCAAACCAATTCTTACAGACTTTTAGAATTAAAGGCTAACCTTGAAAGAGATATCTTAAACACAAGTAAACAAGCATTATGAAAAGTGGCTGCAAATATAATGAAATGGGCTCGAGTTTCTATTCAGGTTAAAAAAATCATTTTCTACTTTTATATTGGGGTTGTTAGCCGACTGTAATCGAGGGTGACCAGAAGACCTCCTTTTCAATAGCTACTACACCGAGGTGTTACACCATTCCCTTGATTGCTCCACCTTATCATTGATCCGTACCTTAAAATGCTAAGTGTTAAGCATTGCAGCATCAAGTACCATTTTTTGAGTCTTTGGTAAAACTCGACCAGGGATTGAACTCCGGTCTCCTGCACCACAGGAGAACACTTGGTGTCATATGCAGTACATTAGCCATTGGTGATTTATTTTATTAAAAGATTCATTAAAGATTCAAAATAATTCCCAATCAAGTTGCCCTGAAAGATTTTTGTTTGAATGAATTATCATTCATGTCAAATTGCATATTATTATAGAGAGAAAAAATTGATAACTAGATAATCCGAGCAGAAGGAGAGATTTATAGAAAAACAAAGTCGACACCATAGCGTTCCTGTTCTAATGAACCATCATCAGGACTGGGAAGGAGGATATTAGTGATGTTAAATCAACGATGGATGTTTGGATAATTCATTAGAATCGAAACGCTATAGTGTCGATTTTGTTTCACAATAAATCTCTCCTTCTGCTTGGATTACCTTGTTATCAATTTTTTCTCTATATTGTCAGATTTTACTCCATTATTTACTTCCATATAATTATATTTACACCCTTTCTGTCTTTACTCAATCGCTCCAACATTGGTAGGATGTGGCATGTGCCCAATTTTCCTACGGAGTACAGTAGGTTTTAATTTAGGATTTTCCTTCTAGATCAATTACTTTAGCAAAGCAAAAGAGCCTAGTCTGCCCTACTGTTTATCCACAGCTAAAGAGGAAAGAAGAAAAGATGGACTCATGCATTTTTTCAAGGGCATGAACAAAATGTGAAACGCAAACAGTCACCAGAGTTTAAATTTGGGTCGCCGAATCCATTCCCTAACGACGATAACCGCTACCCCAAACGCGTCGTTTGTATACAGTATGAATAAATCCGTATGCTTATACATATGATTATCTATACATTACATATTAAGAGACTATCAAAAAGTCGATACTCGTCTTTTTGACAAGTTGTATAATATTGCTACAAGCTCAACTGAAGATCGTTTCCGCGAAACTTCGAGCCGTGAGCAGTTTCATTTTATATCTCAATGCCTTGTTTCTTTATGCGGAAATCGCTATAACCGTGAAAAGTTAATACAATGAAACTTTTCCGGAAAGATGGATCGGAAGACGTAGTCCAGAAGAATGGCGTCATTGGTCTTCAAACTGATACTGCTGGACTTTATTTTTTTTTAATCTTTGGGAGTGGGTTATCTGAAGTCAGCAGTCTATCAGAGTCAGTTAAGAACAACCGTTGAATTAAAGACGAAATAGTTTCTTCAAATATTTCGAACATTCCTTCCTCTTTCAGTTCATATCTATCTATCTATCTATCTATCTATCTATCTCGAAGGTTGATATGTCATTAAATAGAAAAAGTCTATCTATCTATCTTGAAGGTTGACATGTCATCGAATAAAAAAGTCTATCTATCTATCTATCTATCTATCTATCTATCTATCTATCTATCTATCTATCTATCTCGAAGGTTGATATGTCATTAAATAGAAAAAATCTATCTATCTATCTATCTATCTTGAAGGTTGACATGTCATTAAATAAAAAAAAATTATCTATCTATCTATCTATCTATCTATCTCAAAGGTTGATATGTCATTAAATAGAAAAATCTATCTATCTATCTATCTATCTTGAAGGTTGACATGTCATTAAATAAAAAAAAATTATCTATCTATCTATCTATCTATCTATCTATCTATCTATCTATCTATCTATCTCAAAGGTTGATATGTCATTAAATAGAAAAATCTATCTATCTATCTATCTATCTTGAAGGTTGACATGTCATTAAATAAAAAAAAATTATCTATCTATCTATCTATCTATCTATCTCAAAGGTTGATATGTCATTAAATAGAAAAATCTATCTATCTATCTATCTATCTTGAAGGTTGACATGTCATTAAATAAAAAAAAATTATCTATCTATCTATCTATCTATCTATCTATCTATCTATCTCAAAGGTTGATATGTCATTAAATAGAAAAATCTATCTATCTATCTATCTATCTATCTATGTCATATAGACATATGTATACCGGTTTACTAAGTTTGAATCGGATTTTATTGATACAATATAATTAATAACTAGAATATAAATGTAGAAATCACACTAAAAGAAAGTAGTAATAAATCAGGATTAAAAATATAGATTTTCGTTGATTAACGACCCATGGGACCTTCAACAAACCGTACTAACGATCTCGATGAAAAGACAAGAATGAAAAAAGTCGGTTGGGGCTGTAGAATGCACCTACTTACGCCTCAACGAGTGTACTGCATATGACACTAAATAATCTGATGGCAAGGCTCCAGTAATGCAGGAGGTTTGGAGAAAGCTGAGTACCCCTTCATTATCATTGCTACCAGGTCCTCTCTGGCCAAGAGTGGTAGTGACTAAAAGGTTCATATCTATGGGTCAAATAGAACTGTTTGATATTTAAACTATGTGCAAACAAATGACTAATAAATTGAGTTGTTAGAAATAGTACTGTTTGATCATTTAACTGTGTTTAAAGAAATTTTTGATGTCTAACTGAATTGTTAGTGATACATAACAATACTAGGAACCATTTAACTGCGAGCAAACGAATGAGTAATGTTGAATAGAATAATTAGTGTTAAATAGCAATACTTGTAACCACTTCACTGTGTGCAAACAAATGAATAATATTAAATATAATTTTTAGTTAGCAATAATTGAAACCATTTAACTATATAGAAACTATAGCAATACTAGTGTGCAAACAATTTAAAAATGAAATTGCGGACAAATTAATCTCTTACATGTTACATTTGTCTGTTTAAACGTGTGCAAACAAATGAGTGAAATGAGTTGAATTGTGACAGTTATATTTGAAACTATTTAACTGTGTGCAAACAAATGATAAATCGTAAATAGAATTATTGGTATTAGATTGCAATACTTGAAACCATTTAACTGTCTTGCCAAAAATAGCTCAGCCTTGTTTAAAATGTTACCGACGAACTATTCGTTTACGTATATATATATATATATATATATATATATATATTTGAGTAAAAATATGTTTTCAAATTATATATATATATATATATATATATATATATTTGAGTAAAAATATGTTTACAAATCATATATATTTAATATATACATATCGCAGATTTGGCATTAAATAACCTACAATGGTTGATATACCATAAAACACAGCCAAACCTAAAAATGAAATTACCAACAAACTATTCACTTACTGTTTATATATGCATATCCATTTAACAGCGTGCAAACAAATGATTACTAGTAAATAGAATGATTCGTGTTAGATTGATATACTTAAAACCATTTAACTGTGTGTCAAGGATGAGGTTATTTGAGATATGTTAATAAAAAAATGTGTTTACAAATCATATATATATTTGATATATATATATAAAGAGTATTTGACATTAAATAACATAGAAGGGTTGATATGCCATAAAACAAAACAAGTGAAATCAAACTAAATATTCAAGTGGTAAAGAATAATGCTATTGCTTTTGTTTACACGAAAAGGAGGCAAATTATTAGTCTTTGATAGGAATACTTGATATCTTACAACTTATTTCTAATAGAGAGGAATACTTTATGCAACTTATTTAAGTAAGATAGAAATGTCTGATATTATGCTACTTATTTGTTTTGGGAATATCGGATATTATTCATCTTATTTGTATTAGATAGGAATACTTGATATTATCTCTCTTATTTCTCTTACATTGGATTATCTGATAAGAAGCGAATTATTTGTATTAGATAGGAATACTTGATATTATCTCTTTTATTTCTCTTAGATTGGATTATCAGATATCAAGCAAATTATTTGTATTTGATAGGAATATTTGATATTATCTCTTTTATTTCTCTTAGATTGGATTATCAGATATCAAGCAAATTATTTGTATTAGATAGGAATACTTGATATTATCTCTTTTATTTCTCTTAGATTGGATTATCTGATATCAAGCAAATTATTTGTATTAGATAGGAATACTTGATATTATCTCTTTTATTTCTCTTAGATTGGATTATCAGATATCAAGCAAATTATTTGTATTAGATAGGAATACTTGATATCATCTCTTTTATTTCTCTTAGATTGGATTATCTGATATCAAGCAAATTATTTGTATTTGATAGGAATACTTGATATTATCTCTTTTATTTCTCTCACATTGGATTATCAGATATCAAGCAAATTATTTGTATTAGATAGGAATACTTGATATTATCTCTTTTATTTCTCTTAGATTGGATTATCAGATATCAAGCAAATTATTTGTATTAGATAGGAATACTTGATATCATCTCTTTTATTTCTCTTAGATTGGATTATCTGATATCAAGCAAATTATTTGTATTAGACAGGAATACTTGATATTATCTCTGTTATTTCTCTCACATTGGATTATCTGATATGAAGCAAATTATTTGTATTAGATAGGAATACATGAAATCATGTAATTCTGGAAAAAAAAGGAAAGTTCCTGTGGTGTAGTTGCTAACGTGCTGGATTCCAGATCGAAGTAAGCGAGTTAGAGTTCCAGTTGCACTATTACGTTCACTTTCAGACTTTTACCATTGAAAAAGATATGAACCCCCAAATCCCTCTAGCCATTCGTTAAATAGTTCCATTAATGTTCTTCTATAAAGATGAAGTTTGGCATTTAATAACCCATGAAGGTTGATATGTCATTAAACAAAGAAATCAAAACAAATCAATCTTAAGAAACAACTACACAAAGAAAAATGTGAATATAAATGAACAATGAATGCAATTCCCTTAGTATTTGGCATAAAATAACCCTAGACAAGTTGATACATCGTTAAAATCAATCAGTAAAAGACCTTATAGAAACTTCGATTCAATTTTCTTTTTCGCTTTTCGTTCTGATTTTACGATTTATGCTGCTAGATAATTTCTGCGTTTGTTTGCTGGATTGATTAAGTATTAATTTTTGTAATTCTGCTAAATTTATTTTGAAGCCACTTAATTATACGCTCTGCTGAAATAAATGATTACAGTTCCGAAAATTTTGTTCGGTGTTATATCTTTCACTTTCCCGAATAATAAACTTATTGCATTATCTACACCACTAATTAAATATTCTACAAAATGGCTACTAATGATACTTTTAGCATTTCTAAATACTTGTTTGGATAGATTATCAATTTAATAGCCGAGTTACTCACTTGTGTGTGTGTGTGTGTGTGTGTGTGTGTGTGTGTGTGTGTAAGTTGGTAAGTAAAATTGGCGATCGTAGTCGAGGGCTTTTTTTTCAGTAGCTACTACAGCGAGGTGTATGGGAGGGCGCTGCTCCTTTCCCTGGACTTCTTTACTTTACCCTTGATCTGTAACTTATAATGCTGAGTGTTAAGCAAGGCGGCATTAAGTACAATTTTTTAAGTCTTTGGTATGACTCGACCAATTACGAATGCCTCCTTTATATATATATATATATATATATATATATATAAAAAGGAGGCGTTCGTAATATATATATATATATATATAGTATTCTTGGTCCAGTTAAACCGGAGTTGGGAGTAATTCCATCAGGACAAGAAATTATTCAAGAATGAATATGTAAAATTTTCCTGGTAAAGAGCTTAATGTGAACGATAGAAATAAATTTATAATCCTATGTGACCGGTTTCGTTGTTTTTTCTTAAAGTATATATATATATATATATATATATATATATATTGTCATCCACAGACACTTCAGTGTGGCTAGACAGGCAGGACGCTCGAAGCCGGGATCGAAACCCGTCCAACTTTACGTTAGACTAAGTTTCAGACCTCTCGGCCACCAAGCGGACCACGTTGGCTAAGGGAATTTTTAAGGTATTTATTTAGCTACAGCAACAGCAGCCGTTTGTTTACATTTTTTATACTCTATCGGCTACCAGAGTGCTCAATTCTTTCGAAGAGATTTGCATTACGCTAGCGGTGGCTAACAATTCCTTCGCCAGAGTGCTCAACCCCCATGGGGGAGCGTATATATATATATATATATATATATATATATATATATATATATCTTGACCCAGACATAAGAGAAATAACAAGAAGACTCGAACGTCTTTACTAAAAGATTTTGAAAAAGAAACAATCTGCATGTATATATATATATATATTCAGACAATTGAATTTCGAAAATTCTTACCGAAACCACAATATTAGAACAACAAAATAATAAGCAAAAACTATCGATTCTCGAGGCGCTGCATATTAGAAATATACAACTAGGGATTTATCGAATTAGTTTTGAATGCTGGGCTAATGTACTTAAATGTCTTTAGCTACTGACGCTTTTAATAGTAACAAATTTTAAAAAGTTAACGCAGCACAATACATCAGTATCAACATTCATTCTTATAAAGTAGTAATGTACATACAAAAGTTGCATCACTTTTGTTAAATATCCTCTGATGATGATGGCCAGAAAAGACTTGGGAAATTACTAATTATTGATCGTTTATCAACCAACTCCTGCCGGATATCATAAGATCAATACGGCACCTCGAAAAGATTAACCAAAAAAATACATAGATAAAAAGTGTTTATAATGTTCAATTAAATATATATCAATGAAGAAATGTTGCCCATGTATATACCATAGTCGAGGGTGATCCGAAGGCTCCCCTTTCGATAGCTACTACACCAAGGTGTAGGGGAGGGCGCAACTCCTTTCCCTGGATTTCTCCACTTTACCCTTGATCCGTACCTTATAATGCTGAGTGTTAAGTAAGGAGGCATCAAGTACCATTTTTAAAGTCTTTGGTATGACTCGACCTGCGATTGAACCCAGGTCTCCCGGGCCATTGGCGAACACTCTAGCCATTATGCCAATGTCCGGCCCATATATATATATATATATATATATACATATATATATGTATATAAAGAGGCGTACGTGTTGTAATGGTTGCAGTCGTAGAAAATGGACACGGTGACCCGAGTTAAAATATTGGACGAGCCCGTTTGCATTTGATATCGCGTTAAAACTTTAGGGAAAGATATGAACCCAATTATTCTCCCTCAAACTATGGGTAAATAGTACGACACACTGGGCTCTTTAACCATGGTGTGGCTACAAGTCTAGGAGAAGGAAAAATCTGAATTTAAACCTTGAGTTGCATTTTTCTCGTGCGTTGGGGTTGGGTTATATCTATCTATCTATCATTTACTAATTTACTAACTACCAGCATTCACGGTGACAAAGAAAAAGAAAAAAAAAAACTCCCGCCAGAATTCAGAGATAACAATATCTCGAATCACTGCCTGGGGAAAAAAGAAAAAAGATTATCGGGAGAAAAAAGAAAAGAGAAAAGGCCAACTTCGTCACAGCAGTTGAAAAAAAATCTAGAGATATGGAATCAGTTGGTCAAAAGAACAAAAACCCACCGCAAAAAACTGCGGTGCTAGGTACCTTGAGGAGGTGGTTTAGGCGAAACTGTAGTAGGATAGTTCCGACTAGCGATTTAATTTATATATATATATATATATATATTAGATTGTTCGGAAATTTATTGTTCGATTTTAGAATAACCTTTTAGTCACGAACAAATAAATTTAAACTATTTTAATCAGTCAAAACATCTATGCATTTCTACCATTGATTAACTGGCTTATTCATGCCTGTGGGATGAAATTCTAAAGGTTTTGATGCCAAGAAATCTTTAAATGCAGTATCAACTTCTCCTTTGGAACAGCAAGTTTTTTTGTTGTCCAGACGCTAAAAAAGTCGGCGAAGAAGAGATCAGGAGAATGTGGTGGATGAGTCTAAGACTCATATCCCTAATCTGTGAGCTTCTGCAGTGAAATCCTGGCAACATATGACCGAACATTATACATTAATAATATTATGACAATTCTGAAAAGTAACGCCTCCTTTTTTTCATGTTCATGTTCGGGCCGTATAAACTTTAAATTCAGATTCTGAAAGAAGTGATAGAAAATAAACGAAGAAAACACTTTAGTCATTAGAAATGTGAATGTTTTATATAACTACGATTAAAAGGATATATTAAAACAGATTTTTAACAATTTACACAAAATCAGGCAGTATATTCCGAACAATATCACACACACACACACTCAGAGAGAGAGAGAGAGAGAGAGAGAGAGAGAATGAATGTTTTAGTCACTTCTCGAGATCTATATGAACCACTTTGACAAGCCCTAGGCGCCTTTGGTGGTGTAATGGTTAGCAAGCTCGACTAGCAAACCTACACGAGTGAGTTCGAGTCTCATTGGGTGCCCCTTTCATATGGCCTTGTGCCACATCTAAGCAAAAAGCTTAGTAAATTACCACTTTGACAAGCCCTAAGAGAGACTATGTAAGAAATGACTATTGCCAACAGTTATTTTCTATGTGTCTGTTTAACACAATTACCGCACATCAATGAATAAAATAACAGTAGAAAGGTTGACATGTCATTAAAATCAATCACTTAACAAATCAAGCAAGCAAGTAAATCCTGTTTATATATATATATATATATATATATATATTGATTGATTGATAGATTGATTGATAGATATAATTTGAAAGTGAGCTGTTTGTCGGTAACATCATTTTAAAACGTGCCAGAGCTCATTTATTTGCACACAGTTAAATGCTTTCGAGTATAGTAAATGGCAGAATAATTCTATAGGACCAATAGATAGGACCCTAACAGGTACTTCCACTCCGTGTCAGAGTGGACTTGGGAGTAATGGCAATGAAGTTGTAATCCACATTCCTCAAAAATCCAGGTCTAGAGCATCATCATCAGACTAGAATTCGAACTTGCTTACTATGATGTAGCGGTCCAGAACGTTAACCACAATGTCACAGATATTTACCCCCACCCCATCTCAATGGGATTTTGATAGCGAAACTTCTGTACTTTTTGGAAACTATATAATTGAAGATAACACACAGGCAACTGACCTGAAGTTAAAAAAATGTAAGTGGACCTTATCCACTCCTAGTGGTTTGCTTAATGACGTCAAATGACATCAGATTTTTTTCTCTCTCTAATCTTTCCTCTAAAATTTCATCAGCGTGAAAAATCGAAGAATCATCGGCCAAAATTCCAGGAAGAAATGAAACAATAAAGATGGGTGGGGTGGAGGAAGTAGAACAAGAAGAAAAAAGGTGTGGAAAGACCCCCTCCCTCTGAAAAAAAAATAGAGAGAGAGAGAGAGAGAGAGAGAGAGAGAGAGAGAGAGAGAGAGATTGGTTGATTTTGATGGCATGTCCAACCGTCTAGGGTTATTTTATGAGGAGAGGTTAGAGAATCGCGTTTATTGGATGTTCATATTTACGTTTTCTGTATTGTTTCTTAAATTTTTTCTTTCATATTCTGTCCTATCGACTATGAATAATGATAATAATGATAAAATTTTCGGACCCATAGATGGGAATTTACTAGGCATTACCACTCCAAGTCAGAGTGGAACTTGGAGTAATGGCCATGTTGGAGTACTCAGCAATCTCCAGCGCTCCAGAAATTGAATTTCACCATGAGATTCCTTTTAGTATCATACTTTGGAAACACATTTTGGCGGGGGGTAAAATCCCTCAACTGATGATACCGTCGGTATATTATAAGCCCCACCGACAGAGAGAGAGAGAGAGCGGGGAGGGAGAGAAAGAGAGGGAGGTGGAACAGGGGACAAAGAAAACAAATGAAGAAGATCAGGCAAAATGAAAGAGATTTGATTTGGTTGAGTTTGGTTTGGTTTTATGGCATATCAACCACTGTAGGTTATTTAATGCCAAATCCTCTTTATACATAGGGGTGTCCTCTTGGTGTAATGGTTAAAGCGATGGACTGCGGAATCGTAGCACGCGAGTTCATACTCCAGTCGCGCTATTACGTTCACTTTCGGACAAATACCCTTAGGAAAGGTATGAACCCCGTTATCCTCCCAGCTATGGGTTAAATAGTATCACTACTGTTCTTCTCGGAGAATGGCTTCGGCATTAAATAACCTAAAAAGAGTTGATATGCCATTAAACAAAGAAAGAAACAATCTTTATAAATATATATTAAATACATATGATTTGTCAACACATTTTGTTCATGTTTTCAAACGAGCCAATGTTCATTTTTTTTGCACTCAATTAAATGTTTCGAACTCTTGCAATGTATCACTAATCATCATCATCATCATCATGTAGTGCTGCCAGCACGGATATCCCTGACCCTCTCTCGCCACTTCTCACTATCATTCATCGCCTCCGGCAGGTCTTCTGGGTTACACCCTGTGTCCTCACAGAGCTGCTGTATGTAAGTTCGGGCCGGTCGTCCTGCTTTTGCTTGGCCATATGTGGGGGTCCATAGGAGTACATCACTTACGAGCTCATCCTTGCTTCTCCAGCAGTGTCCTGCGTGTCTGGCTCGTCTAACCTGTGTAGTTTTCGTGATGGGAGGCAAGTGGCCGTATAGTTGGTGTCTCGTGGGGTGTTGTCGCCAGGACTTGTTCAATATTGCTCTCAACATTCGTGTGTAGTTGCCGTCAAGTTTCTTCTCCAGCCGTTTAGTTAGCGTCCATGTAGTGCATCCACATAGCAGTATCGATACAACCGCTGCCTGTAAAAAACTGTGTTTCATTTTATCGGTCAGGTCTGATTTCCATATGATTGAGAGCCTATCGATAGCCGTCCATGCTTTCGTCAGTCGTGTGTCTATGTCGTTTTCGGTTGATGAGACGCTACTTCCTAGGTAGGTGAATTTGTCTACCAGCCTCAGAGAGGCTCCGTCGAGTGTGGTAATGTTGCTCGTTTGGCTGTAACACATATATTCAGTTTTGTGCGCATTGACATGGAGGCCAATGCCTGCTGCGGCTCGCTCCAAACTATGCAGTAGTGTCTCTGCTTGATTAGGCGTATTCGCCAGTAACGCTATGTCATCAGCGTTGTCGGCGTCTGTGATTGTTTTTGCGGGGTACCTTTTGCTTCTTTTCTTTGTTAGCTCGAAGCCATTTTCTCTGTCTAGACAGATGATAAAGAGGTATGGGGCTAGCGTGTCTCCTTGTAGTACTCCTGCAACAATGTCGAAGTATTCCGTGTCTCCATCTGGTGAACGTACTTTCACTTTTGTGTTTCTGTAGAGAAACATTATTGCTGCTACGGTTTCTTTTGGTAGGCCGTATACTAGTAGGATTAGTTCCATTTTCCCTCTGTGGATGGAATCGAAGGCCTTGGTAAAGTCGACAAATAGTAATGTCGCCTGAAACATCTGTCATTTTTTTACACACTGGTGTAAAACCAATTCTATTTCAAACAAAGAAACTAGATTCATTAAAAATTAGCCTGTCATCTGTTTGCCCTCAGTTTAAAGGTCGCACAGTTCTCTTTGTCCCATAGATAGGACCCTATCAGGTGTTACCACTCCAGATCAGAGTGAGCCTAGAAGCGATTGCAATGAAGAGGTACTCTGCATTCCCCAAAGCTCCTGCGTTAATTGAGCCTGACCTTCGAATTTGTTTAGTGTCGCATCTAGGACACTCGTTGTGAGTGTGTAGGGGGTGTCTTACCTCTCTATAGAGATGCAGTCACTGTAGTCACAGTCACTGGGCTAAGAATGAAGGAGAATCTCTGATTTTAAATGACTGACAATAATGTACCAAGAAAATGCTGTAAATAATGGTATTTCAATCTGTATATATTCTTTGGATCGGCAGATCGATATACTTTGGCTAAATTTCAGCCTTTTTTTATAAAGCTGCCCACGGACTTTACAGCTACGCCAATAATAACCTTGCTTTGTCGGTGAGGCTTACTATTAGTTGACTGTATCTCCTGTAGAAAAGTAAGAGCCGCCATAAAAGTGGTGTCCTGGGTATGACACGAAATGCATCTGGTGGTGAGGCTCTTGTTCTGGGGCGCTGAGGAATATCGAGTACTCGATCATTGCTATAACTCCTCAGCCTACTCTGAGTGATCGTACCTGCACCATTTATTGATCAAATAGATCCGTTTGAAAATTATTTGTATTAAATAGAAATACTTGATATCATATAACTGTATGTAAATTATTTTTATTAAGACAAGCTGAAGTTATTATTGCTTACCAAGGATTATTAGTAAGTTAAAACCTTGTAATAGTAGTCGAGGGTGACCTGAAGGCGCCCTTTCCAAAGCTACCACACCATTCTCTTGATTAACCGTTATTAAGTGGGAAGAGTCAGTTGAAACCAGATAATTGTGTATGAATTATAGATATCTGGAATGGCGGTTATAATATAACAGTGCAAATTATTTCTGATAAGAATAGTTACTTGAAATTAATTGCTTACTAAGAATTAGCATTAGTTATTTGAAACTATGTAACTGTGTAATAATCATTACTATTTAATTGGAATACTTGAAATCAGGCAAAAGTGAGAAAATTTTTTATATTAGATAGGAATACTTTATGTCATTACTGTACGCAAAAAAAGCTATTAAAAAACAACTGCACAAAAAATGCCAATATAAACATAAAATATACGTGATTCCCTTATCTCTTGGCATTAAATAACCCTAAACAGTTTGAAATGACTTTTAAACAAATCAGTCACGTTCAAGTTTTGTTTGCAATTCACTTACGCGATTAACACACACACACACACACACACACACACACACACACACACACACACACACACACACACACACACACACACACACACTTATATATATATATATATATATATATATATATATTAATAAGTAAAGTTGGTGACCGTAGTCGAGGGCGACTAGAAGGCTCCCTTTTCAATAGCTACTACACCGAAGTGTAGGGGAAGGCACAACTCCTTTCCAAGGTTTGCACCGCTTTACCCTTGATACATACCTTATATTGCTGAATGTTAAGCAACGAGGCATCAAGTACCATTTTTAAAGTCTCTGGTATGATGTGACGTGGGTTTGAACCCAGCTCTCCTGGATCATTGGCGAACACTCTAGCCACTACGCCATTATATACACATATACATAGACATATCGCAAATCCCTCCCTTCTCCCCTTCCATGCCATCAGTAAAATAGTAGGACAAACTGGCTATTTTGCCATTGTATGGTAACCACTCTTGGAGAAGGAAAATCTCTGATTTCAAAATCAGGGGCCGCAGGATTATAAAACCTAGTTTTACGTGCGGTTCAAAGATCCTTAAGAGCGCAGGACATGCACATTATATATATATATATATATATATATATATATATATATGCGTGTGTGCGTGCGTGTGTATATGTGTGTGTGTGTGTATGTGTGTGTGTGTGTGTGTTTATATATATATGTATATGTATATATGAGAGATAGATAGATAGAGAGAGAGAGAGAGAGAGAGAAAGAGAGAGAGAGAGAAAGATCCAACCACGCCTTAGAATACATAACAGTATATGGTATTTAAATGTGTAACTTCTAGGATTTATGACTAGTTTTCAAAACGCCCTTTTCAATTAGCTCTTAAATATCGTATCACATACAGACCATGCACTCTTTGACCTCTATGAATATACATGCGTCGAAAAATATCGGCATAAATAATGAGACTAGCCGTATAAAATCATGAATGCGTGCCAGTGTATATAACTGTTTATCTGATTTGGTCAATACGCGTGTGTTTCTCTGTCCACAAAAGGCAGATGTGTACCCGTAGGTGTACCAACACACACACACACACACACACACACACACAAATATATGTATATATATATATATATATATATATATATATATATATGTGTGTGTGTGTGTGTGTGTGCTTTAATAGATTAATGTGTGCGACCTCCCAAAAATGAACATAGTGATTTGCAGCATCTACAGATAAAGAACGTTAAATGTTCGCACCAGTAAAATTATAACTGGATGATTTTCTTTCTTTCTTCCTTTCTTTCTTTCTTTCTTTCTTCCTTTCTTTCTTTCTTGTTTTCTTTCTGTCCAGTTTTAGAGAGAGAGAGAGAGAGAGAGAGAGAGAGAGAGAGAGAGAGAGAGAGAGGATTAAGATTTTGTCCATTTGTACACTTGGTAGACATATGAGTACATGTACGTAAATATTTACATTTTTCGGTTTATAACTTCCTCATGACAGCTATATTTGACATTGAATACGCATCGACTGACTGCTTCATTTCTTTCAGTTCATAGTTAATCATCAAAAGTGTATTGTCAGGAATGAATATTCTTAAATCTGCGCCACTGCGATATTTTTAGAAGTGTCTTTTATTTTTGTAAATTTGACAATATTAAGTAAACACGCGCTCACACACATGTATAAGTCTACGTATGTGTATATATATTACATATATTATCATATATCATAATGCGTATATGTATGTTTTACGTACACAGACACACAGACACACACAGACACAGACACAGACACAGACACAGACACAGACACACACACACACACACACACACACACACACACACACACACATATATATATATATATATACATATATATATATATATATATATATATATTACATAATAGATTTATATATCATATTAAAGAAATATATCAAATATCATATTAGATATGCAATATGTTGGTGTACCATATCCATTCGACAAAAGAATGTTGCTGCACCAACGGAAAGTGCTTACATTATTTCCTGATATCATACCAACCCCTTAAAAAAGTATTCATTAATTTTCTTTATCATTAAAAAAAATGATTTTTTTAAAACTTTCTAAAAATGCTTTGTTTTTTGCTCAAAACTTTTTTTCTCTTGTCAATGACCCTTGATCGAAATCAGTTGAGAAAATGAACTGCAGAAAAGTAATATTTCTATTTTTCCCATAACTTTTCTTACACACACACACACACACACACACACACATATATATATATATATATTCTATTTATATACATTTAATACACATGCATATTATACATATACTTTATATGCATACTATAAATATATTGAATATATATATATCATAAAATATACGGATTATATATATATATATATATATATATATATGCTCCCCCATGGGGGTTGAGCTCTCTGGCGAAGGGATTGCCGGCCGCCGCTAGCGTAATGCAAAGCTCTTCGAAAGAATTTAGCACTCTGGTAGCCGATAAGGTAAAAAAAATGTAAACAAAGGCTGCTGCTGCTGTTGCTAAAATAAAAAATACCTTAAAATTCCCTTAGCCAACGTGGTCCGCCTGGTTGGCCGAGAGGTCTGAAACTTAGTCCACGTGAAGTTGGACGGGTTTCGATCCCGGCTTCGAGCGTCCTACGTGTCTAGCCACACTGAAGAGTTCTGATAGAACCGAAACAGTCTGTCTGTCGATGACAATATATATGTATATTGTGTAGTGTGTTTCATAGGTAAAACATCGCTATTTTAGATTGTTCATTTCATGCATGTGCTTTCTGTCAGGTTTTGTTAACTGAGCAGCAAACAAGATTTATTTGGGCACTTTTTTTTAAAGAAAACAGCACAATGACCCTGTTCACCATTCTAGAAATTCAGAAACTGCATCTTGTACTGTTTGGCATTCGGAACGGAAGCTCCAATACGAAGATTTCACGGTGTTTAAGTATCAATCTAAGGGGAGTGTAGAGGATTCGAAAACTATTGGAAGTGTCCTGTGGTGCAGCAGCTCGGAAATCTCTCTCTAACTATTTTGATAATCAAAGAATCCTGGATTACTTTGTAAGACTCAATCCATGATTGTCAACGATCCCAGTAAGTCAATTAGGTCCATAGACAGAAACGTATGTGGAGGGGGAATATCTGTGTTTTTCATCGGGCAGGTAGTGCATGAAGACATTCGTAAATTATCATTTAAGATGAGAAAGGGACAATTTTCATCACAGGCCCTGAAGGAGAAGAGAAAAGATCGCGCTGCAAAACTTTTGAACAAACTGAAGGATATCCTCCACTCAGACATATTTGATTTTTCTCAGATGAAAAAATTTTCTGCCAGAATCAATCAGTGAACACACATAAAAAACATTTGCTTGCTCTGTCCCCATAGGATGTACCGAGAGTAATGAAAATCAAACACCCAGCCCCATCATGGTGTTTGGGTTGGTTGGTTTGTTGTTTGGGTTTTATGGTATATCAACCTTCGTAGGTTATTCAACGCCAAATCCGTTTTCATGCTAATAGTCAGCTCTATTTAAAAAAAATTCAGTTTAGCATGAATCACACTGTTGAATTTCAAAACAGTTCTATATCATACAATTCAATTTAGTGTAAGTACAGTTTCAATGTCAAAAATTATTCAATTTCAAACAATTCAGTATAGCATAAGCACAGTTTAAATGTAAGTACAGTTTAAATGTCGAAAATATTTCTATTTCAAGCTAATCAGTTTAGTCAAACAGTTCTAATTCAAACAATTCAGTTCAGCATAAGTATGAAGTTTAGTTCTATTTAACTCATAGATAGGGCCCTATCAAGTGCTATCATTCCGGGTCAGAGTGGACCTGGGAGCAATGGCAATGAAGGGGTACTCCGCATTCCCCAAAGCTCCAGCATAACTGGAACCTCACCATCAGATAGTATAGTGTCATATCCAGGACAATCGTCTGTCGGGGGGGGGGTCTTACCCCTCTTCAGAGTAGCAGTCGGTGTATTCTACAGCCCCAGCCGACTGGGCAATGGTATTTGAAGTAGTCATTAGCAATGGTGACGTTTTGCCTCTATTCCTCTTATCGCGTGGCCTCTTTCTTCAACACAGAGACCTACACCAAGTATGTGGTGCTGCTGATTGGAAGAGTAGCTTCTAGATGACCCTACGTTTACCAACAAGACTCTTCACAAAGCAAAAATCAATCTTGACTGTGGGAAAGTTTATGCGACCACATCAACCCTTACATCTATCTGCTGAACTCCCAAAATTGCAGTCTCTTTGATTGTGGGGCGCGGTTGAGAGAGTGACCAACAAAATTCCGTACCACACTGAAGATGCACTGAACAGTAACATTTACCAATTTTTACAATGAGACTGTCGAAAAGGCCAGCAGGAGATTCCGAAATCGTTTGGAGGCTGAGGTTGAAACCAATGACTATTTCTTGGAATGAGTTTTATTTCAAGATATTTTCATATAATTTTGGTAAATCTTTTCTTATAAAGTGAGATGTCAGTGTTTTATTTTCATTTTTGTGCAGTCCAGATTATAATTTAGTCTTCGATCTCTCTCTCTCTCTCTCTCTCTTTCTTTCTCTTTCTATCTCTCTCCTCCTCGCTCTCTCTCTCTCTCTCTCTCTCTCTTTATATATATATATATCAATCTAACGTAAGCAAGAATATATATATATATAGATACTTGTATATATATATATATATATATGTATATACGTATTCATACACACACACACACACACACACACACACACACACACATATATATATATATACGTATTCATACATATATATATATATATATATGTATGTATACTCAATAAATCTAACGTAAGCAAGAATATATATATATATATATATATATATATATATATATATTCTTGCTTACATTAGAGTGATTGATTTTAACGGTATCTTAACCTGTCTAGGGTTAGTTTATGCCAAGAGTTTTGGGAATAACGTTCATTGTCGGTTCATATTTATATTTTCGTATCTTAGTTTTTCATCTTTTTTTACACGGTCCTTTCCAGCACAAATAAATTACAAACAGATCTATCTGACCGCAAGGTGGGACCCTAACTGGTACAAAGACTCCGAGTTTGATTGAACCTAGGAGTAATGACCGTGATCATTACTCCAAACTTTTTGGATCTTTAGAACGGGAGCTTCTCCAGCAGATACAGTTTAGTGTAATTCCCAAGACGCCCCTTTTTTGGGGGAGGTATTATCCCCTCGCAGAGGATACAGTCAGCATATTCTTAGCCTAATCAATATGGGTTGTGGAAATAGATAGAAAACACTTCTTTCAGATCTCATCGTTTTATTTATGTATGTGAGTGGTCTTTCCCATGATATATTATAAATTGTATCATGATCAACTAAGACAGAAAGAATCAAACTGATAAAAAAAGCAAAAAACAAAAACAAAAAGTTGTAAAAAAACAAACCGATGAAATGGGTGATGAGAAATCGCCATACCATAATGGCTAACGTGCTGTACTGCGACATTGTAGTAATCGTGTTCGAACTCTAGTCACGCTATCACCTTCAGTTTCGGATTCATAACTTTGGGAAAGGAATGAACCCACGTATTCCTCAAGATATTGGTTAAATTGTACGACTGCTGTTCTTTTACAAGGATGACTTCGACATTAGATAACCCACGAAGTTTGATATGCCATTAAACAAAGAAACCAAAATGCATCAATAAAATCGTATAGTGAAAAAAACAAAACAAAACAAAAAAGTTGTCATTATTCAATTCAATTTTAGATATAAAATGAAACACGAATAAAAACACGTGAATAGTTTTTTTTTCCCCTCTTGTAACAATTCAATTTCTTGAACCAAAACGCCTATTTAATATAAAAATTAATCCCTGCGAAAATTTTGATGGCTATTATGTAGCATAAGCAGATTCAAAAGTAAACATTTTAGCGATAAATTCTTTTAATATATCTCCTGAAAATATTGATAACACTATTAGACAATGCAAAGTAGCACTATATATTTTACTAACATTCACATCTATCTATCTATCTATCTATCTATCTATCTATCTAATCATTTAAGATGATTGTAGTAATTACATTTTACTTTTTAAAGAGTCTCACAAGAGAGTAGAAATTCCGTTCTCGATTTCAAGTTAGATTCCAAGTATGAAAATTTTAAACCAAATATGCACTGAAAAACTGCTCTGTTGCTGACTATATTTGGAAGAAGAGATATTTTATAGTCTCTGGTATGAGATCCAGCCGATTGGCAACGAGAAACATTGGGGCTTGAGGAAATTAGAAGAGACGTTATATGTCGTTTTGTTAAACAGGTGTATACGACTGGCGAGTTCAGATTTCACTAATACGTATTTGTTTAGAAAAAAGAAATGTTGGAGAGGTCTCCTGGGTATAATTTAGAATAATCAACATACTGATGAAATCGACTGACTTTTCTGGGAAATTCGTGCTGGTTTTAAGTTTCCACTTTCAAATAAAAAAGAAATTTCTCTTTTTTCAATCGGCTAAAATGCTTTGTCGAAAATTTCAAGAATATGAAGATATATAATCGTCCGAATAAGTTCTTATGTGTTAATGATTCTTCATAAGGATAAAGAAAATATTTTTCGCTTAGCTTATCTCATTTTATTTCGAACACATTTTTTCTTTGATATAGAATATTTTGCATGTTCAAGATTGGAAAATGTATTACGGTAAAAAAAAAGGGTCATAAAAGCTGAACAAGAGTCTTGTAGCGTTTAGTAAATAAACCCTTTTTTTCACTTAGATTCTTCAAAATTGAAATGGCTCAGTACTGGAGCTCGGGGGAATGTGGATACTTCTTCATTGCCACTATTCGAGGGTCTAATCTGATCTTTAGTGGGTCAAATAGAACTGTTCAATCATTTACTAAGGATTATTATTATTATTAGTTATTTAAACCATACAGCCTGGGGCAAATTATTTGTATTAGATAAGAATACTTGATGAATATAATTACTAATATTAAATAGCATTACTTGAGACCATTTAAACTGTGTGCAAGCAAATTATCAATATCAATTAGAATTATAAGAGTTAGTAATCATCATCATCATCATGTCGTGCCGCCAGCACGGATATCCCTGACCCTCTCTCGCCACTTCTCCCTATCGTTCATCACCCCTGGCAGGTCTTCAGGGTTACATCCCGTATCCTCACATAGCTGCTGTATGTATGGTCGAGCTGGTCGTCCTCCTTTTACTCGGCCATATGTGGGGGTCCATGGGAGTACATCACTTATGATCTCGTCCCTGCTTCTCCAGCAGTGTCCTGCATGTCTGGTTCGTCTAACTTGGATAATTATCGTGATGGGAGGTAGGTGGCCGTATAGTTGGTGTTTTGTGGGGTGTTGCCTCCAGGACTTTTCAATATCGCTCGTAGCATTCTTGTGTAGTTGCCGTCTAGCCTTTTCTTCAGCCGTTTTGTTAGCGTCCATGTAGTGCATCCATATAGCAGTATCGACACGACCGCTGCTTGGAAGAAACCGCGTTTCATTTTATCGGTCTGGTCTGACTTCCATATGATCGATAGCCTATCGATAGCTGTCCATGTCTTCGTTAGCCGCGTGTCGATGTCTTTTCGATTGATGAGACACTGCTTCCTTGGTAGGTGAACTTGTCAACCAGCCTCAGAGAGGCTCCGTCTATTGTCGAAATGTCACCCGTTTAATTAAAGCACATGTATTCAGTTTTGTGTGCATTGACATGGAGGCCGATACCTGCGGCGGCTTGTTCCAAACTAGGCAGTCGTGTTTCGGCTTTGTTGGGTGTATTTGCCAGAATCGCTATGTCATTGGCGTAGTCAGCGTCGGTAATTGTTTTTACGGGGTACCTTCTGCTTCTTTTAATTGTCAGCTTGAAGCCGTTTTCTTTGATTTTATCAATCGATTTTCTTAGAATGTAGTCTAGACAGAAGATAAAGAGGTATGGGGATAGCGTGTCCTCTTGTAGTACTCCTGTTACAATGTCGAAGTATTCTGTGTCTCCATCCGGTGAACGTACTTTCACTTTAGTGTTTCTATAGAGAATCGTTATTGCTGCGACGGTCTCTTTTGGTATGCTGTATGCTTGTAGGATTTGTTCCATCTTCCCTCTGTGAATGGAATCAAAGGCCTTGGTAAAGTCGACAAATAGTAATGTCACCTGTAGGTTTTTTGTCCGTACACCTTCAAGGATTCTACGGATGGTCAATATTTGTGAGGTCGTGGATCTATTTCTTCGGAAGCCATTTTGGTTTTTCCAAAGAATGTTGTCAATTTTGGGTTCTATGCGATTTCATAGTAGGCCATTGTAAATTTTGGCTGCTATGGATGTGTTATACCTCGGTAGTTCTTGGCTAATCCGAAGTCACCCTTTTTAGGAAAGGGGAGGATGCATCCCTTCATCCATCTGTCTATCGGATTTTGATTATAGACTGCGTTGCTGTATGTCGTCGAATTGTCTGGTCTTCCATGCTTCTGGGGGAATCTCGTCAAGCCCTGCGGCTTTCCTATTTTTAATTTTTCTAAGAACCGAGTCGAGTTCTTCTTGAGTGAACGGTCCTAGTTCAATGTCCAATTGTTTGCTAATAATTCTGGTGATTGGTTCATGTGTAACTTTCGGTGGGTTTCCTAGTAGATTTTCGAAATGTTGTTTCCACAGTTTTATTCTTTGAGACCATTTAATTGTGTGCAAGAAAAGTACTCTAATTCATTTGGAAAAAAGTTATGGATCAAAAATTAATTTCCAAATCATTCATTCATATATATATATATATATATATATATATATATATATATATATATATATATATATATATATATATATAAGATTTGGTCTTGAATAACCTACAAGGGTTGAAATGTCATTAAGCACAACTAAACCAAACCAACTGAATAGTGTATAAATGAAATAGTTGCTTAGTTATTCAACTAATATATTGGCAAACTGCGTTCTTTTGTCTTGATGGGCAACCAGTCTAGGAAAACGATAACTGAAATTTTTAAGACAGTGCGACTTTGTCTTCAACCTTATTCTGTCAACTCTTGCGACCACATGGTTGCTAGGCTGTATCGGCTCTTGCCTGTCTCCTTGGTGTCAAAGATAAAAAGAGACTTACTGCATGAACAACTAATGATTTCGCATACAACCCTGCCCAAGCCTGCACCCGGATCTAAGCACAGATCCGTGATCTAGCCAAACCCAATGATATGATAACTTAAAGAAGAAGAAGAGGAAGAAGAAGAAGAAAAGAGAAGAAGAAGAAGAACGAAAACAGAAATTGACATAACAATCTATGACATTGCATACATACATCCTTTTTCTGGTTCAACGCCTAATGCTAAGAAAATTGTGCTATCACCACGACATAATGATACACACACACATACACACACACACACACACACATACACACACACACACACACACACATATATATATATATATATTATAACGGTGTATAGTCGTCACTATCTCACTTGATGGGTTTGCGGCAGACCAAATGCAGTATAATTTGGGGAAAGCTCAATATCTGTGATAGAGCTATATGATAATATTAATAATAATAACACACACGCACACACACTCTCTCACACACACACACACACACTCACACACACACACATATATATATGTATTAGTTTTTATATATATGAAATATCATGGATGCTTATCTGCGACCACTGGTTTCATACCATATATATATATATATATATATAATGTAACACTTTAGTAATAAAAACGAACATGAAATAATAATTCAGTTTAAATACTAAACAACTTTGATTTACAAATAGCACATATATTATCTTGATAATGGTTCTGACAAGAACTGGAAGTACTCGGTAAAACACAAGTTATTCCTTTGGAGAAACCATCAACAAATTTCAAGACTGTCGCATAAAAAAACACAAGGACTTTTGAAAGAAAAAAACCAAAACTCCAAAACAATCAAACCTGTTTATATATATATATATATATATATATATATATATATATATATATATATATATAATATAACACTTTTCATTCTGCGGAGGTTCTGCATTCGGATCGAAATATTCATTCGCCTTCCACAAAGGCAAGTTTGAAATTTGATCACATGAAGAGGTCGTTCTTCATACGTAGTTGTTAGGAAAATGTCAAACTGCCTAAATTCCCCTCTTGTAATACACAGATAAAAAAATATTCATATTTTAAGTAAAATAAAGTTAGTGACATTAGTCGTTGGTGATCCGAAGGTTCCCTTTTTAATTGCAATTATACTGAAGAGTAGGGGAGGGTTCAACTCCTTTCCCAGAATTGCTTCACTTTATTCTTTGATCCCCACCTTAGAGTGCTGAGTACTAAGCAAAGCGGAATCAGGTACCATTTTTTGAGTCTTTGGTATGACTCAACCTGAGATTGAACCCCGGTCTCCCGGACCATTGGCGAACACACTACTCAATATGACCATATTCATATTTATATATACGTAAATGCACATTAACTTACTAACAAATACACTTTTTTGTGTAGAATTTAACTTTTAGGATCTCAACAGCTAATAGTTGATATATCCAGGCAGCCTGAAATACACACGGAGAATCCCTATTTCTACTTCGCTATGACCTATAAAATTACGTTATCTGCAATCTAAAAACACTGTGAGGGTATGGAAGAATTGGTTACAGCATTTCACATTTTCAGTAGTTTTCCAGTCAGTGATGGGTGGAGTCTTTAAGGGTTAAATAGTATATTGTCTAGTTTAAGTCTTTATTGTATAGCTCAGTAGAGTAGGGCTTACTTACCGCTCTCCATCTCCTCTCCAAATAAAATAGTTGTACAGGATTTTGCTCCCCGCATGTAAATAAACACACATGTATATATAAACACACAGACACACCGAACCATCCCCGCCCAAATGCATATAAATATATATATATGTGTGTGTTGGTTGGTTGGTTGGTTGGTTTGTTTAATGGCATATCAACTCTTTTTAGGTTATTTAATGCCAAAGCTATTCTCCTAGAAGAACAGTAGTGGTACTATTTAACCCATAACTGGGAGGATAAGGGGCTCATACCTTTCTCAAGGGTATTTGCCCGAAAGTGAACGTGATAGCGCGACTGGAGTATGAACTCGCGTACTACGATTCCGCAGTCCAACGCTTTAACCATTACACCACGAGGACACCCCCCATGTATATATATGTATATGTGTGTGTGTGTGTGTGTTAATGATGTGGCTATATAGTTTGCGATATATATAGGTAAAGACTGCTCAATATTGGTGATGGGGCATATGTAGTCTCAAGTTTGAATAAACGCGACACTGAGTCTGCAGGGCTTGGTGACAGCCAGTTTCTTGCCTATGCAAACATCTGATTATATATATATATATATATATATATGTTGTAATTTGCTATATCAATAAATAAAGAGTGCTCAATGTCAATGATATAGCATACATATCTAAGTATGGATATCACAGACACAAAGTCAACGGTACATAGCAACGGTCAGTTTCTCGACAGTGTGATCATGAAACGGAAGCACCAGAGGCCTTTGACACTGTGCCTACGCTATCATAACACATACATACACAAACATGCGCGCACACACGCACACACACGCGCACACACACGCACGCACACATACGTATGTATTAGTACCTTGGTGAAAAATTCGGGAATTAGCATTTTCAACTTATTTTCTATATTCAGCAGTAAATGAACTGATAAGTTGCAATTTTTAAAAATTTAATAGCACACACACACACACACACACACACACACACACACACACATACATATATATATATATATATATATAGTGGGTAGAGTATTCACCAATGGCCCGGGTTTGGTTTGGTTTGGTTCATTTGTTTAATGGCATATCAACCTTCGCGGGTTATTTAACGCCATAGCCATTCTTCGAGAACAGTCGTGGTACTATTTAACCCATAGATAGGAGGATAAGGGGGTTAATACCTTTCCCAAGGGCATTTTTCCGAAAGTGAATAGCCAGGGAGACTGGGGTTCAACTCCAGGTTGTGTCATACTGTTGCGTAGCCATATACACGAATATGGCCATGTGCGAAATAGACATGTAATGTTCATAACGATAGAATATATAAAGAACAGGAATCTCAAAAACACGTAACTACTTCTTGTTCAGGTACGAAACCTTTTTATTAACTTTGAGTTAAAGGTTTCGACGTAAGGAGGAGAGACACAATCTTCTATGCTGTCTTATTCATTTGGCCCCCAACTCGAGCGGCCCCCATAGGGCGCAAGTTCGCCTCGCGCCTGCGAGCTCCAAGGGTCGATCCTTCTCGTTTGGCGTCTAAAACCCAACTCTTATTTTCTTCAAATTCTCACACAAACTTCCGCGTGCTTCCGGTGCGTGACGTCACCCCCACCTTGTCACCCAGTATCGTCTCGGACTGTTATGACATCTGAGTGACATCTCCATCCGCTCGCGCGCACCCGCGTTAACACCTGCTTCAATCTTACACCCAACCAACCCATGTGTTGACCCGAAAGGTTCTCAGCCTAACTAAACTCAAAGGCATGAACCGAAATTCCTCGGCTATTTCATAACAATACCAAAGACTCAAAAAAGGTACTTGATCCCTCCTTGCTTAACACTCAGCATTATAATGTAGGGATCAAGAGTAAAGTGAACAAATCCAGGGAAAGGAGAAGCGCCCTCTCCTATACCTCGGTGTAGAAGTTAATGAAAAAAGACCCTTCGAATCACCCTCGGCAACGGTTGCTAACTTTACTTTTATTTTATATATATACATGTATACGGGTCTTTGTCATGATGGTTAAAGTGTTCGCCAATAGTTCAGGAGACCGGGGTTCAATCCCAGGTCGAGACATACCAAAGACTTTAAAAACGGTACTTGATGCTGCCTTGCTTAGCACTCAGCAGTATAAGATAAAGGATTAGGTGCCCGTGGTGTAATGGTTATCGTCGTAGGAAATGGACACGTCAACACGAGTTCAAATCCTGGACGAGACCGATTGCATTTCACATAGCACCAATACCCTTGGGAAAGGTATGAATACAATAATTCTCCCTCCAGCTATGGGTAAATAGTAGGGCAGATTGAATTTCTTCAGCCTTGGTGAGGCAACTAGTCTAGGAGAAGGACAACTCTGAATTCAAACCTGTTAAACTCCGCTTAAAAATTGACCTTGTGTCATATCCTGCCCAAGCGGAGGGGTTGGTAAATATGAATATGAATAAGGTATAGGATTAGTGGTGAAGTTGAGCAATCCAGGGCAAGGAGTAGCGCCCTCTCTTACACCTCAGTGTAGTAGCTATTGAAAAGGGAGTCTTCGGGTCGCCCTCGACTACGATTGTCAACTTTACTTTTTACTTATATATATATATATATATATATATATATATATATATATATTCTTACAAGAATTAAGATTAAAATTATATTCGTACGCATGCGCATACAAATGAACGGAATTTTAAGAAATGGTGGGAACCTTAACCATGAAGAGACATGCACATGTATACACAAACGCAGCCATGTTGTTAGATTGAAAACTTTCATTACCAAACTCATTGCCACACTCACATTTATATGTTTACGTTCACGTCTACTTGTTTGAGTGCACTTTTGCTGCACATACACGAGTACTGTTTGCATTGATAGGAAACCCGGCGCAGATGTTTCATAGTCGTGAATATTTCAAAAGGAGATACATCCACATAGAACGAAATACATCCAGTCTGGGAAAACAATATTGTTATCGGCAGACACATGGACACACACACGTCCAATCCGTTCTGTACTCAGTAACCTTAATCCTTGCTTCGGATCAATACGGTGAGTCCAGTAAAAAGAGAACAAGCAAGACGCGTAGTAGACGACCAGGACTACAGAAGACGGTCCCGGTTTTCCTATACGCCATGGATCACTCTTTATATTCACACACACACGTATATATATATATATATATATATATATGTATAATTCATATATCGTTCTCTTTCTTTCTCCAAAGGTACATCACACACACACACACACACACACACACACACACACACACACACACACACACACACACACACAAACCCGTCTTTGATGAAAAAGGATATGCCGAAACCCTCCTCCTTCGCTTCTTTCCCTATTTCTTTCCCGTCAAATCATTAAAATTATTTCCACGATCAAAAATCTCCAATGAAACCTGATACATTTGACTCTAAACTCTCTCCTACCTCCTGCTACACATTTGTTGTCTCCATTTTATCATTCTCCACATTTGCCTAAATATAGAAGGGCTCAGAAAATGGTTTAACCTGATGAAATTCTTGATGAAGAACGAAATATTACTGATATTATTAGTCCCTGTGTAAGTGTTTGATTCATCCAACTTTCCCCTTAACTCTGTCATACTGTCAGATTCAACAAAATCATTTCATAATATACTTGTATATATATATATATGTATATATGTATATAATTCTTATATCTCTCTCTCTTTTTCCTAAGGGACCACACGGACACACACACACAGACGCACACGCAGGCACGCACGAACACACAAACACACATATATATGCATACACAGATATATATATATATATATATATATATATATATATATATATATATATATATATATATAAGGATCATTAGATAAGTTTCCAGACTTTTTTCGTTTGGGCACTTTTATTGATAGTACACACATGAAACACTAGTCCCCTTTGAAGTAATATCCTCCGGCTGCAATACCTCTTTCATCTCCTCAATTGTCTCATAACGACAACTTCTGAGATTAGGGAATAACCAAAAGTCACAGGGAGCAAGGTCTGGACTATAGGGAGGGTGTGGAACTGTCTTGATGCCCATCTTGGTCAAATAGTCTGTGACAAGGATGGAGTTGTGGACTGGTACATTGTCCTGGTCGAAATGCCACTGACCCGATTTGAAGAGTGCTGGCCTCTTCCGACAGAATCTCTTCCTGAACTCCCTTAAAACCTCAACATAGTAACCCTAACTCTAACCCTTTGGCCTATCAACTGTGGTATATTGACTTCCTTACTCTGCCACACCTCTCATCATCCCTCACAGACTCCCTGCCTTCCTTGAATCTCTTATGCCACTCAAAAACTGATGCTTGATACATGCAAGATGGTGGAAAAGCAATCTGAAGCATTCCATACGTTTCTGTGGCATTTTTTCCAAGTTTAAAACAGAATTTCATTGCATATCGTTCTTCTAAAGTGTCCTCACGTCCAGATTGCATTTTTGAAATTCACCAGCTGTGATATCAGGCTTTACTAGGATGTATTCCAATTCCTGGTGTAGCTGTTCATTTGAACGTGAAATCATAAAAATTGGTCAGTCATCTCATAAGATGTATAGCAATAAACTACTGAATTTTCAAGAGTCTACAACAATTTTAAATGCCTGTACAAAAATGGGCTGGAAACTTATTGAATACACCTCGTATATTTATGTATGCATGTATGCATACAATGCACAAATATTTACATAGACGCACATATTCATGTCTATATATATATATATATATATATAAATTTGAGTAAGTGTGCTTGTCCTTTCCATAGGAGAATGAGAGAGAAAGGTTTTGGTTTGGTTTGGTTTGGTTAGGTTTGGTTTGGTTTTATGGCATTGTGGGTTATTTATTGAAAAACTCTGTTTTCACATATACATTACATATATAAATTTTGAACGCATTTTGTTGATACACGCAGTTAAATGATCAAACAGTTCTATTTCAAATAACTCAATTTATCATGTCATTGGTTTTCACTTTTTAAATGTCAAACAGTTCTATTTAACCCATAGATAGGACCCTATCAGATGCTACTACTCCAGGCCAGAGGGAACCAGGGAGCGATAGCAATGAAGGGGTTCTCCGCATCCCCAAACATCTTGACTCACCATCAGATTATTTCATGTCACATGCCGGTCACTCGTTTGGAGTTGGTCTCGTCCCTCTCCAGAGATGCAGTCGAGTGAGCTGAGAGAAAGGTGTAAGAATTATATATATATATATATACAGAGAGAGAGAGAGAGAGAGAGAGAGAGAGAGAGAGAGAGAGAGGAGCTGGTTTAGGCGAAAGTGTTGCAGGATAGTCCCGACTCGCGATTTAATTTCTGTAATTAGCTCTACTTTTGTATTGAGCTCTATTTGTAATTGTAGCATTGCAGCATTTTACGGTGGGTTTTTGTTCTTTTGACCAACGGACTGCATATCCCTTGATTTTTTTCAACTAGTGTGACGAAGTTGGCCTTTTCTTTATTTATTCCCAAAATATTTTTTTGTTTTTTCCCCTGGCAGTGATTCGGAATATTGCTATCTCTAAATTCTGGCGGTTTTTTTTCTTTTTCCTGGTAACTGTGAATGCTGGTAGATAGTAAGTTAGTAAATATATATATATATATATATATATATATATATATATATAATATAAATAATTCTTATATATATATATATATATATATAATTGGAAGAAAAACCCTACAGACCGTCATTTGGCTATTATAAATTTATTTCAGATGGTCGCTCCATAGGAGAGATCATCCTCTTCAAATAGGAATCACATAATGGAGGAGAAAAAAATACTCTTTCAATGGATTCTTACTTGTTTAAAAAAACAATAAAGAAAGAAAGGGTGGAGATAAAAAGATATGGGTTCGAAGTTGGTATCAAAACCGGATCTAATGTCAATACCTGGTGTAATGTATCCTTATGTATAAAAAAAAAATATTAGCAAGACTCACAGGACTTTTAGCAACTGAAATCTTTTCAATAAGTTAACCTGTTTTTATCTTCCTATTTATTTCATAACCTATTATTCATTTCATAACCTATTTATTTATTTATTTATTAATGAAAACGTGGCGGTAGATACTATTACTAATATCGAACTTATGTTTTGTTAAAAATGTTTTTTAAGGTTTTATCTGATTTTTATCTAAGAGTGAAATTTAGTCTTTATTTAATATCTTAATATTTATGTATATATTTTATATATTTTTTGTTCTGTATACTGCCATTATTATTACCGTTAAAATCATTAGTATCATATAATAATCATTAATGATTATATCACTAATGACAAAATTAAGTATTATCACATTCATAGCTAATTTATTAGTTACTTCTTCAGAGTTTTTCACATCAGCGTTAGCTGATGGCCTTTCACTGAAGGTTAAGTGACAACAAGTCTCCTTAAGTCTCCAGGACTCTTCTCAGTATTCTTGGCCGATCTCAGTATTGCAATAGTTTGGATGGTCTCCACTCGTCCTTTTATTTCCAAGTGATCCAGTTCTTGTATCATTCTTTTGCTGACTGCACCAAGAGCTTAAATAACAATTGGTATAATTGTCACTTTTTTAATTCCCTAGCATGGTCGAACGTATTATTATAATTATTATTATCATCATATCATCAACAATACCGATAGTAATAATGATACCATTATTTTATCCTGCTATTTTTATCACTATAAATTTTTCTATTTTTTACCTTTATCATATAAGTAGAAATCTTTTTTATTGACAGCATTTAAAAAATAGTTCATTATGCTTATTTAATAGCTGGCTAGTAAATTTATATCAAATGATGCTCATTATTTTCTCCTGGCGTCAGTTACATCAGTTGAAGCTTTCAGTATTTGGAGATTTCTTTCTAAATCTCCACTTTATTTCTCAAACTCCGAAACCACCTCGATGGGGCTATTTGATTTCTAAACTCAAACAGCCCTATAGAGGTGGTTAGAAAAAAAGTGTCTATGATTGAAGACGCTCTATTCCCAATTTCCAACTGAGATTCCAATATAAACCTTCACTTCCTGGCTATTTGCTTGGTAGACCACTTTCTCAGAATTGCACATTCCTCCTATTGGACAATCTTCTTTATTTCTACAATTACAACGTAATTTATTTGTTTGCTGATTATCTATTAGTTATTTGTTAATTAAATTCTTGTTATGATTATAGATTATTTTCGTAGTATTATTTGTGTAAGGTAAACTAATTTTTAGTGTGTTCCTATTAAAAGTTTCGTTCAATTGGTTGTCCTTGTTGAAATGTCTTATAAAAGCTTTCTGAAGTGGTTGGTTTCCATATAGAGTGACCAGCTGAAATGAATTTATAATAGCCAAATGACGGTCAGTTGAGTTTTTCTCCCAATTATATAAATTTGATCTGTATGAAATTTATGAATAAATTATCGTATATTGAACACTCTAGGAGATTTACAAGATCCTCTAATATATTTTTAAATTAAACTATTATATATATGTATATATTATAAGAGTGTTGCTTGTCACTAATTCACTTTGTGGGTTTATGGCGAACCAAGTGGGATATAATTTGGGGAGTGCTCAATATCTGAGATAGAGCTATTATATAATAATGATAGATAAATAGATATTAAATTTAATGCCATGGAAGTTTGTCTGCAACCTTAGGTTTCATGAAGTTTTACAAACGACAATTGTTAAGGTCACAGACAAACTTTCATGGCATTAAATTTATAAATCTAATATATATATATATATATATATATAATTCTTACATCTTTCTCTCTCTTTCTCTTAAGGGACAACTCATACACAAATACATACACACACGCATATATATATATATATATATATGTACACAGAGGCACACATACACTGACACATACAATATACTCGTATATACATTTATGTATATATACATATTTGTGTGCGTGTCAGTCATCCTTTTGGAGGAAGAGGGAGAAATGGGTAAGAAAAAATATAAATATATATAGAAAGAATTAAGAATCATATATATATATATATATATATATATATATATATATATATATATATATAATTCTGGCATCTTTCTCCTCATGGACAACGCATACACACATATATACACATTTATATATATGTATGTATATATACACACACACAGATGCGCAAATATCGACATACACACACACACACACACACGCACACACACACGCACACACACGAAAGAGTTGGCTCTTTGATAAACAGATTTTCCCTAAGTTTTTTGTATTTCGGTATTTTCAAACATCCGTCGTTGATTTAACATCACTAATATCATCCCTTACATTTCTGAAGTTGGTTCATTAAAACCGAAAAGCTATAGTGTCGACTTTGCTTCTCAATAATTCTCTCCTATATAAATTACCTTGTCATCAATTTATCTCTATATTTTGTCGGATTACACTCCATTATTGGCCTCGTGGGTAGAGTGTTCGCCAATGGTCCGGGAGACCTGGGTTCTATCCAAGTTTGCGTTATTCCAAAGACTTTAAAAATGGTACTTGATACCTCCTTGCTTAACACTCAGCAATATAAGGTACGTATGAAGAGTAGAGTGGAGCAATCCAGGGAAAGGAGTAGCGCCCTCCCCCACACCTTGGTGTTGAAGCTATTGAAAAGGGAGCTTTCTGGTCGCTCTCGACTACAGTTGCCAACTTACTTTTATATTCCATTGTTTTATCTTCTTTAATTTTAAATTAAGATAAAATAAAAAGATGACCGTTACACAAGTTAGCCCATTATATACCAGAGGGATTTTATCTAGACGTATATGCTGCTCTGAAGATATCCATATTTTATATAAAGAATCACCACTTATTGAAAAAAAAAACACACACGTAAAAAACCACACACACTCACACAAACAAAACAAAAAACAAAACAAAACAAAACAAAACAAACAAAAACAAACATTATGACATCAGCCTCTATTATTAACGATTTGACTAAACACTTTTCAACCTATGACCTGTACCCTTTAAGTCATGTGTCCTGTTGGAGTGAATTTTGGGGACTCTAATGTCTCCATCAACCAATGAGAAACTACTCACTACTATTGTGTACGATTTTTACCTTAGCTCATATAGAAATCTTTTTATATTGAGCTTTTTTGATTAATGATTCCTGTAGATTAAATAAAGAGTTCAGCTCACGGTTTTGTGTAAACTCCTGAGTTTGACTTGTATCGGCCGAACCGTTGTGAATATAACAATCTTGATAAAGACAATTGTCCAAATATTCTGAAGGATAAAAATTACTAAGCTTCATCTCAGAAATTTATACAAATGGAATAAGTGTGTTGAATTTGTCAAGATGACTACTTTGAAGAAAGCTAACGTTTCATTCATAGTTCATTTCTGCTTTGGTAAATGCAGCTTCAGTCTCGACTCACCAACTACAGACATATTTGGTATATATATATATATATATATATATATATATATATATATATATATATATATATATAAGTACAGTATAAACACACCTGGGATAGGGGTGCATATAGTTGCCGGCGATTAACAAGATGGGACGAGAGAGAACATGTGGGGTAGTGGTCAACATGCTAGGCAGTGTCATCATAGTCGGCGAGTTCGAACTCCAGTCACGTATTTATGTTCCCTTTCGAACTAATATCCTTTGGAAAGGTATGAACCCCCTTATCCACCCCCAAATCTACGGGTAAAATAAGACCACTACGGTCCTACTACAAGGATGGCTTGGGAATTATTCATCCATATATATATATGTGAACCGGGCCATTGGCCTAATTGGCCGAGTGTTCCCCAATGGTTCGGAAGACCGGGGTTCAATCCCAGGTCGAATCATACCAAAGACTCAAAAATTAGTACTTGATGCAGCCTTGCTGAACACTCGGCATTATAACGTACGGATCAAGGTTAAAGTAGGGCAATCCAGGGAATATGTAATATAATGGCCGAGGGATTTCGTTTCATATATCTTGCCTTTGGGTTTAGTTAGGCTGTGAACCTTTCGGCTCAGTGCATGGGTTAGTTAGGTGCAAACATGGGCGCAGGTGTTCACGCGGACGTGTCATTCAGAGATGTCACAATAAAAATCCCAGATAGAAATGAGACCAGGGATGTCAGTGACGTCACGCACCGGAAGCGTGGGCTGAGATTTGAGAAAAGTCGGTGAGTTGAGATTTTGCCCCGGAAGAAGACGGTTGACTTTCGGGGCTCGCTGAAGCCAGGCTAGGGGTCTTGCAGCAGGTGTCGCACGTGATTTGGGGCAGATGGAAAAGTCAGTATAGAAAGATGGTAGCGCCCTTCCCTACACCTCGTGTAGTAGCTATTGAAAACAGAGCCTTCGGGTTACCCTCGACTAAGGTCGACTATATATATGTGAAAGTCGATAAATCTGAAATTTTGAAGAAAAGTTGAAAAAACAAAATAATCCATAACTTAATTTATTATGAAAGCCAACGTTGAACGTTTTGGTTATAATAACCTTCTTCGGGACTTTAAATTCATGAAAAATGTTGTTAAAATAGCGATGGATGTTTGATGAAATAATAACAGAAAATAAAATGGGTATGAAAAGAAAGATGTATAACAGCATATTCAGCGTCTGTATCTTTAAAAAAAATATTTTACGTTGTTGTCACATGAACTGATGTTCGAAATTATCATCTGTTATATCCCTGAGAAACCCAAATTTCTGCCATTTTAGTTTTTACTGGAAGGTGGCAACCCTGTTGGCTGTTGCTTTAGAATAGGGTTAAGTCATCTCTTCAGAGGTATAAGATTCCCCAACTAGAGTCCTGGGTTTGACACTAAATATATCTGATGCTGAGGCTTCAGTACTTGAGATTTGTGCTATGCGAAGTACCCCTTCATTGCCCTTACTCCCAGATCCACTTTGACTCGAAGTGTCAGTACCTATAGTTCAAATAGAACTAATTAATCATTCACTGTACATAAAAACATTTACCTTTGTGTAAACAAATGTATGATTTCAAATTGAATTATGCGTATTTCATTATAACTCTTATAATAATGTAACTATGTAAACGAATAGATAATAATAGTGCTAAATAGGTGGAACCGTTTGACTGTGTGAAAATAGAACTATTAATTTTAGATAGCAATACTTGAAACCATGTAACTGTTTACAAATAGAACTATCAATTTTTGATAGCAATACTTGAAACCATGTAACTGTTTAGAAATAGAACTATCAATTTTTGATCGCAATACTTGAAACCATGTAACTGTTTAGAAATAGAACTATTAATTTTAGATAGCAATACTTGAAACCATGTAACTGTTTAGAAATAGAACTATTAATTTTAGATAGCAATACTTGAAACCATGTAACTGTTTAGAAATAGAACTATTAATTTTAGATAACAATACTTGAAACTATTTAACTGTTTACAAATAGAACTATTAATTTTAGATAGCAATACTTGAAACCATGTAACTGTTTAGAAATAGAACTATTAATTTTAGATAGCAATACTTGAAACCATGTAACTGTTTAGAAATGGAACTATTAATTTTAGATAACAATACTTGAAACTATGTAACTGTTTACAAATAGAACTATTAATTTTAGATAGCAATTCTTGAAACCATGTAACTGTTTACAAATAGAACTGTTAATTTTAGATAGCAATTCTTGAAACTATTCAACTATGTGCAAACAAATAAGCTCTGGCTCGTTAAAGAATGTTATTTATAAACAATTCGTTTACAAATCTTACATATCTGAGAATATGTGTATATTAATTCTTCCACATGTTCCTAATGGGACAAAAGTTCAGTTTTTTAGCGGAGTTTTCCTTCTCCTCGACCGGTTGCCATACTAAGGTTAGAGAAACAGTCTCCTTTACTGTTTGCCCATTGTTGGAGGGAAAATAGTTGGATTCATACCTTCCTAAGTTTATTAGCTCTTTATGAAATGCCAGTAGCCTCGTCCAGAATTTGAACTCGGGTCGGCATGCTCATTTCCAACGATTGTAGTCTCATGAATACCATAATATATTTATATATATATATATATATATATATATATATATATATATATATAACAGCCAATGACATAACATATAACTGTAACATAGATATGTTTAATATATGTAAATGCATAAAACATCTCTCTCTTATTGTCTACGCCTTCTCTTTCTCTGTTTCCATCTATATGTCGCTATTTTTTCGTTTTTCTTTTTCTGGAGACCTTTAGCCACCTTCCACTCTTTAATTCTAAGGACAAACACAAGTCCTTTGTTGACATATACGGTTTGCTGATATGATATTTAAGTTTATTTCTCTTGCATTAAGCTAATCATATTCTTATGAATTGACAAATCAAAACAAGATCGACTAATACAAAGTAATAAATATTTTCCAAAGCAAAAGAGAGATTGTAAAAGTATTTTATGTCAATGTAAATTATTCGATATTTGCAGGATGAAATGTAACAGATAATTAAGTGAAGGTTGAACATTTTGATCATCGTCGTAGGAAATGGCACTAATACCCTTGGGAAAGGTATGAATCCAATTATTCTCCCTCCAGCTATGGATAAATAGTAGGGCAGACTGACTTCTTCAGCCTTGGTGCGGCAACTAGTCTAGGGGAAGGAAAACTCTGAATTCAATCCTGTTAAACTCCGCTTAAAATTGACCTTGTGTCATATCCTGCCCGAGCGGAGGGGTTGGGTAAATAGGATGAAGGTTGAACATTTTTTTTTGTTTTTCAGCTCATTAGTATGTAATTTTCATAAGACATTAAAAAAAAGAGAATATTTTCTCTCTTAAGAAAAAAATTAATCACATCATGACACATAATGTTGTTTTTCCAGTTGGCTGGGGTTGTAGAATTGCCTGACTGCATCTCTACAGTGGGGTAAGATTCCCCCAATGAGTGTCCTAAATATGACTCTAAACATTCTGGTAGTGAGGCTTCAGAAATACTGGAGCTTTGGGGAATGCAGAGTATCCTGTCATTGTTATTGCTCCCAGGTCCACTCTGGTCCGGAGTGGTAGAACCTGATAGGTGGGTCAAATAGGACTAAACCGTGTAATTAGGTCAAACAGAATAGTTTTAAATTAACTATTTTAATATTTAACTGTGTGTAAAACCAAAAAAATTATACCTATGCTAAATTGAATTGTTTGAAACTGAACTGTTTATATGTATAAAAATGGATTTGGCATTAACAACCTACAATGGTTGTTTTGTCATAAAATTAAAACAAACAAACAAAGTGTCACGTTCCAAGTTCTGTCGTTCGGAAAGGATAAAAATTGTTATGATGTTAATTTGGGGTTTGTAAAGACAAACACTAAATAACTAAAAAGGGTTTTTTTAGGCTGGTTATAAAAGGTACGAAAGTCGCGTGAGTAGTAAGACTAGCTCAGCGTACCGCACTATGTCAATTGATAGGCTTCTCCTTCTCCTCATTCATCAACTTCACGAGCAGAATAGTTCACTTTTAAGAGGGGTGGAAGGTTTCCTACACAACAAAATTAAAAATGGATATGGAAATTCAGCGGATGACTCAAAACAAATGATTGTTGAACAATCAATACGATAATAATTACTTTTGATAATCAAGAGTCAGACGAAGAGAATAAATATGGTATATTTAGATAAATTTTAGGCTTAAAGAATAAATATGGACTATTTTAGGCAATCAGGAATCAGACGAAAAGAATAAATATGAACTTTTTAAGACAATTAGATGTATGACTAAAAGAATAAATATGGGCTATTTAAGACTATTAGGTGTATGACTAAAAGAATAAATATGGACTATTTAAGACTATTAGGTGTATGACTAAAAGAATAAATATGGGCTATTTAAGACTATTAGGTGTATGACTAAAAGAATAAATATGGACTATTTAAGACAATTAGGTGTATGACTAAAAGAATAAATATGAGCTATTTAAGACTATTAGGTGTATGACTAAAAGAATAAATATGGACTATTTAAGACTATTAGGTGTATGACTAAAAGAATAAATATGGGCTATTTAAGACTATTAGGTGTATGACTAAAAGAATAAATATGGACTATTTAAGACTATTAGGTGTATGACTAAAAGAATAAATATGGGCTATTTAAGACTATTAGGTGTATGACTAAAAGAATAAATATGGGCTATTTAAGACTATTAGGTGTATGACTAAAAGAATAAATATGGGCTATTTAAGACTATTAGGTGTATGACTAAAAGAATAAATATGGGCTATTTAAGACTATTAGGTGTATGACTAAAAGAATAAATATGGACTATTTAAGACTATTAGGTGTATGACTAAAAGAATAAATATGGGCTATTTAAGACTATTAGGTGTATGACTAAAAGAATAAATATGGACTATTTAAGACTATTAGGTGTATGACTAAAAGAATAAATATGGGCTATTTAAGACTATTAGGTGTATGACTAAAAGAATAAATATGGGCTATTTAAGACTATTAGGTGTATGACTAAAAGAATAAATATGGGATATTTAAGACAATTAGGTGTATGACTAAAAGAATAAATATGGGCTATTTAAGACTATTAGGTGTATGACTAAAAGAATAAATAGGGACTATTTAAGACAATTAGGTGTATGACTAAAAGAATAAATATGGGCTATTTAAGACTATTAGGTGTATGACTAAAAGAATAAATATGGACTATTTAAGACTATTAGGTGTATGACTAAAAGAATAAATATGGACTATTTAAGACAATTAGGTGTATGACTAAAAGAATAAATATGGGCTATTTAAGACTATTAGGTGTATGACTAAAAGAATAAATATGGACTATTTAAGACTATTAGGTGTATGACTAAAAGAATAAATATGGGCTATTTAAGACTATTAGGTGTATGACTAAAAGAATAAATATGGACTATTTAAGACAATTAGGTGTATGACTAAAAGAATAAATATGGGCTATTTAAGACAATTAGGTGTATGACTAAAAGAATAAATATGAACTACTTAAGACAATTAGGTGTATGAATTTCAAGCTATTCAGTTTATTTAAATAGTTCTAATTCAGCCAATTCAGTTTAGTATAAGTATAGATTTTGTTACACTCAGTTAAATGATAAAACTGTTCTGTTTCGATCAATTCAGTTAGCATAAGTATAGTTTCAATATCAAAAACAGTTCCATTTCAAAGAATACGTTTAGCATTAGTAAGCAGTATAAATGTAAGTACACAGTTTGTCAAAAACACTTCTATTTCAAGCTATTAAGTTTTGTCAAACAGTTCTATTTCAAACAATTCAGTTTATCATTTGTACGTAGTTTAGTTCTATTTAACCCATTGATAGGGCCCTACAGGTGCTACCATTCCGGGCCAAAGTGGACCTGAGAGCAATGGCAATGAAGGGGTACTCCGCATTCCTAAAGCCCCGGCATCTCTGGAACCTCACCACCAGATTGTTTAGTGTCATATACAGGAAGTTCGTTATGGGGGGGGGTCTTACCCCTCTTCAGAGGTGCAGTTGGTGTATTCTACAGCTCCAACCGACGGGGCAATATCCTGGGTAAGCAGCCATTACTATAATTTTTAAAAAATGTAGAATTAATTTTCTGTATAATTCCTCTACAATGTATGTTGGTCTTGAGTAATTTTTGAAAAAAATTATCGAAAATAAATTCAAACACATAATTTATTCTGAAGAAAATAACACTTACCATATCACCATCAATGAAGAATAGTTTTATTACTATTATAACAAGTTGTGATCTAAGTCATCGCATCTTACCTAACGTATACGGTTTACTTCAGCTGGTAATATATAGAATCTGTGAATTTTTGTTGGAAAATATTAGTTATAGGCGTTGGTTCCCTAAGCTTCTAAGGAGACAATCATCTGGAGGTTGCAGTTCAATCCTCACTACAGGCGAGTAAGAATACAGGAATACTTAACACTTGTACTCGGTTATGGCTAACAGAATCAGAACAGGCGACCCTCGTGATTCAATAAAGGACGTAGTTCGAAGTTCCGTGAAGGTTCCCGAGTTCGACAAACACCTGAAGAAGGCCGGAGGACATATCGGCCGAAACGTTGTAGAAATAACAATAAAGATGAAGACAATAGTCCGAAAACCCTTAATGATAAAAATCAACAAGCTTCGTCTCAGAAATTTAGACAACTAAATATTTTCTTATTCTGAAATAATCGGTTTTAGCAATAAAAACAATATAAAAAAAGAGAAAGAGATTAAATTCGTTATATTTCTGTTCCTAGCCCATATCTCATTTCAGAAAAGTATTTGCTTAAGAAAAAAAAAAAGGTATTTGTATATATAATTACGTAGAGAAAGAATTTACATAAAAATTTGCTCGAAGTCATTTTGGTGCAAAAATCAAATACAGCCCCCCCCAAAAAAAACTAAAAAAAGATAAGCAGAAGAAAAAAAAAAAAAAACAAAACCTTTAAAAAAAAAGAAAAAAAAAGAAAAGAAATCTATTAAAACATATTCGACACCTAACTATCTTTGTTACGCTTAATCTTATATGCCAAAAAAAAAAAAACATTGGTGGAATATGGTGATTCACCATTGGTACAGAAACTGAGGATTGTGGAGCACAGAAAAAGAAGACGAACAAACAGAAAACAAGCATTTTATGTACAGATTCAAATGCGCAGAATACAAAAGAAAACCATTATCTATCTATCTATCTATCTATCTATGCAAGCATACACACACACTCACACATATATCTGTAATATATCATCTATGAAAGCGAATAGAATCTTTGGGTATCATAGATTTAAAGGGACCAAATTTAAAAATTCAAGGAAAAGGCACGCAAGGACCCCGGTAAGAGACGAACCCATGGGTTAACCAGATTTTGATAATAAAAACTATCATAGTATTGGAAAAAGCAATATTTCGTGCATAATGGGAAAAACTCTATTGAAGTGGACTGCGGAATCGTAGTACGCGAGTTCGTTCTCCAGTCGTGCTATTATGTTCACTTACGGGCAAATACCCCTGGAAAGGTATGAACCCCCTGATCCTCCCAGCTATGGGTTAAATAGTACTGTTCTTCTAGGAGAATGGCTTTGGCATTAAATAACCTAAAAAGAGTTGATATGCCATTAAACAAAGAAACAAAACCTCTATTGAAATAGTTGTCCACGAATAACAACATATCATTGTCATAATGGATTCTACTTATTATAACAACATATATGAGCATGCGCGGACACACACACACACACACACACACACACATACATATATATATATATATATGTATTTACTTACTCCTCCGTACGAGTATGATGCGACACTAGGTCAATTTCAAGTAGAGTTCAACATGTTTGAATTAAGAGTTTTCCTTCTCCTAGACAGGTTGCCATACCAAAGTTGAAGAGCTCTGTCTGCCTATCGGAGAGAGAATAATTGGATTCATATTTTCCCTAAGGGTGCTAGTTTTATGTTAAATGTTAACTCGCTAAGATTTGAATACATGTCACCATGTTTATATATATATATATATGTATATCTATATCTCTATATATATGTATATATATATATATATATATGTGTGTGTGTGTGTGTGTGTGTGTGTGTGTGTGCGTGTGTGTGTGTGTGTAAGATATAATTCAATCAAGTAAATCTGGTGTAGGGAATAATTCCAATTAGGACAAAAGAATATTCAAAAATAAAATATTAAATTTAGATAATCCTGGTAAAGAGCTCAAAGTAAATAAAATAAGGTTTGGTTTAATACTTAGGAGAAATAGTTTTTTTTTTCTGTCTGGTTGTAAATGTGAAAAATTTATTTTAATTCCATTACTTGTTTGATCTGAAGAAGTCCTGTTGATTTTTTAGACCATTGATATCAATGCTTTTACCAAGATGGAACTAAATTTATTATCTTTATAAAATATATATATATAGCTATCGAATAGGGAGTCTTCTACAATCGACCATCTTACTTACTTACTTACCTACTATATATATATATATATACATATAGTCATACACAGACAGATCTGTTTCGTTATATATATATATATATATATTATAATATATATATATATATATATATATATATATATATATATATATATATATATATATATATTATATATATATATATATATATATATTATATATATATATATATATATATATATATATATATATATATGGGAGGTGCCGGTGGTATAATGGTTATCGTCGTCGAAATGGATACGGCTACACGAGTTCAAATCCTGGACGAGACTGATTGCATTTCAGATAGCACTAATACCATTGGGAAAGGTATTATTCTCCGTCCAGCAATGGGAAAATAGTAGGGCAGACTAGGTTCTTCAGCTTGATGAGGCAACTAGTCTAGGGGAAGGAAAACTCTGAATTCAAACCTGTTAAACTCCGCTAAAGGAGGGTTGGTAAATATCTATATGTATATCTACATATATATATATATATTATATATGTGTGTGTGTGTGTTGTGTGTGTGTGTGTGTGTGTGCATCATCAAGCTGCGCTGCAAGCAAAGACTTCCCTGGTTCTCTCTCTCTCTGCCTCTCTCTCTCTCTCTCTCTCTCTCCATCCGTCCCTATCATCCATCGCTCCCGGGAGGTCCTCCAGACTACATGGTGTGTCTGCGTAGAGCTATTGTAAGTATGTTCTTGCTTCTCGGCCAACACTGGCACGACCATTTGAAGGGGTCCATCGGAGAACGTCACTTATGAGTTCGTCCTTGCTTCTCCTGCAGTATCCCCGCATATCCTGGTCGTCTTCCTTGGATGGTTTCAGAGATGAAAGTAAGTGGTTATACAGCTGTTGTTTCGTGGGTTGTGGCTCGAAGCATTCTGGCACTGTTTCTGATCTATTCGATAAAATAAACGTGATTTCTCCCAAGTAGTGGGTCGTGTCAATACTACCGTATGGATATACCACATGGATGCTAACAAAACACACTGAGAAAATGCTGTATATATATATATATATATATATATATATATATATATATATATATATATATACATGCAAGTAAATAATGGAATGGATTCTGACAGTATGGAGAAAAACTGAAAAACAAAGTAATCAAAGTGAAGAATTTAATGCGAAAAAAATTCGACGCTGTAACACTTAGTTAGTTGGGTCTTTATGGCATATCAATCTTCATTGGTTATTTAATGCAAAATTCTGTTTATAAATTTACACACACACACACACACACACACACACATATATATATATATATATATACGCAGTTTCTTCCAAGCAGCAGTCGTGTCGATACTGCTGTATGGATGCACCACTTGGACGCTAACAAAACGGCTGGAGAAGAACCTAGACGGCAACTACACAAGAATGTTACGAGCAATATTAAACAAGTCCTAGCGGCAACACCCTACAAAGCACCAACTATACGGCCACCTGCCTCCCATCACGAGAACTATCCAAGTTAGACGAGCCAGGCACGCAGAACACTGCTGGAGGAGCAGGGACGAGCTCATAAGTGATGTACTCCTATGGACCCCCACACATGGACGAGCTAAAACAGGACGACCAGCTAGAACATACATACAGCAGTTATGGGAGGATACGGGATGTAGCCCAGAAGACCTGCCAGAGGCGATGAACGATAGGGAAAAGTGGCGTGAGAGGGTCAGGGATATCCGTGCTAGCGGCACGACATGATGATGATGATTTATATATATATATATATATATATATATATATGTATGTATTTAACCCAAGATTTGTAAACGAATACTTTGTAGATAACATTTTATATAAGCAGGATCTCATTTGTTTGCACACGATTAAATGGTTTCAATTCAACATATTTTTGGTACAAACCCTGTCTCTCTCAAGAAGGACAGCGCGTCATCCATTTTGGCTATAACGCTTCGTTTTTTATGTGTCCTGATGATGGTTTTAAAAAATCTAAATATTATTCATTGACTTTCTTTCTCAGCAAATTCTTCTCTGGATTACTTTGTTTTTTATTTTTTCCCACACACACACACACACACACAGAGGCGAATATATATATATATATATATATATATATATATATATATATATATATATATATATATAAACTTCTGAGATGATAAATTATTATTGATCACTCATATACTCAACATTTAATTAAAATATCACTCGAAATAATATACAAATAATCACACAAGTAACACCCATACCTGACAAAGAACAAATGAAACAAAAAACGTCTTCGGTATAAGATAACCCAAGGCTTGTTATGCAGTAAAACCCAACAAACTCTGATATGCTTTGGTGACTATAATATTTCGGGCTGAGAATACGAGTCCAAATAGATCAATGAATAAAACTAAGGTATTCACAGATGCACACGGATACACACAAACGTGGTACACGGACACACACATTTTTTTAGTCTTCTTGACGAGACTTAAAATACCCCGATTTGGAGAGAGAGGTCTTGGGCGTGACACTATACTTGCATCGGTTGCTGGGGTTCCGGTTCTTGAGTCCCGGAGAGCATAGAGTCACCCCTTCGTTATCATGACTTACAGGTCCACTGTTATCCAGTCTAGTGATCTCTTTATTGATCAAATAGATCTCTTCAAAATTTCTAGTTTTTAGATGGGAAGCTTGAAGCCATTTAACACTGTGCAAGTTATTTGTATCAAATTTCGGTATTAAATAACCCATAGAAATTGACATGCCGTTCAACCAACTAAGTGAACCAAAAGAATCTTTGAATATTTACAAGAATACATACGAAAGAGCACGTAAAAATGTATTTATTTTATTTTTAAAGATCTTTCAGTCATTACATTTCATTTCATTTCATATCTATCTATCTATCTATCGATCTAATTCTATTCGTATACCTGTAATCCGTAATATCTATCTATCTATCTATCTATCTATCTATCTATCTATCTTAAATGTTTTCTCCGCAAATTGCTTGTATTTAAGGTGGTGCCCACTCCCCAAATTTGGTATTTTCATGGAAAGTTAGTTCTAGCGTTACACAATCTTCTGAAACATTATGCACTATAGTGACACCCCCAAAAAAAACTGTATAATGGCATAGAAAATGAAAGAGTAGTGATAATGTTCTAGAGAGTTAGAATCAATGAAATGCCAGTTTTAAATTTTGGCGGAAGAGAAGCCCATCGACATATTTTGTACCAAGACTGCGTATTAATTCCTTATAAAATCTACAATACTTACTCATTGTTACTGCAGACTTTGCCGGATCCCCTAGAGCGCTTAGTTCACAAAGATATGTATAAATCATACTTCCTTTATATTCATCCGAATCTGTCCGTATGGTGTATATGTATATATATATATATATATATATATATATATATATATGTTTGTATGTATGCGTTTGTGTGTGTGTGTGTGTGGGGGCTTATAAGTATGTATGAATGTGTGTGTGTCTGAGTGTACTTATATATACGGATTGATGCGTGTACATAT
>OY757907.1:93968307-94030807 GCA_963585895.1 Sepioteuthis lessoniana
AGGCCGATGAATGGTCCCTATTGCCATGTTGGTCAAATCATCTAGGACAAGGATGGAGATGTGTATTGGTGTATTTTCCTGTTGGAAATGCCAATCAGCTCTGGTTTATTGACTTCCTAACTCCTTCCACACCTCATCGTCTCTCACAGATTCCCTGCTTTCCTTGAATCTCTTATGCCTCTCAAAAACTGAAGCTCGATTCTTGCAAGATGGTTGAAATATAGTCTAAAACATTCCATCTGTTTTTTTGGCATATTTTCCAAGTTTAAATCAGCATTTTATTGCATATAATTCTTCGAAAGTATCAGACTTAATTTTTGAAATTAACCTGCTTTGACAATTGGACTTTAGTACGGTGTATTCCAATTGCAGCTGTAGCTTTTCATTTAAATCTGAAATATCATAAAAATGTCAGTCATCTCATAAGATGTATGGTAATAATATACTGATCTTTTAAACGTCTACAACAAATGTAAATGCCCATACAAAAAAAAAATGGGATTGAATTAACCATGCATATGTGTGTGTGTATGTATATATATATATATATATATATATATATATATATAGATATATATATAGATGAGTGTGTGTGTTTTTGATATATATATATATATATATATATATATATATATATATATATATGAATTCCATAAAGTTAATATATATTTTTGTTATTATATATATATATATATATATATATATATTTAGAGAGAGAGAGAGAGATTGATATATATATATATATATATATATATATATATATATATATATAAATATATATATCGAGGGAGACACACACATACATATATATATATATATATATATATGTTTTATCTCAAAAGCTGTGTTTTGTTGCAGATTACTTTTACCTTTTGGCTGTTTTCATTTTACATATGTATTTTTATGTTGGTGTCTGCGTCGTCTTATTTAGTTGAACTTTCGGATAATCTGACACATTTTTAATTTCTATTTAAAAGAAAGTTTGCTATTATTAGTTTGAATGTGTATGATCTTTTGTATTCACATCTCTGAGAATTTTTTTTGATTCCTAAAAAATTAACTTTAATAATAAACTCTGGAGATGAATATATCTATTATGCAAAGCATTAACTTTATGCCTTTTTATAGAACCATTTGTATGCATGAATGATTTTTATGTATTTGCTTGTTTGAAAAATACTGGCCAATTTTTCATCTAAACGTTGAATGAAAATTGCCAGTATTTTCATAAAAATCAAATATATTGGTGTTCAACAACGGCATATGGTGTTAATTGTTACAGGGTGTGTGCTGTGCCACCATGCATTTATTATTACCCTGCTATAAGTATTACTGAAAAATTGTCTTGGGATTTGTCTTAAGATAAAAAGTAAATATTTTTAGAATCTGAATATTTTATAGTAATTTCATAAAATTAAAGAAAGGTGTGGAGAATTTTTTTTTTGTTTTTTTTTAATGGCTTATCAACCTTTGTGGGTTATTTGATGCCAAAACATCCTTAAAAAAAACAAACAGTGATACTATATAACACATGAGGGTGGGTATGATAGATTTCATACCTTTCCCATGAGTATACAAAAAGTATGACTGGAAGTTGGTCTTGCTTACTTTGCAGTCCAGCACTTAGTTTTTACATCATGGAGACTCCCACACTGTAGAGAAGTTGATTGATAAAAAAAATTAAACAAAAGCATTCATATTTCCACTAAATTTTTTTCTTTCATTAGAAAATGCCTATTTTATAGATAATTCCATTCATTCAATGATTTTATATAAATTCTCACAATGAAATGAATTCAGGATGTGTAATAGTGGAATATAAATCACCTTTCAGCCCTTATTTTTGTCGCTTTCTCCATTATTCTGCAACTTTACCTGATGTCATATCGTGATACAACTATCTGTGGTGGGGAATGTACTACTCTTTCAGAATAACTCCCAAAACATTCAATAACAGTGGATAGAAAAATTAGTTTCTCCTTTATGATCTATTAACATATTATTGAAACAGGCTTTCTATTTATATTGCTTTGTCAGCTGGGGCTGTAGAATATGCCAATTGCACCTCTGCAGAGGGGTAAGATCCCTTCTCCCAATGAGTAACCTGGGTAAGATACTAAACTGCATCTGATAGTGAGGCTACAGTCCTGAAGCTTTGGGGAATGTAGATAACCCCTTCATTGCCCTTACTCCCAGGTCCACTCTGACCTTGATTGGTAGTACCTGTTAGGATCCCACCTATGGTTCAAATAGATCTCTTAAATATTTGCTAAGGATTATTGTTAGTTATTTGAAACCATACAGCTGTGTGCAAATTATCTATATAAGAATACTTGATCATCATCATATTGCACTGCCAGCACGGATCTCCCTGACCCTCTCTCACCGCCCGTCTCCATCATCTATCGCTCCTAGGAGGTCTTCCAGGCTACATCCTGTATCAGCACAGAGCTGTTGTATATAGGTTCTAGCTGGTTGTCCAACCTTTGTTCATCCATGTAAAGGGATCCACTGGAGGATATTGGTTATGAGTTCGTCCTTACTTCTCCAGCAGTGTCCTGCATGTCTGGTTCATGTAATTTGGGTAGTTTTCATGATGAGTGGTAGGTGTCCATGCAGCTGCTGCTTTGTAGGGTGTTGCCTCCAAGACTTGTTCAATATAGCTCATAGCATTCTTGTGTAGTTGACATCAAGCTTTTTTCCATAAGTTTTTTTTAGCATCCATGTGGTGCATCCATATAGCAGTATTGACATGACGTCTGCTTGGAAAAAACTGCGTTTTATTTTATCAGTCGGGTCTAACTGCCATATGGCTAATAGCCTATCAATAGCCGTCCATACCTTTGCCAGTCGCATGTTGATGTCATTCTCGGTTGATGAGATGCTGCTTCCGAGGTAGGTAAACTTGTCCACTAGTTTCAGAGGACCACCCTTTAGTGTGTAGATGTCATCTCTTTGATTAAAGCTCATGTATTCTGTTTTTTTCTGTGTTGACATGGAGGTCTGTGTCACCTGCTACTCATTCCAGGCTATGTAGCAGGTTTTTGGCTTGGGCGGGTGAATTTGCCAGAAGCGCTATGTCATCGGCATAGTCTGCGTCCGTAATGGTTTGTGCAGGGTATCTTCTGCTTCTATCTTTTGCCGGTGTAAAGCCGTTTACTTTCATTAAATCTATAGATGTTCTAAGCATGTAGTCTAGGCAGATAATAAACAGGTATGAGGCTAATGTATCTCCTTGCAAGCACACCTGCTTCAATATCGAAGTAGTCTGTCTCTCCATCTGGTGAGTGGACTTCATTTTTGTGTTTTTATATGTCATCATTATGACTGTGACGGTTTCTTTGGGGAGGCTGTGGATGAGAAGTATTTGCTCCATCTTCCCTCTGTGTATGGGGTCAAAGGCCTTGTAGAAGTCGACGAATAATAGTGTTGTCTCAAGGTTTCTTGCACAAACATCTTCTAGAATTTGACAGATAGTCAAAATTTGTGATGTCGTGGATTGGTTTCTCCAAAAACTATTTTGGTTCTTCCTAAGTATTTTCTCAATTTTGGGTTCTATGTGGTTGCATAATAGAGCCTTGTAGAACTTTATAAAACTTGATGAATAGAATTATTATTGTTAGAAATACTTAAAACCATTTCTCTGTGTAAACAAATAAACTCTGACGACTTGTATAAAAATAAGGTTACTCATGAAGTAATCACTTACAAATCATATATAAATGTATATATATATGTGTATGTACATAAACAGAATTTAGCTTTAAATAACCCACAAGGATTGATATGCCGTAAAACTTCAACCGAACAAACCAATTTAATATTTATGATGAATGGTTAGCTGTGGGGAAAATTGAATTGGTAAATCTAAGTTCTAATTTCATTTGAACAGTGTGTATTCACTTTGCACTATTCTTGGGAAAGGCATGAACCCTCTTCTCTCTTGCCTCAGATTGTTCAGTTAGAGCATTAAAGCCTTGTCAAGGGAATCCATTTCGGGTGCAGAGGTTAAAATCAGTGATGCTCCTTGGTGTTGGTATGGTGTAACCAAGTACAATCGGTAACATTTTACTGGAAAGAAGATAGTAAATTCTTCCCATTTCCCTGTGAAATCACAAAAAGAAATTACTTGGTATGGTACCCTGATGACCTAATAGGTTAACAGAAAGATCTATTCAACAGGTGGCAAAATAGTATTATTTACTATAGGTATATTAAATCTCTATTAGATATTATAAATTGAATTACCATGAACAGAAAATCTGGCAAGCACTGCGTGCAACATACAGAATCACTGGACTGCTTTTCAACCTTATTAGGTCTCTTCAGCAGTATAAACCATGATCTCCCTCTCAGGAGATTGAACCAATGACCATAAATTACATAACCGAAACTCTAGCACTGAACCACTGGTCCACATCACACACTAGCATTGCCAAATTAACTTGTCATTGTAAATGGGAGACCACTTGACCTGATGTGTCTTGTAGTTAGATCTGTACTCTTACAGAGGACATGGTCACCTCCAGAACCGCATCTTCCCAAGTTGGAGATACACATTACATGATCATAACCTCATTGGAAGGAAATAGATATAAATTTTTTTTAAATAGAGGAATTATATATATTATAAATTGAATTACCATGACCAGAAAATAATAAGGTTGAAACAGCTATTCAGTGTTTCCATATGTTGCATGCAGTGCTTGCTGGATTTTCTGATTATGGTAATTCAATTTATAATTCCTTTATTAAATACTTCTGCTTTGCATAGGTTTTTATTTCTGTTGATCAAAGTGTAGTACTTGTTACTTTGTCTCTTTAGTATACTATAATGTTACAATTCATTCTTTTGGATTGTTTAGAAATCTTAATATGTTGAAAAGACAATTTCTTTATTTCATTGTATTAGAGGCCTGGTTAGTTGAAAAATGGGGGGAAAATTGAGTTCTTACTTTTTGTAAAATAAGTGGGAAGTAACACAAATGATCAGAACTTCCATATTTGCTTCATTTGCCAGTATGTGAACCTAAAGCGTTGTTCTTAATTTCACACTTTTTTAAAGAACTTTTTCTTTTTCCAGTATATTTATGTATGCATATATGACCTAGTAGTTATTTCATAAGCTTTGGTTAGTTTGGCACAAGGTCGGATGTATGAGGCACCGAGTGAGAATTAAACTAACAATAGTATATTAGCCTAGCCCACTAACAATTACACAAGAAGCATCCTTACATGTATAAACTAATAACACGTGTGTGTAGAGAGATAAGTATCTATTCAAAGCAGATGTAAGTGCGATTAATGTTGTAGTGAAATCTTCTCATTCTCTTTGGTCACCATTCCCTTGCTGGTTGTCATGATAGAATAACCAGCTTAGACCTTCTCTTGTTTATATGACTATTGCACTTCATCAAAGCTGTGAATTTTTGCAGCCCATCCCACAATTGGATTAAACACCTTATCCAAACAAACACTTGCAAATCCAATTGGTTTACACTTGTGTGATTCTATTTGTGATCTTTATCCCATCAAATCCCATTGCTGGAAAGTGGTGCTTGGATGGTTGGGTACCTGTACAACTGACGCTAGTGGGGTGTGGGTTAATAATACCCTTTTCTTCAAACTCTTGTACCAAGAAGAAAACATCCTGGAGTTTTGGTCAAACGTGAGTGTAATTCTGAATTTCACTGATTTTGTGTGAGTTTAAAATACTTGCCATCTCAAATATTCAGTTTAAATTTTGGATAGAAGTACTCTATGTGGCCTGTGCATTAATCAGTCCTATATTATTTTCTTAGAAAGGTCAATTTAGTTATGTGTATTATATAGGATTATTATATATTATTATATGATATAATATATTATTTTCTTAAAAGGTCAGTATAGTTATGTGTATTATATAAAATTATGATATATCATATGATATATCATTTTCTTGAAAAGGTCAATATGTAGAAATTCATTTGGGGCAGTAATTTATATTTTATAACTGTATATAGTTATGTTTTATATAAAATTTGCATAAAATCAATATTACTAGGGTGAGTCAAGTGTTTTGCAATATTTTTGTATGTGCTAGTGATATACCTGCTGTGGCATGTATATCCTGACTGAAGCAGTTCAAGCTGTGGAAGGTACCAGTTGTGGTTTGTACTATTTTGGTAGTTGGTATGCTGACATGTTGTGCACTGAAAGCTGCACGGTTGAATATGCAATGTAGTTTAATTTTGAAACTTATTCTTTATGAGCTTGAACTGGGACATAATGCTGTGGAAGCAAGGAAAAAATGCAGGATGTCTCAAAATCAATGCAACCCATTAATATGATGATAATTTATTACTGAGACAAGTGCAGTAGCAGTCATTTTGAACACTTCCTGTAAAAAATGCCTCCTTTGAGCTCGAGACATCAAATCAATATTTTTTTTAAGTGTTATTATATCAGCTTCCAGGACATGCAATCTTTTTTTGGGTTTCTTGTCTCTGTAATAAATCATTATCATATTAGTGGGTTGCATCTATTTTGAGACATTTTTGAATGATTTTGTCTCCAAATAAGTAGTGATGCAAAATATTTTCCCTCTCTTGTCCAAGGCATTGTGATTGAGGATTAATAGTTGTTATAGTATACTATTTTCAAATCTGAAGCAAAAAAGAACATAACATTATTATTAGTAGTTTTATTATCAGTCACATGGGTCCCACGTATATTGAGATACCCTATATTTGTTGTGTGAAATGTGAAGGCACAGTTAAGTGCAGTATCATAACCAGATAGTTGAAGAAATTTCGCTTGTCAATCAGGCAAGGTCAGGTTGGTGTAAAATTGTGGATTTTGAGACTGTGCTCCAAGCCATTGAGACAAATTTGGTGAGTAGTTCTTGGAGAGTATCGTCAGTTGAGCTTGGCATCTTTATAGTTTAGTTTTGGTTTGTCACCTTCAGCAAAAGCATCCAGAGCTGCTGAATTGTGCCTCATGTTACCAAAATATTGCAAAATTTTTGACTCACCTGAGAAAAACTGTAATTTAATTTGTATGATTATTGTTTTTTGTTGTATAAAGTTGTAAATAATGTATGGGTGACATAATGGCTATCAAAACAGGAAATGGAATTAGCCAACCAATTTCAAATTTCTGTTGATGTTGTTTGTATTCACTACATACACCATCATACCTTTGGAAAAGGCATGAATCTTTCCCTTCTTCCTTCCAGCACTGAATAGAATAGAAAGACAAACTTGGCTTCCTTGTCTTGATGTGATAATCTGTCTAAGAGAAAGACAACTGAATTTAAACCTCCTGTGAACATATTATGGTTCAACAAAGCAAAGAAAGGCCCATTACTCTCCATGTCTCATAAACCTTGGAAAAGACCTGTTGATTGATTTGGTTTCTTTTTTGTGGGTTATTTAATGTCAAAGCCATCCTTGTTGAAGAAGACCAATGATATTATTTAACACATACATGAGAGGATAAAGGGGTTCATACCTTTTCCAAGAGTATTAGTCCAAAAGTGATTATAATAGTATAACTGGAGTTTGAACTGGCTTACTTTGAGGCCACAGGGCACATTGTGTGGTGTAATGGTTTGCAAGCTAGACTAGCAAACTTTCATGAGTGAGTTCAATTCTCATTGAGTGCCCCATTCATACGGACTTGTGCCACATCTAAGAAAAAAGCTCTGTAAATTACTATTTTGAGGCCACAGTACAGCACTTCAGCCATTGCAACATGAAGACTCCTTGCTCAAGAAGATCTGTTGAAAGGGATGCTGAGGTAAAACCCTAGTAAATTACCATAGTCTTGTTATTTATGTGCAATACAAAAATGGAATGTACATGGATGCATATATCTGTAGCATACCCATACATGAATACGTGAAATGTACATAGAATGTTCATAATGCATATATATAGATAACATAGGAATCCCAAAACACAAAAAAACATTTACGACTTCTTAGTTCAAGTACAAAACTTTTTATTACCTTTGAGTTAAAGGCAATTCGACATAAGGAGAGTGATACATAATCTTTCTATGCTGACTTTTCCATCTGCCCCCCACCACGCGCAGCACCCCGCCGCAAACTACTGGTCTGATCTCGGTGAGCCCCGAAAGTCAACCGTCTTCTTCGGACGCTAAAACTCAACTCACTGACTTTTCTCAAATCCCCAAAATCCTTCCCCGCACGCTTCCAGTGCATGACGTCGTCACATCCCCTGGTCACATTTTCTATCTGGGATTTTTATTTTGACATCTCTGAATGACACATCCTCCCCGTGCGCGCATGAACACCTACGCTCATGTTGCACCTAACTAACCCATGCGCTAAGCGAAAGGTTCTCAGCTTAACTAAACCGAAAGCCAAGATATATAAAATGAAATCTCTCGGCCATTATATTACATATCTCTGAACAGACAACAGATTATTGTTAAATAGAGAGAATTGTTTTATCAAGTTAAATATTGTTATTCTTTGGTATTTCTCTAGATAAATAAATCTGGAGTTTAAGGGTTAATTGTCTTTTATTGAATTGATTATTTTAGTCACAGGCATCAGGTGCCTCTCACCTAATACATATTTTCTAATCTCTCACAAATACTATGCAAAGTTTTAATACATTTTTTTCAGTTAATGTTTGTTTTACATTGATGTACTCTGATTAATGTTCTCACCAAGATAGTTGTTACTATCACATCATTTTAGCCATTGTTTTCTCTGGCCTTCTCAAGTTCTATGTCATTGTCATCTTAGATTAATATCCTTATCTTGATACTTGTTATAGTCCTATTTCTGCCATTGTTTCCTATAGCCTTCATATGTATGTAAAAGTTACCTTCTGAAAACTTTGAATTGAATTGAATCTTTCATTCAGTCTATGAGAGAAGATTGTTGTAGATATATTGGTATGTGTACTATATATATATATATATATATATATATATATAAAAAAGTAAAGTTGGTGACCTTAGTCAAGGGTGACTCGAAGGCTCCCTTTTCAATAGCTACCACATCGAGGTGTAGGGGAGGCTACTACTCCATTCCCTGGATTGCTCCACTTTACCCTTGATCCCTACCTTATAATGCTGATTGTTAAGCAAGGCGGCATCAAGTATCATTTTTGGTGTCTTTGGTATGACTTGAGCTGGGATTGAACCCCTGTCTCCTGGACCATTGCTGAACACTCTACTCATTAGGCCAATGTCCTGGTATTTATATATGTATATCACAATGTATTTGTGTGCACATGCATGTGATATATGGTGTGAAAACAAAATATGAAATAATTTTTAAAAGTTTTTTTAGTCTGATTAGTCCAATTTTTGAAAAAAAACAAATAAATCTAAATTTTCAAGATTAGCTTTATTATTCAAGCATTTTTCATTAAAAATTCAGCCTGATATGAGTGAGCAAGAAAAGAAATGACAAAGAATCTATGATTTGCTTAATGATGAAACCAAGAAAAAAAAATTTCAAAATAATTGGAGTTTCTTTAAAGCCTCCATCAAACCCAGACCATAACCACCTTATTTACACTATATGTGTCATTTTAGAAAACAAAATAAATGCAACTTCCCATCCAAATATTGGTTCATTCAAGACTGCTATTGAAGAGGAATGGAATAAAATATCTGGAGAATTCATTTTGAAGGCATGCAAATTGTTTTGAAAGCACGTTGATACAATAATTGAAAAAAATGGCGGTTGAATTAAGTAAATTTTCTGTTTTTGTGTCTATCTATCTTATTTTGTTGTTTATTTTTTTAGATTAAAATTAAACTTGTTTCATAATAGTTGTTTATTATTATACTAGAATATTACTAATTTTGCTTCTGCATTCAGTGTGTTTGTGTGTGTGTGTGTGTATATATATATATATATATATATAGTCATCCATAGACAGATCTGTTTCGTTCTATCAGAACTCATCAGTGTGGCTAGACATACAAGCTTCCTGTGTATGTGTGTGTGTATATATATATATATATATATATATAGCTAGCTGTATGTTTTAGATATAGATATTGCTATGTTTTATATATATATATATATATATATATATATATATATATATATATATGTAAATAAATAAATAAAAACCTACTCTAAATAAATATAAATAGAACTCACAGCAACAAACAACCTAACCCAATCCCTGAGTATGACCATCAAAATGGTTGAAAGTGCTTAGGCATGTATGGGGTACGTTCTTCACCATCTTATACCAGGCATAAGAAGAATAACAAGAAGACTCAAACGTCTTCACATGAGGATTTTGAAAAAGGAAACAATCAGTGGTCTTTAACTGATCCTCTACAAAAACACAAAAGTGAAAGTACGTTCACCAGATGGAAACACGGAATACTTCGACATTGTTGCAGGAGTACTACAAGGAGACACACTAGCCCCATACCTCTTTATCATCTGTCTAGACTACGTGCTTAGAACTTCGATCGACAAAATCAGAGAAAATGGCTTCGAGCTGACTAAGAAAAGAAGCAAAAGGTACGGCGCAAAAACAATCACAGACGCCGACTACGCTGATGACTTAGCGTTACTGGCGAATACGCCGAATCAAGCAGAGACACTACTGCATAGTTTGGAACGAGCTGCAGCAGGCATTGGCCTCCATGTCAATGCGCACAAAACTGAATATATGTGTTACAACCAAACGGGCAACATTACCACTCTAGACGGAGCCTCTCTGAGGCTAGTGGACAAATACACCTACCTAGGAAGTAGCGTCTCATCAACAGAAAACGACATCGACACACGACTGACGAAAGCATGGACGGCTATAGATAGGCTCTCAATCATATGGAAATCAGACCTGACCGATGAAATGAAGCGCAGTTTCTTCCAGGCAGTGGTTGTATCGATACTGCTATATGGATGCACTACATGGACGCTAACGAAACGGCTGGAGAAGAAACTTGACGGCAACTACACAAGAATGTTGAGAGCAATATTGAACAAGTCCTGGCGACAACACCCCACGAGACGCCAACTGTATGGCCACTTGCCTCCCATCATGAAAACTATACAGGTCAGACGAGCCAGACACGCCAGACACTGCTGGAGAAGCAAGGACGAGCTCGTAAGTGACGTACTCCTATGGACCCCCACATATGGCCAAGCAAAAGCAGGACAACTAGCCCGAACTTACATACAGCAGCTATGTGAGGACACAGGATGTAACCCAGAAGACCTGCCGGAGGCGATGAACGATAGGGAAAAGTGGCGAGAGATGGTCAAGGATATCCGTGCTGGCAGCACGACATGATGATGATGATATATATATATATATATATATTCTAAAAGTGTTATGCACCACAAAATTTTAATTTTTTATAGTAATTGCCTGAAAGTGTTTTCCTCCTTTAATAGTGAGCATGAATAAAGCATTTTCCAAAAGTTATACTCACATTAGTCTATATTGTGTTGAATTAATATTTGCTTAATATTACCTGTTTTACCTATGCTTAGGTCAATTTCATCAGTCACCAGCTTGTGTGACAGAAGGCTGACAGCTCCAAACCTCACTGTACAACTGAACTAATGTTATGAAAAAAATGTGTCAGCATCCACTGTGAGATGAAAACTCTGTGAAGCTGGCCTATATGGTGGAATTGCTGTCAAGAAACCATTTTTGAGGAAGCAAAACAATGTTAAAAGGCACTGGTGAGCCAAGGAGCACAAAAATGACAACAGAGCTGTGAAATAAAGTCCTTTGGACTGATGAATCAAAGTTTGAAATTTTGGGGTTTAATAGGGGGTCTATGTGCTGCGAAGAGTTGGTGAAAGAGCTGCAACCCCCTGTATCACACCAACTGTAAAGCATCGAGGAGGCTCTGTTATGGTGTAGGGGGCTTTTGCCAATTGCAAAGTCAGGGATTTGCTCCAGGTGAAGGGCAAATTGAATCAGATTAGCTATCAAAGCATACTGCTGCATCATGCAAACCCATCTGGAATGTGGCTTGTACTCATGCGAGATAATGACTCAAAGCATATTAGTAAATTAGAGGTACATTAAAAGCAAAGAGGAACAGCACGTCCTTCAGCTGATATCTTGGCTGGTGCAATCAGTGGACTTAAATCCCATTGAACTGGTGTAGGATGAACTTGACTGAAAAGTCAGAGCTAAACAGCTCGCTAGTGTGGCTCATCTCTGGCAACCCTTGTAGGAAAACTGGGCAGAACTATCTTCAGTCTACCTCCAGTCTTTGGTGAAAAGAATGCAGAGAATCTGTGAAACAGTAATAGTGGCCAAAGGAGTTAATTTTGTTGACTCAAAAGTTTAAGTAGTTTTTTTGTGCTTTTTTGGTTTAATTTGTATTTAATGAAGCTCAGGAAAATTTCTGTTTAGTATAATAAATAAAACCACTGAGATGCTTAACTTGTTTCATTAAAAATAACTCTCTGAGAATGAGAAATAGAAATTTTTGATGGTGGTCAAATACTTTTGACTGGTAGTGTATATTTCTTTGTGTGTATGTATGTATATATATATATATATATATATATATATATATATATATATATATATATATATATATATATATATATATATATATGAGAGAGAGATTGTTATTTGTAAAATCTTGTATTTTATTTAATAAATATCATATATGTATATACGTTTGCAATTTGATACTTATTTAATATTCAATATATAGTGATTTATTTACCTTCAGTCCATTATTCTTTTGTTATTGAACTGGCAACATTCTAATGCTAGATGCCCTGTTACTTTTTATTTCACTTTCTCCAATCAGCTCTCTTTTTCTTTCAAAATTTATTTGCAAATAATTATTAAATAACATTCTCCTGAACCCCCCCCTCTCTTTCTCTCTTTGCTAGATGAGAAACACTCCTTGTCTTCATCCTGGTTTGATTTGCAAGTTCCTCTTGCATATTTGAAAAGCGCTTAAAAGTACTAATTGCCCTGCTGTAATTCATTAGAAATACCAATCCCCAAAATCATTGGGAAGATGCTCTGGCTTGTAAATTCTATTTGATAAATTGGAAGCTTTGCATTTAAGTGTTTTTTTTTTTTTTTTTGAAGGGGGGGGGTTCTCACTCTTTCACTCTCCTCCCTTCCAAAATGCATACAGTAAAAGAATCCCAGAATTTGTTATATACAATCTTGTTTTTTTTTTATAATTTTTTTTTATTTATTTATTTGCAGTAATTCACTAAAGTATGCATCTGTTTTTGCACACATACACACAGACATATATATGTTTATATAAATTAGTATGAAGTTATACAGAAACCATTTAATATAAATTTTTATACTCATAGATATGTTCAGATAAATGTGTGTATGTATAATGATATGAACTGATATCTGAAACATCAATGTATGTTTATGTGTGTATATTTATACTAGAGACTATATATCTATTTATCCATGCAATTTGGATTCCTATTTTAGGGAGTGTACCAAACTCCAAGTCTGTCTATGGGGAAAGTATGATCCTCTTCTTAATTATATACCTAAATCGGGCTTAGTCCTCTCTCTTATTTATTTTATAACATTCAAATCCAATGATAAACCAATGAATTCTGACCATCTATCACATGTACATATGTATATATAGATATTTATTCACTTTATTCATTACATTTCTTTTGATTGAAATGATCCTATGATCTTGCTAGAGAGCAGACATTTTTTTTTCAAAATTTTGCAAGAATCCTTAACATTATATGCTAAGTGATCTCCCATCATCTAAAAAAAATGTTGATTTAATTTAAGTAATTTTTTATCACCTGAACCATAATTAGTGATTGATGCTTAGGGTGACTTGGAACTGTAGAAGAAGCTTGTAAATTAATGAGAATCTAAAAGAACTTTGTCTATCATTAAACTTGTCCAATGCTTATAAACTTGTGAGAAAAGCCATTCTTTGCTCACACTCAATATTATGACTTTGAATTGGGGTAAGGAGGTGAATCCCCATGGCGTAGTGGCTAAAATGTTGGATTGTGAAATTGTAATAAATGACTTCAAGCCTCAGTCACATTGTTATATTCACTTTCAGACTAATACCTTTGAGAAAGGTATGAACCCCCTTATCCTCCCAGCTATAGGTTAAATAGTACCACTACTGTTCTTCTACAAGGATGGATTTAGCATTAAATTACTGTTGTATACTGGACTCTAGAATGTTTCGGTATACTAGTACATATGAATTGATAGTTCACAGCAGAGTGCTAAGAATTGGTATTACGTAGATGGTTTGCATAAAGGTCTTCATATGTCTTGTCCTCTCTGCTCTAAACAGCAGTAAACAAGTAGTCATGGACCAGTTCAACTACTCCCAGAAAAGGTACAATAGGCTAGTCCACAACAATAATTTATGAAAGTTTATATGCCATTAAATAAAGAAACCAAAAGTGAATTGTAAAAGTTCTGCAAAGAGGAAAAATAATTAAATTATTCTTAAACTTTTCTGTTGTTAAAACCCAGCTGTATTTACTATATATTGATATGAATTAATATGAAGTACAGAAATTTTCCTTGATAACCATAAACAGATTTTTTTTTTTTTTACAAGTTTGATATATTTTCATAAAATTGCATTAATAGAATTGTTTGATTATTATAGATGTAAACTCTATCAATTTTAGTTTTTATAAGAATTTATGTTCTCTCAGTGGCAAAAGAAAATAAGAATGTTATAATTTCTCTTTTTTGTTTCACTTCTTTTTGGCTTCTTTTGCTTTGCCAAAATTTATATGAATATTTGATGGTTCATCTAACACAATACAACCTAAATATTTGGAATCCATTTTAATATGTTTACTATAGTATCATTATTCTGAACTCTTTGAAAACTATCATCTAAAACAAAATATAAATTAACAATGTTCCGCTTATCAAAACCAAAACAGATGCTAACATGCTTTCTTACAAGTTGAATGTTTGTGTTTGTGTGTGTATATAATTATAAACATGAAATTAAAAATGATTTGCTATTTTAAACAAATTCATAGAAAAATAATAGGAAAGTGCTGCTATTTTTCTATTTTTCTTAAACTGTCATGTTTTTATAAGTTATTCTTTAATTTAAAACGTGATTTTAGGTTTCTTCATTGATTTAACAAAAGCAAGATTTCTATGATACTCAATCAGTTATTACTATCCATTATTAAGATGTTCAGTGATTTGGATAGAGAGACAATATTGCTAAAAGGACATATACATCTGTATGAATATTAAACATAGAATTAAAACTTTAAAAAATATCATCATTTATAGTTTGAGATGAAACAATCAAGTTGGTATAAAAGAAATTTATTTTCATGATCACATGATCCAAAATTAATAAAACATCTCAAATGTTATCTTGATTTTATTTTTTAGTAGATGAATCTTTGAAATTAAGATGAAAGAAGTACTGGTAAAATATATATATATATATATATATATATATATATATAATGATCCCAAAAGCTGTTTTCAAGTTCAGTTTTGATGGATTCATTTTTTTACTGACTGATATTTTCACAATTAACCTTTGAGTAAGTAATGAGGTAGGTTAGTTGGTACACTTCAATCTCTCCTAATCTGCCACTTGGTATATACAAACCCACATGCACCCACCATATACAGAATGTGTATGTATGTGTGTAATATATATATATATATATAAACTACAAAGATTTTGTTATGTTTACTTTTGCTTTCTTGGAATAGTAGGTGAAGGGCAAAATCATTTCTGTTTTCTGCATATGTATTTTTTTTAATTGCTACCAATTTAATAAATATGATTGTTAGTCTAGGTTACAAAGTTTTTCTCATTTGCCAATGATACCCACATAAAAAATAAGGTCTAAAGTTTGGCTTCAGGTTATCTTGACCGTGTTTTTAATTGAGACAGTTACTCACTTCAAACATTTTGTGAAACATCACTTCTCTGGATATTCAGAAATGATAATCCATTTTGTTATTTCAGGTTCCTAAAATCAACAGAAAAATTGTCTTATAAACTCTAAAATTATTGTTAACTAATTATGTAATATAAAAATTTATGGTACATAAATTAATATGAGACATTTTAATATTATAATTCTTTTTTTAAAAAATATATGACCGGCAGTATATATGAACACAAGGCTTATTTTTAGTCAAATAAGATAGAATGTGAAGGTAGTAATAAAATACAGGATGGATATCATCTCATAATCTAATAACTTGACCAATTCTCTTTCAAATGATCTCAAATCTTAAAAACATGTGTTGAAACAACTCAAAATTCTAATGTTTAAACACCTTTTATTTTCCAGTGAATTTTATTTCCATACATGAAAAAAAGCATAAAACATTGAACATGGAATTTTGAGTTGTTTCTACATGTGCTGTTAAAATTTGGGATCATTTGAAATAGAATACATCAAATTATTAGATTACAAAATGATATAAAGTTTTCTGAAACTCCCTGTACAAATGAAATGATATCAATTTTTATTAAACGTCTTATAATAGTGATAATACGTCATATAGAAATGTTTAGATGAAGAGTTTTTACTTTTATTGTAACACTATTTTCTTATTTTTTATCATAAACACTTTAGGTTCTTAGTTTATTGATTTTGTATTGTGATATAAACCAACAATAAGATGGAGAAAACTTCTTTAATAATCAAAGACTTGAGGAATTTGATAATCAAGCACTTGTCAATCATCATTTTTACTTTATCATTATACTCTTAAAATATTTTGTATACTTGAAAAAAATTAACCCAAAAAACTACACAAAATATATTTTTTTAACATAAACAACAAATATATAATTACCAGATTATACAATCTATCAAGTGACAGTAATATTTAAGTAATTTTGAAAGTACATTGTACTTATAAAATTTCAAACTTTGTTCTACATTTTCTTATGTAAGTTCAATACTTTCTGAATAAATGATGGCATTTTATTCAAGTTCATGTAAAATTAAGATAAAAGGTTAAGTTGATGTTATATGTATTAGAGGAGTCCATTATATAAAAATAGGCAATTTGGAGATATTTAGAAAAGTATTATGTGTAATATATTGTGTTCAATATATGTGGATTTTTGTAACTGTGATTTCTACTTAATATTTATTTCTGCTGCTGTTAATTCACTCTTAAAATCAGATTGCTTTTTTCTTAAAATGTCTTTGTTTTTATTTTATGGTCACAGAAAATTCTATTTTATTTTTCTAATTGTCTTTTCTTTTTCTTTTAGTGCACCAGAAGGAAAGAAGCCAACCCTCAGAGATCTTTTGTTAGCCCTGAAGAAAAAGAAATGCAGTGATTAATAAAGAAGACGGTTTACATATCATCATTCATTTGTATATAAACCATCTTTTGTTAAAAACTTGCAATTTTATTTTGTCTTTCATTCTGTTTTTACCCTTAATTTTTTTCTTTTTATCTATGGGAATGTGAATTAAAAAGAAATACTCTGCTTTGTATTTTTTGTCAGATATGACTGACAAACATATTTGTTAAAGTTTCTCAATAAGAATAATTTAATGCAACTCCTGGCAATTTTCCCTGTTAATTCTGGTCCGTTCTAGTTGTATAAAGAAATTATGCAGATTAGTAGTTCAAATGCTCTACTAAAGTGAAATATATTGAATAGCTATTACTCATTTATTCAAAGCATAATTATTTGTTACCATATTTTTTGTTTAAATTACATGAATTCTTTTTAAAATCTCATATATTGCTAAAAGCATAGAGATGAAAAAACATAGTCTTTAGAGGACGATTTTATTTATAGAATTATTTACCAACATTAAATGTTTCAATTTTTAGACCTTTGATCAGGGTGTGTGAGTTACTAAGTGAAACAAGAAAGTATTAAAACATTCTGTTTCCATTGTTTGCATTCTGTTTCGAATTTATGTGATGTGATTAGCCTCCCAAAATTTATTAAAAAAAATTCATATCACTTCAGTCTATCTATGTTGATATTTATATTATTCAGTTCATATCTACCTAGTATAAACATTCCATAACATATCTATCCATTGTTGTCAGTGTTAGACAGAAAGAAAGCTAACTCTGATAAAGATGGATAGATGTATGAAATGCTTATAATAGGCAGATATGAACTAAATAATATAAATATTAACCTAAATAGACTGATGTAATATGGATTTTTTTAAAAAGAAATTTTGGAATGCTAATTACATCTCACAAATTTGAAACAGAATGCTACAAACAAAAATGAAATCTTTTAAAAACTTTCTCCTCTTTTTTGTAACATTTTTTTCATTTAATCACTCATACTCCCTGATGAAGGTCTAAACACTGAAACATTTAACATTGGCAAATATTTCTGCAAATAAAATCATCCTCTGAAGATCTTGTTTTTTTTTCCTCTCTGCATATTTTAATACATTGGATTATATCCAGTTTTTTTTGTGTGTTTGTGTGTGTGTGTGTATGTATGTGTGTGTATGTGTGTGTATATATATATATATATATATATATATATATACATACATACACACACACACACACACACACACACACGAGCTGTTTGAAATGTTCTAAGCTTCACCTAGAAAGAAGAACCATTCCTGAACATTTTTGTTGTGGCAACATACTACCACTTCTTATAAAATTAGAAAACTAATTTAGATTTCTGTCTTAATTTCTGTGCAGATGTATGACAAATCTAAAATTTTGAGTGAGGTTTAGACCATTTTGAACGACACTGTGTGGTTTGTGTACTTACAGAAGTACTCAGTACATGACCAGACTAAAAGAATTTTATAAGCACAGGGGAATGAGAAAGAAAGGAGGAAGCTAACAATTAAAAATGTGTCCTTATTTATGGGTGAAAAAATTTGCCTATTCAATTAAAAGCGTTCTTTAATTTTATGAATTGTTTTTCTTTCATATTCTTTTTTTTAGTTTACATTTAAAGTATTATATAAAAATATGTAACCCTATATTAGGTAAAACGTTTAAAACATTTCCATGATTTTTTTTTCTTTTTTTGGGTTTCCAATAAATTATTTTTTACTCAATTGTAGAATGAATATTTAGTTTATAATTTTTGCAAAAGAAGCACAGTTTTTATTTGATTTTTTTATTTACTCACTAAAAATCAAACAATGAAAGAATCTAAGAATTCATCTATTACAATATTTTTATTTTAGGAATTTTTTACCCTCAGAAAATGTAACATTATAGGTAGGTATTTAAAAAAGAAGCTGAGAATTAAAAATGAGTCCTTACAATAAAAAGAAACTAAGAATTAAAAATTTCTTTTTTGGTTTACTTTTAAAGTAGTATTTTAAAAAGGTACTCCTTGGTTTAAAACATTATCATGATTTTTTTAGTTCTCCAAAAAATTAAGAATCCTTTTAGTTTTTGTAATAAATTACAAATCAATAATTTTCAAAAAACCATTAAATTAAAATTTTGCCGTTGTGATATTTAGGCATGGTGGGTATTATGAAGAACTGAAGAGTTCCCTCTTTTTGTACTTTCTTACAAAGAACTGTTTAGATTCCCAAAAATTAATTGACTTTTATTGAATTATATCATTTAATCAGAAAAAAATCAAAAACTAAATTTTGTACTTTTATTATAAGCACATTAAGATGTGCATGTGTGATTTTAATGCTCAATGACATCTCTTTTCTGTATTATAAGTCAACACATACATACTAAAACAGACACGACTCATATATAATGTAGGTATTTATTACTATTTTATTGTTTAATTACCCTTGGAATAAGTTTCAAGGTTTCTAAATGTTTTAGTTCCTAAAATCTCAAACCACTTTGTTATTATGTAAAGTTTGTTTTATAAGATGAATCATAATGGCTATTCTAAAATACTAACTTCTCTAAATATGATATAAATAGGTCAGGTATTGTTTCTCACAGCTGGTACCATGTAACCTGGTATAATCTGTTGTATGTTAAGTAGAGAGGAGATAGGTATTATTACCCTGAGAGATGCCAAAGAGGTTAATTAATTGGCATTGCACCCTGTTGACAAAGAGGTTAATTAATTGGCATTGCACCCTGTTGACTGAATATATATTTATTATGTTATATATATATATATATAGCTGGGAATGACATATACACACAAATACTAGTGTTGTATTTGCGTAATAGTTGTCATTGAAGGAAGTAGGCGTGGTGATCCAAGTTCAAAACCTGGATGAGGCTGTTTACATTTCACTTTGTGTGAAAGCCCTTGGGAAAGACGTGAATCGATCTGTTCTCTCTTGGTAAGGGTAAATAGCAGGAACTGACTTGCTTCTTGAGCTTTAGTTAGGCAACCAGGCAAGGAGAAAGAAAACTGAATTCAAACAAGTTTTACTCTGCTAAAAAATTGACCTTGTGTCACATCTTGGTCATGGTGGAAGGGCTGGGTCACTACATATGAATGCATTAAAAAAACCTTACACTGTGATTGAAATACTGGTTGAACTGTAGCGATTATATTTAACTTTTTATGTCTTATTTTTGTAGGTTTCCATAATTGCTATACTATTTAAATTTGGTAATTGTTATTGTGTAAGGTGTTTTTCAGTAAATCATCATTGTCTAATATTTATAAACACTAGTGTATACCTGTTTATATATACACTCTTAATTATATACATGCTGGCAGAAATATATAGTGTGGAACTATATATATATATATATAATACATGTTCATTGCTGTTGATGGTGACCATTAAGTATGTCAAAGTTTAGCAGATAAAAATACGCATGAGATTTGTTTATAGTAGTGAAGGGTCATATAGAGCCAGCCACACTGTTGGGATGAACGGATAACGGGGCATAATGCACCAGTCTACCATGGATTCTCTTAATAGTACTCCACAGATTTTGGATTCAGTCTTTTCTTTTCTTTTCTTAGACGAGTTGCCCTGCCAAGATTAGAAAAACCTATTATTCCACACTTTGCTGGAAGAAGAGAAGAGGTTGATACATCTTTTTCTCAAAGGCATTTCCTTGAAAATCAAACATGATACCCATTATGACACTTATCCCACCATATATATAAACACACATTTGGAGATTGTCTTTGTCTAAAGTCTGGAATGTTTATTGGAAACCTGAATAGTTTTTGTTTTTTAAGGTTGTATACACAGATGGCATTTATACCTACAAAAAATATGAAATAAAGTAAACAGAAAACTATATTAGAACAATTCCTATTCAATTATGCATTTTAATTAATTAACATTTCAATATGCTGACATTTATACAGGATTTTATTTTTTCCCTGTTACACACAAGTACAGTTACCAAATTAAAAAAAAAATTCAACCTATAAATAGAAAAACAAGCCTGCATATATATGCTTTATAAAAGTGTATGAAATTCTATATATACACACACACACACACGGATGTAGCAACTGTTATGGCAAAGTGGGAGGCCCCGTGGCGTTGTAGGTAACGTACTGGACTGCAACATAGTAGTAAAAGAGTTTGAACTCTTGTCATGTTATTACATTCACTTTCGGATTAATACCCTTGTGAAGGTTGATAGACCATTAAATAAAGAAACCTAACAAAGTATTTGTGTTAGATAGGAATACTTGATATATAAACTGTGCAAAAAAAAACTCTTAAGAAACAACTACACAAAAGATGTAAATGTACTGTGAATGGGATTCTTTAACTTCTTGGTATAAAATACCCTGGACAGGTTGACATGCCGTTAAAATCAATGAATCAGTCACTTGCACTATTTCCATTATTATTATTACTATTATTATTCTGCTTGTGAGTTTTTCCATACCAGCATTAGCTGGTGGTTTTTCACTGGAGTCTGAGGGATAGCAAGTCTCCTCAGGTCTCCAGGACTTTTCTGAGTATTCTACAATGCTGCAGTCTAAATGGTCTCAATTCTTTCTCCAATTTCCATCTGTTCCAATCCCTTTTCCAATCCTTTGGGGAATGTCAAAAGCCCACCAACTACAATTGGCATCTCCGTCATACTCATGTTCCTCAGTTTTTTTAGTTCTTTTGCAAGGTTCAAATATTCATTTCTATTTTCACTTAAAAAAAAAATGTCCGCTCTGTAGTCCACTGGTACAGCAAAATCAACTGGACAGCAAGTTCTCTTTTTTTTACTCTAGGTCTAGTTTTCTTTCCAGGATTTGGTGATCTGTTTGTACCTCAAAATCCCAGAAAATTTTATGGGACTCATTTTCTAGGACGGATTCTGAAACCATATAATTTCTTGAATTATTTGTTGGAATACTTGAGAACATATAACTGTGTGCAAATAAATGATTATTGTCAAATAAAAAACTGCAATTGTAGACAAAATGCAATGGAGAATTTAAAATATTGTTATGATTCTGATAAAACATTTACAAATGCATCGAAATTTGGCCATAAATAACTCCTAAGGAGTTGATATGCCATTAAACAAATTAACCATAACTGTCTTTCACAGTAATAGTGCATTTTGGAGATTGAAATTGAAGCAAGATCGACTGATATTGCTACGTACACTTTGGGCTATTTATACTTGGAGGTATTCAAGTTTTTATTTATCTATTTTTTCTAAGGAAACATTGTAGTTGGAAGCTGCTGTTTCCTTTGTTTAAACTCTTTGAACTGTGTATGGTGTTAATATATTATTGAGTCTTTAGTTCAATTTCATTGCACGAATTATGTTGTTTTCAACTTTGTAAAATTTCCCAAGGCATTTGGAGTCATGCTAACTTTTCCAAATTGAGCTTCTTTTCTTTCTCAGCTGTTGCCTTATCTTCAGAGTTGAAATAAATACACTCTTTGAACTGAGGCACCTTCCAAAATAATGCTGTTTCCTTGGCATTGGAAACCTCTTCAGGTTAGGTTGTAGCTATCCGATGGTCAGTGGAAGCCAACTTTCTCTTAATCTATACTTTAGGAATTTAAAATGCTTCTGGAATTTCTTGAATCACTATTTATTTGTAAAGAAATTAATTCTGGCATTGTTGCTATAAGAAATTTGATGTTTGTATCTTTTGTACAGAATGAGAGCCTTAACAGAATTCATATCACTATTCTATTTTGGTGCAAAACTCATGGAAAATACTGGTAACAAGTCATATGAACAGACTGAACGATCGCTTCAAATTTGGGGTAGTTTTGCGAGGGAGAACTGGCTTAATCAATATCCAAGATTTAAACTTGAGGAGTGAACACGAGTTTGAAAGCATTTATTTATTTGTTTATTTATTAACTTGACTCCCCAGCTGATAGGTACATTTGTTGCTTAACCCAACCTCCAAAACTTGCACCCCAGTTAACTGTTCTGGGTCAGTTAACCTAGGAGGTAATAATCACTCTAAATTTTCTTTATACCCAGTTATTTTCGCAGTCATCTCATTTTCATGTTGCCAATAGCATGTAATGATCAGATGTGAGAAAATAGTTTATATGAATATTTTGTACCTTTTATTCCCTGGAATCAAATACCACACAGTTCTGTATGCTACTGTTTTTTTCCCCTCTTATACGCAATTTTAGTAGACTGATCATATGTTGTAATATACTGAAAGTAAATTATATTGTCACTCGATGCTCCATAAAATATGGCTTTGTGCCCAAAACTTCTAAGAGATAGTTAGCGTAGGAGATAGAATCGGCAACCCGACATCAAAACCTGGACGAGGCTGATTGTGTTTCATTTCGCGTTAATGCTTTTGGGGAAAGTCATTAATCCATCTGTTTTCCCGGAGTAAATAGGACAAACTGAGTTCTTAGCCTTAGTTAGGCAACTAATATAGAACAAGGAAAACTCTGAATTCAAACCAGCTCTACTCCGCTTAAAAAATGTCCTTATGTCAAATTCTGACTATGGCGGAGGAGTTGGGTAAACACATACACGGAGTTCCTGATTTTCTGTAGATATTCACAAGAAACAGTTTACTGTAAATTAAGGCGTATTAGTTGAACTGGTAAGTCGACCTCAAGATTTTTAGCTCAAAATTCTGGGTTAGGCCTATACCTACTGTATAAGTTGACCCATAAACATACGGTTGGCTACTAGTAGAATATATGAAAAATAAAAATCTTACACATTACAGCTTATAATCATATGAATTCACAATCTATTGCGCTATCATGAAATTGCGCAAACAACGTACCTTTTGTTTTCTGACTGACCGCTTATTGCTGTAACCTTCCGGTTAGATCACGCATCAGCTGTTGGAAACGGCGTGTGATATAGTGCTAATATAATACTTAATTTGTATTACAGTTTTATTGTTTCAAATTAATCTCTCTGTTAATTTGTTTGATATGTTCACTAAACACAAGTTTAAGTTGGATTAAGTTTGTGGCAGTCAGCTGGAGTTATGGTAAGTGTTGTATATCGATTGCTCGCAGTAGTTCCACAGAGGTTGAACCCTCTGTGGTAAAGGTTTGGATTTTAGCTCTGCCGAATAAGTCAACTTCTAGTTTTGTAGAGGGTTTTTTTTCATTCTTAAAAAGTCGACTTATACGCCGCAGTTAATTTCGAGATGAAAATCATCCTATTTTCTGCAGTTAATTTCGAGATGAAAATCATCCTATTTTCACTAAAAGCTTGTCTACTCAAAGGAAAAACAGAATGAAGATTGAATATTGCATTATTTCATCTGTATACACCTACATGTGGGTGTTGTCTAAACTAACGCTATGTGATTTAAGGAATCAGAACACACTGACTTGGGATTAAATCCATCCTAGGGAAAGGAGTAGCGCCCTCTCCTACATCTCGGTGTTGTAGCTCATGAAAAGGGAGCCTTCTGGTCACCCTCGACTATGGTTAACAACTTCAATTACTTATGTTACTGTGAGATGATATCCTCTTGATGTTGTTTCTATCTGGTGTTATATATATTTACTTTTTTTTATCTATTAGCATCGATGCCAGATGAAATCTCAACAGTCATCTTTTAGTAGTGATCTCATTTCCCCGGCCATCTTGTTGGCTGGGGCTATAGAATACGCTGACTGCACCTCTGCTGAGAAGTAAGACCCTACCGCTAACGAGTCTCCCTGTTGGTCGTGGGTGGTGACCAGATATGCTTCAGGATGGGATCCTGCTGGGTGAGCAGTCCTTGAGCAGGCAACTTTGTGGTCAAGTGACTTGCAACAATTTTGGCCCTTACTGGGTTAGACGGGCAGTCAGAGAGGTTCGATCTGATCAATCGGCTGGTCATGTCAAGCCCTAGCACCTATATGTCTAGTCTCGATCGTTTTCTTCAATCATCACCTATCCAAACCTTTTTATCTTATAGATGTTTGAAAGCAGTGCATTGAAAGAATAAGATTGACCTTCGTTAAATTGTACAGCACTAAGTATTGTTAACTAAAAGCCTGAAATTGGCGCTCTAACTCGTTTAAAAATAAAGTTACCACTTACAAGTCGTGTGTGTGTGTGTGTAAACAATATTTAGCATTGAATTATTATCACAGGTTGATATGCCATTAAACCAAATAATCCAATCTAATCTAATTCCCTTGAAAGACGTTGCTTCTTGTTTGCACCCATTTCATTCTGGATCGCACATAACTCCCTGCCAATTAATCAATGACCTTTTGTCGGTGTTTGAAGATCAAGATCTTTCTAACCGGATATCTTATATCTAAGAAGTTTTTAGTTATTCATAAAAGATTCACTATATCGACTGTGAAAAAGGCACAATCTTTATACTGGCTTTTATACTATATCTCGAACATAGCAATTTTAGACATTTGTTAGATAATTTTGGCACAGCAATATTCTTTGAACCCAATGAGGATCGAGTCTACTCTCAATGTCCTGCGAGACTAGCGCTCTTTGTTTTGCACTATTGCTTGTGCTTTAGTAATTATATTTATCCATCATTTAAAAAATGGTATGAATTATCAGTCAATGTAAAAGACACAATTGTATGCTAAATCATAATTTTGCATTTAGAGGTCAACGTTGAACCTATATATATATATATATATATATATATATATATATAATGTAATTAGCTATCTTAATACCATAGACACAGAATTAACGGCGCTTTGTGGCCGGCAGTTTCTCGTCTATGTGATCATCAGACCAAGATGTTCTCTTGTGGTGGGTATTCCTTGATATTCTGTTGTGGAGCATGATAGGAAGGGCGATCTAGTTTGTGAGACTTTTTGGGAAGGACGGTATAATAAAAAGATGAATAAAAAAATAACACGAGAAAATAATAAATAAAATAAAATAGACTAAATAAATTAACAAATCACAATAGATAATAAAGCCATTTAAGTAACCACACGGTATAAACCAGACCGCTTTTCCCAGAATGCTCCACAAGCTAGATCGCCACACAGCAGTATATAAAAAGATACCCACCTCGCGGGAACCTCTTTGATGACTGAATAGGCGAGAAACTGACTATCACCAAGCATTGTTGACTGTCTCTACTCTATTGCAAACTGCATTTTATTGGTTTGCTTTGGCTGTGTTGTATGGCATATCAACCCTTGTGGGTTATTTAATGCTAAATCTTGTTATATATATAAATGATCAGTAAGCGAATAGTTTGTAACATAAAACGCAACCGAAATCATTTGTTCGCACACAGTTAAATGGTTTCAAGCATTATTATTTAACACTAATAATTCTATTTTACCCATAGATGTGACCCTAACAGGTACTACCATTCCAGGTCAGAGTAGACCTGGAAATAATAGCAAAACTCTAGAACTGGAACCTCACCATCAGATAGTTTAGTATCATTTCAAGAACACTCTGGTGGTGTGTTATCTCCCTGCAGAGATGCAGTTGGCGTATTCTACAGTCCCAGCTAACTGAGCATTATATATATATATATATATACATAATATACAGGTTGTTCGTGGAGTAGCAAAAAGTAACTAGGTAATCAAGATCAATCTCACTGGTAACTCATGTCAATTAAATCAAAGATAATTTAAAGATGCTTTTTAATTTGACGATCAATACTACCTATCTTACATAGATTCTTTTTTCAGGGCAAGAGTCGGTGCTTCACTGAAGGAGGAAACACTTGATTTAATTTCAGGTATTTGTAAACGAATGCTTAGAGACATTTTTTTTTATTTAGATTTCAAACGAAGATTCGTTTACAACTCTGGAGTAGAAATATATCCGATAAAGGAAGAGAGACGTGCATATTTATTTGCGTCTACGCACACGTTTGAATAAATAAATATTTACTGAATTTAGTCTTACTTGTGTGACGAGGTCTGTCTTTCGGGTGCCCAGTGATAATCGAGCTCACAATAACTTGCGAGATTACCCTGTTTGCTATTCACTCTGCAGGAGGCGGTTATAACGTGTAATAACGGTACGGAAGGTTGTTCTTCATTTTCATAATCACGGGACAACTGTACACTTCTGGAATCACAGAACTGTTGTACGCATTACCATCGAATCATTTCCGCATTGCACGTGATTCTTTTAGGCGGGAAACACAGCTGAGTTGAATGCCGCCAACCAGCAGCTGGGATTCCAAGATATATATATATATATATATATATATATATATAAATGAGAAACGGAAAAGTAAGCATTTACATACTTTGATGTCGGGCGAACAGATTGAAGAGAAGGGCAGCGCTGTGATATTTAAAAAGCACTATGTAAAATGCATGAGATGGCAAAATAATGACCAGCATCACATGGTTCTTCATAAGCGCAGTGACCGAAACTGCCAAGTGTAAGGTCATCTTAATAACGCCGTTGTATGTCAGAATTGTTATTTCCCCACATCATTAGGACGATTATAGAAATTTATCACATGAAAATATAATAAAGATTGCGAGGGCGGGAAGATTGGGTACGGGCTGTGTGTCCTTTATGTTGGCCTTCCTGACAAAACAAGACTGAGCTGTAAAAAATCGTTGTTTTTCTTCTTCTAAAACAAAAATACGAGGTGACCAAGTGCTTACTTATACCATACACACGCACTAAAATGCTTTTAAATAATTTATCTATTTCACTAAGCAAACGTTAAGTTTCTATTTTTATTGTAGTTTAATGAGAGTTGACAGAGGACAGGGGGTTGGAAAGGAAAATACATTTTATGAATTACGTAGAAGAATAAAATTATATACGGCATGGTGATTAAGCAGAAAGAATTTCTCTAGGAATTAACAGGTTGATAAAACTCATTAATAGAAGAAAAAAAAAGCAGGTAAGCCAATCTAGTATTTGTCAGGATGGGATAAATTTATGGTGACAATATATGTCGTGTAATGACTACCGTTATTGGAAATGGATAGGGCGATCCGAGTTCATATGCTGGACGAAGTTGTTTGCATTTGATATAGCGCTAATACCCTTATGATAGGTGGGAATCCAACCATTCTTCCCTCAACTATGGATAAATAGTAGGACAGACTGATTCTTTAGCCTTGGTATGGCAACCACAGTTTAGGAGAAGGAAAATTCGGAATACAAACCTGATAAACTGTGCTCGGAAAATTGACCTTGTGTCACATCCTGCTCGTGAAGGACGGGTGGCTAAGAAATATATAATTGAAAACGAGAAAATTAATAGATATATTCCTTTTTATTTTATACACCAAGTACTCATTAAGTATTTTGCTCTGCTTGTGTGTTTTATATCAATTAGCCGTGTATTAAGCACTCTATTTGAATTATTCACACACACACACACACACATATATATATATACATATATATATATATATACATATATATACATATATATATGCATATATATATATATATATATATATATATATATATATATATATATATATATATACGTGGTGCATTCAATAAGTTTCCAGGCTTTTTTGTACAGGCATTTGAAATTGTCGTAAACTCTTGAAAATTCAGCATGTTGTTGCTATACATCTTATGAGATGAGTGACCAATTGTTATGATTTCAGGTTCAAATGAACAGCTACTGCAGCAATTGGAATACACCCTACTAAAGCCCGATTGTCACAGCTGGGGAATTTTAAAAATGCAATCTGGACGTGAGGACACTTTAGATGAACGATATGCAATAAAATTCTGTTTTAAACTTGGAAAAAATGACAAAGAAACGTATGGAATGCTTCAGACTACTTTTCAACCATCTTGCATGAATCGAGCGTGAGTTTTTGAGTGACATAAGAGATTCAAGGAAGGCAGGGAGTCTGTGAGGAATGATGAGAGGTGTGGGAGGAGTAAGGAAGTCAATACACCAGAGTTAATTGGCGAAAGGATTAGGGTTACTATGTTGAGGTTTTAAGGGAGTTCAGGAAGAGATTCCTTGGGAAGAAGCCAGCACTCTTCAAATCGGGTCAGTGGCATTTCCAGCAGGACAATGCACCAGTCCACAACTCCATCCTTGTCACGGACTATTTGAGCAAGATGGGCATCAAGACAGTTTCTCAGCCTCCCATATATATATATATATATATGTGTGTGTGTGTGTGTGTGTGTGTGTTTAAAGAAAGCTTATATCATTTTAGATGAACCGAATGTTTCAGAAAAAGTAATATAATTTCGTTATGAAATAATTTGACCCCTTCTCGTTTAAATGATCTCAAATTTTAATAATTGCATGTGTAGAAATTTCACGTTTAATTTTTTTCTTTTTAATAATGGAAATACCATTTACTAGAAAAGAAAAGAATTGTTTCTACACATGCTGTTAAAATTTGAATTCATCTAAAACAGAATTGTTCAACTTATTATCTTACGAAATGATATCAATATTTCTGAAACAACCGGTACATTCTCTAATATCAAATTAAATTTTAGATGTGTAATAGTCAAATTATGAACCAAGCAAAGTTAATAAAAAATCTCTTCAGTGATTAAAGTTTTTTTTTCAATTTGTAAAATGCATATAAAAATACCTTTTCTTTTCCCGTAAATGGTATTTCGATACTTTAAAAGAAAAAGAAATTAAACAAAATTTTGAGTGTTTCTTCACATGTTGAAATTTTTGATCATTTGAACAAGAAATAATCAAGTTATTAGATTAGGAAATGATATCTTTTATACACCCTCAGTTTATCTCTGTTTGTATATATATATATATATATATATATATATATATATATATATATATATATATATATATATATATATATATATATATATATATCCATGCATACACACACACATATATATATACTGAGATAGCATAGGAAATACTCAACGAGCCAAGTTCAAATCTCGGACAAGACTGTGTTTCACTTTGCGCTAATACTCTTGGTTCCCCTCCCTTGCTATGAGTAAATAGTAGGGTAGACTAGAATCTTTAGCCATGGTACAGAAACTGATCTAGGAGAAGGTAAACTACGAATTCAAACCATCTATACCCCGTTTAAAAATTGACCTTGTATCACATTCTGTCCATAGCGAAGGGGTCGGTATATACATACAAGTAAAGCAAGTGATTATTTGTATAGCCGGTGAAACAATTGGACTCCAGCGATTGAAAATTAGTCAACAAGATTAACTTGAATTAAGATTGAACATGGAGTAGGTTGTGCTGGGTTAACTTGGGATCCTCAGAGATCAAGTTATGTCTAAAACGTACAATTTCTCGCCTGGGAATTGGTCATTAAAGAGTAGAATCTCAAAGAAAAAAACAAAAACAAAAACAAAGACAAACTCTTTAATTCCTATTCGTGTATATTATTAACATTATAAAATCTTTTATTCCTTTACTGTTTGTTATAGTATCCCATTTATTTTGCAAATATGTCCTAGAACTTACTCAGCGTTTAAGTTTTGATTACTTCCACCACCCTCGAGAATCACCGTAGTATTCATATATGGGTGTGCAAATATATGGGAAGTATGACTAATAAAAGAGAAAAAAAAACATTGGATGAATAAAATAAGGTACGAAATCATGTGTAACATTCTGGCTTAGTTATTAGAATGAAAATTTTTTTGTTTAAAAACAACAAAAACTCCTACGAAATCTGTCACTTTTCTATTCTTAAATATTCTTCTAAATCTACTCAGAGAAAAGATTATGACGTTGAAAGTGTGAGTCTTTACAATCATAGAGTTGTATGAAGATATGAAAAAAAATGCTTGTTATTATTAGGGGAAAAAACAAGATTTTACTCGTTTATATATAAATATTCGTAAGAGTTCATGCACAGGACCCCTCGTTAAAAAGACCATGTGGCACATATTATAGCAGAGTGGCTGACTTATGATCAAGTCATGCTGAAAGCACTGGTACCTGCTAGATCACCAAAGTTAAGCAACAATGACCTTGTTCAATACTTGGATGGGCGATCACTTAGAAGTCGAAGGTACTGAGTGTTAGAATAAGTCAAGCTTAGTAAATTCTAAGGGCGCTTTACGTGGTGTAATAATTAGTGAACTAGACGAGAAAACTATTGTTAGTAAGTTTGATTCTTAGAACTCTATACTTCTGGGCTTGTGCTAAAAGTAAATTTAGTTAATGACCTCTACAGTTGAGGAGATATAGTGAAGTAATCACAACTAACACTACTACATATTGGATTGAGAACAGCTTATATTTTTAAAATATTTATTAAGTTTAGGTTTGTCTGGCAAATCGGATCACACTTTTAATTGAATGATTTATTTTAACGGCATTTCAACCCGTTCGGACTTATTTAGGGCTTAGAGGTTGGGGAATCGTGTTATTTGTACTTTCATATTTATGTTCTTGTGTAGATGTTTCTTAAGAGTTGTTTTGCACACAGTAGTATTGAATACGGCTAATGTTGAAATAGATCTATGAATGGGATCCTAATAGGTACTACCGCTCCAAGTCAGAGTGGAACTGGAAGTAATGACAATGATGGGTGTAATATCATAACTAACAAAAGGGAAATAACCTCTGATGCCACAGGGGTTACGGCCCCTACCACATCCGGGGGATTTGGTCAATAAAGGAATGTACCAGGCATAGCAGCAGATGTTCGTTCTCGCTCTGTCTTTAATCACCATCCATCCAATCGATTCATCTTGGTAATAGTCCATACCTAGCAAGTATCCATTACCTCAGATATAAAGACTTTACAATGGGGTACTCCACACACGGAGCCTCAGAAGTGGAGCCTCACAAACAGATGCAGTTTAGTGTCATATACAGGACCCTCCCTTTTTTTGGGGGTATTACTCCAGCGTAGGGTATATATATAACGTATTTAAAACCCTGCCGAAAAGGCTTAGATCATACCATTGGCATAGAGGGTAGAGTGTTCACTAATGGTTTGGGAGGCCGGGGTTCAATCCCAGGTCGAGTCATACCAAAGACTCAAAAAATGATACTTGATGCCTCCTTGCTTAAAACTCAGCATTATAAGTTACGGATCAAAGGTAAGTGTAACAATCCAGGGAAAAAAATTAACGCTCTCTTCTACACCTCAGTGTAGTAGCAATTGAAAAAAGAGCCTTCAGGTCGCCCTCGACTCTGGTCGGCCAACTTACGTAATGGAATGTGATCAACGTTTTGAGATGAATTCATTTTAGTGTAGTTTTTCTCTTGAAAAAAAAGACAAAACAACAAAACAAAACAAAACAAACAAAAACTTTGTTTTTTTAGACTTATCTTTTAATCTAGACTTTTTAAGTTTCAGTCTGCTTTGTTTTTCTCATATGTGCTTAATATCAACTGTAACAGTTATGCGTATTTAGTAAGAAATTTTATGTTTTTTTAACGCTGTAACCGACTTTACGGTGTGTGTGTGTCTGTGTGCGTGTGTGTGTGTGTGTGTGTGTGTGAGAGAGAGAGAGAGAGAGAGAATAATGCACATTTACACGAGGTTCTCGTAAGACACGATGTATTTTTGTAATGCTTGTTTTTAAAGATTCACACACACACACACACACACACACATATATATATTATTCAATCCAGTAAATCCGGAGTAGGGAATAATTCCAATCAGGACAAATAAAATATTCAAAAATAGAATATTAAATTAAAATAATCCTGGTAAAGATATCAATGTAAATAAAATTCACAGAGCAAATAATTTTCTCTTTAAAAAAATCCAACAATTGGTCACATTAAGATAATAGTTTTATTCCAATCCTGTTAAAAGCATTGATATAAATCAATGTTCTAAAAAATTAACAGATCAAACAAGAAATGGATTAAAATATTTTTTTTCACATTTACAACCAGACTAAGACAAAAAGAACCCCTTAATTCTCCTATATATTAAAGCAAGCCTAAAACTTCAAATAACAATAAGTATCAAATTATCATAGCAAGTAAAACTTCATCTGATTTCATCATACTTCAAATTTAACTGAGGCAAAATTTACAGTTACAATAATACATGTCAAAAATTCAAACATTTATAAAAAATATTATTCAGACTATCTAATTTTAGTATATCATTTTTTATCATTAGAATGAACTAAAAAATCTAAAACTAACGTTAAATATGGTACCCCGCCACCAAATTACAATAATAGAGTAAAAATCCCTAATATAAATTCAAATTCTAATTCATTACCCATATTTGATAAATCATAGTTATTCATTTTCTGTTTATTTATTTATTGATTCGCTTTTTTAAAAAAATAGTTTAAATTTATTTTTATGCCTACATCTAGCTATTAAATCCCATCTCTGATTTAATAGGTTACCAGGATCAAAGTATAACATAATTTGTATCTTTTCTTCCAGACACAAATTACATCTATCATCAAACTAGCTCGGAGTAGTAGATCTTTTCAATATTCTCCATTGAATTTCTTGGGTTAAACTCATAATTTTCAACTTCCAAAAATGTTTGTATCAAGCATTCATGAGAGAACGAATGAATATGATTATTATATCTTAATTTCCATCTAACCGATGAAATTCCAATATAATTTTTTTTTTATCTTTTACCTTTTCCTTTGGGAAAATAATAGCTTGATATACGACGTTTTTCAAATTACGCATACCAGGGCAATTAACTTTAGTTTTATAATTATTATTATTATTATTATTATTATTATTATTATTACTACTACTACTATTATCATCATCAAGTTGGTCATAATATTTTCTAATTACTTTCGTATTATGAGTGTTAGAGGAAGAAAATTACTGATACTTACGAAATTGACCATAGTGATACTATTTCTCAAATGAATGATGATACTCTTAAATTTGCTAATAAATCACACATTGAAGATAGGTTCGGGAAATTTTACATGAAAGATGCTAACATACTATTTAAAGACCATAAACCAAATATTGAAAATAAATTACAGTCTAAGTTAAATAATCCCTCTAAAACAGAGTTAGGGATAATCTCAAAAATATTATTCAAAATATTGTTCTTAATATACAAAAAAAAAACTACCCATAGCAATCTTTGGAACAATTCAACTGACACAATTTTATTGGTTTAGAAGAGAAAGGCCTCTTTTATTCAATTTGACATGATTGATTTTTATCCTTCTATTTCTAAAAAGGTTTTCATCGATAGTATTTACTACGCAAAAAACTATGTAGAATTAACAGATGAACAATACCAAGTAATATTAGCATGTAGGAAAACTGTACTTAAGAATAATGATTCTACTTGGATAAAAACTGGCTTAGATAATTTTGATATTCTTATGGATGGATATGATTCTGATCAAATAGCAGATCTTGTGGGTTTATATATATTAAATATCCTTAGTAGAATCGTTGACCCTATACAAATCGGATTATACCATAATGACAGTATTTTATACATCCCCAATAGTGATGGCCCTAAGTGTTCTAGTATACAGAAAAAGATTTAAAATATTTAATAGGAAAACCTTAAAAATTAGTTACTCCTGAATGAACAATTAAAAAAAAATAATTGACATTCATAATACGGAAGTAATTAGAAAATATTGTGACCAACTTAATAATAACAATAATAATATTCATTCGTTCTCTGGTAGATGTAATTTGTATCTGGAAGAAAAGATACGAATTATGTTATACTTTGATACTGGTAACCTATTAAATCAGAGATGGAATTTAATAGGTAGATGTATGTCTTAGTCTGGTTGTAAACGTAAAAAAAAATTCATTTTAATCCATTTCTAGCTTAATCTGAAGAAGTCCTGTTAATTCTAGCTTAATCTGAAGAAGTCTTGTTAATTCTAGCTTAATCTGAAGAAGTCCTGTTAATTCTAGCTTAATCTGAAGAAGTCCTGTTAATTGATTTATATCAATACTTTTAACAAGATGGAAATAATTTTATTATCTTAATGTGACCGATTGTTGTTTTTTAAGAGAATATATATATATATATATATATATATATATATATATTAGTAATATCCAGTCGGCGTGTATGTTATCTGAAGAGCCGAAGATTATATTCTTCGCCGAAATAAATTTATAATGTCAATTTAACTGTGGTTGAATTTTCTTCCTGTTACCTTTTATGTATATATACTCTATGAACCCACATGTATAAACTTACGGGTCCGGATAATAAGGAAAATTAATAAAGAAATGCATGTTTAAGAAATAACATTTAAACAAACAAATTAAGTTTTGGGCATTTCAATAAAGTCTGTATTAAACCTCTTATTCACTGATCACGAGTATATTCGCTCTTAAGTATCTCTAATTTCAAAACTGATCTTGAGTTTACTTGCACTAAAAACAAGCAAACAAACAAATGCATTTCTATTCAACAGCGTGTATTGAAAAGCAATCTAGTCAACCTGATGATCTATGGGACAGTTTCACTTGGGAGTCTCCGTTTTTCCGGTATTCATTTCCGTTTTCTCACATATAGATTCTCTCTTCCCTCTCACTTTCTTTCTTTCTTTCTTTCTTTCTTTCTTTCTTTCTTTCTCTCTCTCTCTCTCTCTCTCTTTCGCTCTCTCTCTCTCATATCTTTGCCACTGAGGTTTCACCTAATTGCACAAAAATTTTATACAAGTTGTTTATTATTGTCTATAAGTGAGATATATAAGTTTCATTGAAACTACTTTTGTATAGTATCAGTTATTTTAAGAATCATGTTTTTAATGATACGACGTGCAAAGGATGCAGATAATGCTTTTTCAACCAGCGCACTTGGCTGTAGAGGTGCATTTGATACCCGTGAACCCGGTAGGTAAAAGGTTGACTTATTCTTTCCAGTTCCAGATCTAGCCGGCAAAACACTTGAGTTTGTATACGACCGAATCTAATATCAGTTGGTCTCAGATAGGTTTATGTGTTACAAGGGCAACGTATGTAGCAAATTAGTGCAACGAGTTACTGTAATAAAATGTAGTTTAATGTTTTAGCCGAAGAGTCTTCTAGTTAACTGGAATAAGAGGTTAATCCTGAAATAAATTATAAATAAAACACGCAAACAGAAAACAAATAACAGAAAACTGAACCGAGCAGACGTTTTTTTCTTTTCATTTAATTATATAATTTCGGTAATAATCAATAATTTACTAATATGTTTTCGTGCGTGTATTAATTTTAAATGTCTATTGTGGCCATAAATATTTTTAGCTATTCTTTTTTTAATTTCTTGCTTGTATGTGTTGAATTCTTCTCTAGGGTATAAGTTATAGACAACTTCCTGTTTGATATAAATAGCAGGCTGACGATTGCATTCTGGGAAAAATAAATCCTCCAATTATTGTAAAATGCCAATTACGTGGCAGCTATTTTGCATTTGAAATTTTGCACGGGCGCCTCGGAGTGAGTTCGAGTCTCATTTGGAACCCTATTCAATCGGCCTTGCGCCACATCTGAGCAAAAACGCTTAGTAAATTACTACTATTTGAAATTTTGCCTTGTAACTGACTGTCTGTGAATGTTAAACTCTGGAAATTACCTTGAGACACTAAAGAACCATTTGCGAGTTTACAAAGTTTATTTTTTATATTCATATGTCAAACTTATCAACAGGTTATGGAGCTCAGAACAAATCCTTTTTTGATGGCCAAATTTCAAGGATATATAAGAATTCAAAAATGACATAGCGTTATTTTGAATGAGTGCAGTATGCATAAATAGTTTTTGTTATTATTTTTTTAAAAATTGTTTACTTGCGCATCAGTCCTGGATTCCTTTGAGGATTAAATTTTGTCATAATTTGTGAAAAACGGAACTGATATTTCGGTTCAGAAGTTGAAGTTGCAGTAAAATATTTTTGGTTTATTCTCTTTGAATTCCTGACTTCTATCTCTAGGCAAGGGATAGCTGGTTCCAGATTCACTCGATTTTGGTGGTAAAATACGGAGAAGTTATTCTTGGAAATAATGAAACACTTGGATCGTTTTCTAGAAAAGGATAGTTTTATTTTATTTTTTTACATATGATAAAACACCTTGACTTAGGGACCATTACATTCGCTATATAAATTTGAAATTTGTTTTAGAATTGGTTTCACATTTAGATTTTAGTGCGTATTTATCCAACCCTCCACACAAGCAGTATGTGACATAAAGTCAATTTTTAAGCTGAATTTGACGGGTTTGAACCCAGAGTTTTCTTTCTCCTTTCTCGGTTGCCATATACAACTAAGTCTACTCTAATATTTACTCAAAGCTGAAGGGAAGATAATCGGACGCGTTTAGGATTTGAATTTGAGTTGCTGAGTTCACTTCCTCCTCCGATAACCGCTACTCGAGGAACTACTCTATTTGAATTTGAGTAACCTTAAAACTGGTAAAATATAGAAGTACATTTAATCTGGAAGGGGTTAAACGCATGTTTTTATAATAAGATTACCAAAAACCCATTTTAAAAATGAATACACCGATAAACATTTACGTAATCATTTAAATAAGTCAAAAACAAACATGGTTTAAGTAATAATGTCATCTAACTATTGTGCGACCGACGAGGAGTTACTGAAAAGTTCTTGGCCCGACCAAGAAGGGGATGTCTTCGAAACATGAACCGTCCATGTTATTCCATATTCATCCTCGTGCCGTAAAGACTAAAAGTGCTGAACTGCGAGATTGTTGTACGTGAGTTCGAACTTTACACAGGCCATTACGTTTACTTTCGGACTAAAATCTTTGGAAAAGTTATAGGGCACCTTATCTCATCAGCTATGGGTTAAATAATACCACTACTGTTCTTCTACAAGGATGGTTTCGGCATTAAATAACCTCCGAAAGTTGGTATGCCATTAAAAAAAAAAGAAATATTCATTCCACAGTTCAACATACCTAGCAAATGTTTTCTCAAGTTTATTCAACCCCCCCCCAAAAAACCCCCAGTAAAACTGAAGACATTCTTCTGGTTGAGTTGAGAACTTTTTAGCACCCTTTCGTATATTCAAGTAAAAATTTTTTGACTAAAACAATGCCTAAAATTAGTACTTAGTTAAGAGAGGAGCCAGCGTTAAATCAATTACGACTGACGGATAAATTAAATATTTTAGGCCCAATATTTTAGCTTAATATATCTATATATAAAAAAGTTATTCCTTTAAACTCCAAGATATTTTAAAAAAATAATCTAATACATATTATATCATGTGGCGCTGTAAATGGGGAATAAAAGATGATTGCATCTTTAAATTTTTCAAATATATATTCTATATATTTAAGAATGTCCAGGGTATAACACTAAACTGCATTCGGTGATGAGGCTCCAGTTCGGGAGCTCTGGGGAGTGTGGAGTAACCCTTTATTGCCATTACTCACCAGCCTACTCTAACCCGGGGTGGTAATACCTATTAGGGTCGCATCTAATGGTCAAATAGATCTGTTTGAAAATTATCGGTATTGGATAGTAATACATGAAACCATATAACTGTGAAAGTTGTTTATGAAATGAAATAGGAATACTTGATATCACATAACTGAATATATCATATTTTTGATATCATACTTATAACTGAATGGGAATATTTGATATCATATAACGTGATATCATATAACTGAATAGGAATAGTTGATATCATATAACTGAATATATCATATAACTTGATATCATATAATTTGATGTCATATAACTGAATATGAATACTTGATATCTTATAACATGATATATGTGGTACCTTCAGTAAGTTTCAGGAGTTTTTTTTTGTACAGGCATTTGAAATTGTCGAAAACACTTGAAAATTCAGTATGTTATTACTATACATCTTATGAGATGACTGACCAATTTTTATGATTTCAGGTTCAAATGAACAGCTACAGTAGCAATTGTAATTCACCCTACTAAAGCCTGATTGTCACAGCTGGGGAATTTCAAAAATGCAATCTGGACATGAGGAAGAACGATATGCAATAAAATTCTGTTTTAAGCTTGGAAAAAGACCACAGAAATGTATGGAACGCTTCAGACTGCTTTTGGACCATCTTGCATGAATCGAGCATCAGTTTTTGAGTGGCATAAGAAATTCAAGGAAGGTAGGGAGTCTGTGAGGGATGACACGAGGTGTGGGAGGAGTAAGGAAGTCAATTGGCCAAAGGTTTAGGGTTAGGGTTACTATGTTGAGGTTTTAAGGGAGTTCAGGAAGAGATTCCGTCGGAAGAGGCCAGCACTCTTCAAATAGGGTCAGTGGCATTTCCAGCAGGACAATGCACCAGTCCACAATTCTATCCTTGTCACAGACTATTTGAGCAAGATGGGCATCAAGACAGTTCCTCAGCCTCCCTATAGTCCAGACCTTGCTCCCTGTGATTTTTGCTTATTCCCTAAGCTCAGAGGCTCTCGTTATGAGACAATTGAGGAGATGAAGGAGGTTTTGACGAAGGTCATTGACACGCTCACACAAGAGGACTTCCATGGAGCCTTCCAGAAGTTGTTCGAACGGTACAAGTGCATTGCAGCCGGAGGAGATTACTTCGAAGGGGACTAGAGGTTCATGTGTGTACTATCTATAAAAGTGCCCATACGAAAAAAGTCTGTAAACTTATTTAATGATCCTCGTATAACTGAATAGGAATACTTGATATATAACTGAATAGGAATACTTGATAACATATTACGTGATAACATATAACTGAATAGGAATAGTTGATATCATATAGCTGAATATATCATATAACTTGATATCCTTTATGATATCATGTAATTTGATATCATATAACTGAACAGGACTATTGCCCAGTCGGTTGGGGCTGTAGTAATTTACGAAGCTCTTTGCTTCGATGTAGCACAAGGCCAAATGAATGGGGCACCCAATGAGACTCGAACTCACTCATGTAGGTTTGCTAGTCTAGTTTGCTAACCATTACACCACCAGAGGTACTCCCCCAATGAGTGACCTGGATATGACACTAAACAGTCTGATGGTGAGGTCCCATTAATGCTGGGGCTTTGGAGAAAACGGAGCACCCCTCCATTGCCATTGCTCCCAGGTCTACTCTAGCCCGGCGTGGTAACTCCTGATAGGGCCCAATATATGGGTTAAATAGAACTAACGGCATACTTATGCTAAACTGAATTGTTTGATTAAACTTAATAGATTGAAATAGAAATGTTTTTGACAATTAAACCGTACTTGCATTTAAACTGCATGCTTATGCTAAACTGAATTATTTGAAATTGAACTGTTTTCGTCATTGAAACTGTACTTTCACTAAACTGAATTGTTACATATAACTGCTTGAATAGTTTAAATTAGAAATATTTTTGACAATTAAACTGTGTATTCATGCTAAACTGAATTGTTTTAAATAGAACAGATTATTTACATAAAAATGGATTTGGCGTTAAATAACCTTCAAAGATTGCTATACCATAAAACCCAACAAACCAAACAAACCAAATCATGAACAGGAATACTAGATATTATATAACTTGATATCATATAACCGAACAGGAATATTTGATTAAAAAGATTGATTGCTGTGGAACGTTGAAAACATAAATGGTTAGAATTATAATCGAACATTTACAAAGGAATGAAATCTTCGGCATAACCCATAAGGAATTGATATGCCGTTAAATACACTAAGCCGCCCTGTCGGCGAGACTTAGATTACGCTGACTGTATACGCTCTACCCCACCAAAAAAAGAGTCCTGGGTAAGACACTAAACTGCATCTGGTGGTAAGGCTCCTGTTCTAGAGATCTGGGGAGTGTGGAGTACCCCTTCATTTCAACTACTCCCATGTTCACTCAGATCTGAAGTTGTAGTACCTTTTAGGATCCCATTTATGGATCAAATCGATTTGTTTAGAATTTATTCGTATTCGGTAGGACCCTGTGCAATAAAAAAAAAAAAAAAGAAAAAAGAAAAAAAGAAAAAAAATCTAAGAAACAACTTCACTAAAAATATAAATATGAATTTACAATGAACGCGATTCCATAAACTCTTGGCATAGATTAAGCCGGGAAATGTGAGCATACCGTCGAAATCAGCCAATTATTCAATCAATGAAATAAACTAAAACAAACCAAATTTAATAAAAAAGAAGATTTTAACCTTCAAAGAGAACTTTTTAATTATCTTTATATACCTCAATGTTTGACTTTTAATATGGTTCATTTTCCTTTCATATTCAAAATAAAAGAAACAATTTGTAAAACCTTCGCCCACTTCTTGAAAATAATCTTATCAAGTTGGAAAATTCAGATAAAAAAGAATAATAGAAAAAAGAAAATATAAAGAAAAATAAAAGAAAAATGAAAAGCTGTTGCCAGGCTAATTACTAATGTATGTCAAAATGCCAACAATTTTTTTTCTAGCTTTAGAATATAAGGAATAAAATATTGCTTGGTGCCCAATTCCATGATGAAGGGAGGGGGAGATGAGAAAGATTTAAGTAAGATTTATTTACAGGAAACACTGGAGCACATCGATTTAGATTTCAGACTGAATTTTTGCAGCCAGCGAAGGGCAAAAATATATAATAAGAGTAATATGTAGCTGACTATCAATTCAACGAATGTTAAGAGTTGTCATATACTAAGCCTAGCTAAGTAGAAGATTAGAAGTTCATGACACCCAGTGAGAATCGAACTCACTAACAATGGTATGCTAGTCGAGCACGCAAACTATTATACCACCACAGGCATCCGAGTTGTTCAAATTTCTTAGCTGAAATATTTTCATTAGTTATCAATTACAATTTTATCTTTCGTCTCGTTAATGTTGCTAAAAAACAAAACATCTAATCACTGGGATCGTTTTACCTTTTACGGCTGCATGAATCGGAAATTAAGAATAGGTAACTATTGATGGAAATTGAACTCGAATCAAATCAGCCTCAATCACCGACTCGATACGGATCCGGAACTGGGAGAATGAGTAGAAATATGGGATACAAGATCAAATATCACCAGCCAGTCGACTGGGGCTGTTGAATACATCTACTGCATCTCTACAGAGGCGTAAGACCCATCGACGAGTGTCCTTGATATGACATTAAATCATCAGACGGTGAGGCTCCAGTCTTGGAGATTTGGGAAATGTGGAGTACCCCTTCATTGCCATTGCGCCCAGGTTCCCTTTGACTCGGAGTGGTAGCACCAAGTAGGGTCCTACCTATTGGTCAAATAGGACTGTTTGACGTTTAAACAAATGATTTATGCTAAATTAAATTGTTTGAAATAGAACTGTTTGGTCATTTAACTTCGTGCATCTACAAATCACATCATAAATATATATGTAAAAACAAGATTTGGCATTAAATAACCAACAATAGTTGATATAACATCAAACCAAACCAAACCAAATCAAACTAAACCAAACCAAATCAAACCAATCAAATATCGACTGGGATTCAAATTTAAAAAAAAAATCTTTTACGATCCATACTGCTCTGAAGACAAAATTCTTTTCATATATTTTACAAGTTTAAAAAACAAAAATATTCTAACTCCAAAACAAATTTTTATTACTTTTTCTTGTCCTAATGCTCGACTATTACACATAAAATTTTATTTAATATTGTCGAATATAAAGGGTTTTTCAAAAAATTATGACATTTCATAATCTAATAATCTAACCAATTTTCGTTCAAATAATTTCAAATTATAGCAGCATGTTTAGAAAGAAGTTAAAATTCTACGATTAATGTTTGTCTTTAAAGGGATTTATTTACTTGAAAAGAAAAAACCCAACATAAACAGAATTTAGAGTTGTTTCAACACATGGTGTTAAAATTTGAGATCATTTTAATGTGAATTGGTTACGTTAATTATAAGATGACGTAATGATATCAATTTTTTCTGAAACACTGTTTATTCATACATACTTATGTTAATATATAGCGGCATCCTCAACATTAAAAAATAACATAGATTGGTCAAGTGAAGGGATTTCTTATTTCATATATGTAATTAGAAATAGAAATAATTTCTATAATAAATCATCAGAAACATTTCTATGAGGTCCAAACCTTGTAAACATTTCTGTTCATATCTAGCTATCTAATTTATTTCCGAAATGAAACTACAAATATATGAGGAAGACATATCCTTAGATAATGAAACGTCACAAAAACTTGAATCAAATCGAAAGCAATTTATCGTGGGAAATTTCATAAGAAATCTCTAATGTGATAATAAAATTCTGACTGAAGTCAGTTTCCGCGGGCTGTTCTGACTCCCGACAACTCCTTTGTGTATGAGAACTCTCTCAGACTGCTCTCCTGCTCAACATAAGCGTCACTGTCGAAGAATAAAAATATAAGACTATAACTTTATATAAACGTGTTCCTTGTTGTTTCTCAAGACTCAGTGGTATTATATATTACGTTAGCAGCCACAAATTCTAAGGAATCAGCGCGTATTATACATGATATTTGTTTTTTGCAGAATTTCTAATTACAAAGTTAGGGGTGCGTATTATACACCAATAATTACAGCATACCGTTACCTTGTCATTTTGAAAAAAAAAACGTCTTTAATTCGGCTGTGCAGCGACGAATACGGTGGCAAGAATTTTACATAGACATTTTGTTCATGCTGAAACTTCTTGACTGACCATGGATCCATGACGATTATTGAAGTTGGGTTGAGCGTTGGAACGCGAGAAAGATCAGAAAATGTGCCAAATCATAGGAACTGTCTACAATTTTATAAGCCAGAATTCTTTTCATTGAGATTGCTACTGATAGCGATATGTTTTTTCCTTTTCTCGCCCTTTGTCGCTTTATTGGCGTTTTATGACATATAAACCCCTGTGAGTTATTTTATGCTAAATCCTGTTTATATATATATATATATATATATATATATATATATATATATATATGTGTGTGTGTGTGTGTGTGTGTGTGAGTGAGTGTGTGTATATGTGATTTGTAAGTGAATAGTTTGTGGGTATTTTTTTTAAAAACCTGTTGTTAGAGCTCATTTGTTGGCACACAGTTAAATAGTTCCATGGTTTGGCTTCTTTTTTTAATGGCATATCAACCTTCAGAGGTTATCTAATGCCAAAGCCATCCTTGTAGAAAACAGCTGTGATACTATTAAACCAATAGCTGGTATTTATAAGGGGCTTCATACCTTTCCTAAGGGTATTAGTCCAAAAGTGAACATAATAGCGCGACTTGAGTTCGAACTAGCTTACTTCGAGGCCGCAGTCTCAATGATTTCAATCATTGCGATCAGACACCAGTAATTCTCTTTAATATTAATCATTTGTTTGGACACAATAAAATGGTTTCATGTATTCCCATCCAACATTAATAATTCTATTCAATATTTAACAATTGTTTGCATACAGTCGTATGCTTTCAACTAATCCTATCTAACACTAATAATTATATCTATCAAGTATTCTTATGTAATATAAACGGTTTTCATATTGCTGTATAGTTCTTAATAACTAACTGCAATAATCCTTTGTAAATGATTGAACAGTTCTCTGTAACTCATAAATGGGACCATAACGGATACTACCAATCCGAGTTGGGGTGGACCTGGGAGTAATATAAATGAAGTGGTACTCCACATTCCCCAAGCTCCAACAGCCTCACTATCAGATGTAGTTTAATGCCATTACCAAGATACTTTTCTCGTGGGGACTTCAATGTGAGAAGTGACCATGCAAGATTGTAGTAATAAGTGGAATACCATTGTTGCATATGCTCACCTTTAGTGTAGAACCCGACCTGAGTTTTGATTAGAACCGTTTGCATCGCTTTTTGGACCAACCTAATCTCCTAAGAATTCAACACATCGTTGATTTGGATTTTCTTATTTTGCTTGGTAGTTGTTCAACTGTGCCGCTGAGTTTGGAGGTATTTATTTGGTTCAGAATAAACTGCATTCCTCGTTTAATTAGCCTGTTTTCATTCGATTTTTTTTTACATCTTATCTTTGGCTAATTTCACTCGCCATTTGAGCCGCTCTGTGAATCTGACAAATATTCTTCTTATCTAGGTGGAGGTGCCCGTGGTGTAATGGTTATCGTCGTATGAAATGGACACGGCGACACGAGTTCAAATCCTGGACGAGACTGATTGTATTTCACATAGCACTAATACCCTTGGGAAAGGTATCAATCCAATTATTCACCCTCCAGCTATGGGTAAATAGTAGGGCAGACTGGGTTCTTCAGCCTTGGAGAAGGAAAACTCTGAATTCAAACCTGTTAAACTCCGCTTAAAAATTGACCTTGTGTCATATTCTGCCCGAGCGGAGGGGTTGGGTAAATATGGATATTCTTCTTATCTAGGTTTCAACAATTCCTTTTGAGCCCTGCTTGAACTCTTCCCATGCAATCAATATTTTCTCTTCTTTGCCAATAAATATGACGCTTCCTTGCCTGCCCTGTAAGTAGGGCTTAGAATAGGCAGACTGTATCCCCTGCAGAAGGATAAGACATTCCTCCCCCTACCAAAAAAAGGGTGTCTTGGGTATGACACTAAACTACATCTGATGGTGAGGCTCTAGTTCTGGAGCTTTGAGGAGTGTGGAGTACTCCTTCATTACCATTACTTTCAGCTTCACTCTGGCCTAGAATAGTAGAGCCTGTTTGGGGATCCTATCTATAGGTCAAATAGATATATCTAAAAATTAATCGTATTCGATTGGACCGTGTGTAATAAATATGAAAAAAAAAAACCAAAATAACAAACAAAAACAAAAAAACTTTTAAGAAAAAAAAAAAAACCGTACGAAAAATAAAAATATAAACGTACTATGAATGCGATTTCCTAAGCTCTTGACATAAGATAAGCCAAGACGGATTGACATAGCATTAAAATCAATTTATAAATCAATCAAACAGCAGTTGCATTACTAATGGTTGTCATATTTTTTGCAATTGAATATTTATTATTGAGTACTAATCGCTTATTTATATAAGATTATTTGTATTGTGTCAAGTACTAATTTAGCAACATTCATGATATATTCTTTATTTTAAAATATTTCAAATATCATTTTTGGTAAAAAAAAATTATAGTTTAGAAATTAATCATGAGAATTTTAAAATAGGGAGTTACTTTTCAGTTATCCTGTATATAGGTATCTGGAGAGATACCCAATAAGTAAATTTGATAAGAACTTCACACACACACACACACACACACACACACACACACACACACACACACACACACACACGGTATAATACTAGTTATGACGTATCGATAAGAAAGACAGAAATGAACCAAATCACTAGAAAACAATTTCAGTGTCATACTGAGATCAATGGAAAGAGAAATGTTGGGAATAATTCTAAAAGATAAAATAAGATCAACGTGAATCAGAGATCAATCCAAAGTAAGTAATATAGAAGTTATTGAACAACAAAAATGAAAGTGGTTAGGACATATTGCTCGAAGGAAAGGTAACAGATGGTGCATGTGGTTAGTAGAATGGCATCCTTCAAAATAACAAGCATAGTTGTAAAAGACCCGTCAGAAGATTGAGAAATGAGTTAGAAGAGTTTTCTAGCAAGACATGGTAGAGACAAATACAGAGTGTTTCACAATTTTTGTAACGAAATGACTGGGCACAAATCAATGACCACAAATGATAGAGTAATGGAAATTACATTTATTTATAACAGTTTAGGATTTGCAAGTGTTTTGTATCAAACATAAACGAAAAATGTCATGATGCTCGCCGTTCAGTTGAAGGCACCGAGCAAAGTTGTTGATAACACGTGCACATTCATTCCTCTTGGGTGATCGCTTAAATTTTCTCTTAATGACTGCCATCAATGCAGCAATGGTGTGAGTATTGCCAAGGTAGATATTGTTCTTAAGGATCTACCAGAGGAAGAAAGGGCTTTCTTTTGTAATATATCTTCACACAAAGGATCTCCTGTCCTATCATTTAAAGCATGATTTCGCTATATTTGGTTAAATATATCAAAATGTTAACTATTTTCCAGCAATACTCTGAAAAGAAAAAGAGAATACAGTCAACAGAAAAGACTTGAGATGCTACTGATTTGTTTCAACAATTGTATAACATCCTGTACAATCAAGGTTGTCGTGGAAAAAACCGAGAAAAAGCTTTTCCAAATGCTACTAATATATATATATATATATATATATATATATATATATATATATATATATAGCGGTGGTGTTGGGTAAAGTTAGACTTCTTAATTTAATGGTTTATCAACCTTCATGGGTTATTTAATGCCAAAGCCATCCTTGTAGAAGAACAGCAGCAATACTATTTAACCCAGAGCTGGAGGGATAAGAAACCCTCTTATCCCTCCAGCTCTGGGTTAAATAGTATTGCTGCAGTTCTTTTCCAAAGATATTTGTCTGAAACTGAACTTAATAGTGCCACTAGATTTCGAATTCGCTTACTTCGAGGCTGCAGTTGAGCACGTTAACCATTACACCATGATGACTCCTCCGTTTAAGCTAAATACATATTACTTATCTTGCTCTGCAAACATACAGCATATACTTAACTTTCCTTTAAAAATTTTTTCTTCATCCAGTTTTATTGTACTTGGAAGGAGTTGGTTTCTTTGTTCGTAGTTTATTCAATGCAAAAACTATCCTTTTCGGAGAACACTTTTCGTAATATTCAACTCATAGTTGGTGGGGATAAGGGGGTTCACGCCTTTCCCAAGGATATTAATTCGAAAGTGAGTGCAATAGCACGATTGGAGTTCGAACTCGCTTCTCATGATGTTGAGGTCAAACACGTTAGCCATTACGCCACAGAGACTCCTCATTCGGGGGAGAGAATCCCCCCCCCACTAAAAACAGGTAACTGTTTTGTGATGGATACAGTGATATTCTATACATTTGGCTTATTCACCTGTTGGCTTAGTCGAAAATTGGTTCGAATTTTAGGGCACGTGAATAAAAGGAAGATGTGAGAAAAGAATTTTTAATGGTGAACAGAAAATTAATTATTAGTACTAAGTTTAAACATACATACATACATACATACATACATATTCATATTATATTAATGATATTAATCAAGAAGTTACGAGGATCATTAAATAAGTTTCCAGACTTTTTTCGTATGGGCACTTTTATTTATAGTACACACATGAAACTCTAGTCCCCTTCGAAGTAATCTCTTCCGGCTGCAATGCACTTGTTGTACCGTTCGAACAAATTCTGGAAGGCTCCATGGACGTCCTCTCTTGTGAGCATGTCAATGACCTTCGTCACAGTCTCTTTCATCTTCTCAATTGTCTCATAAGCCTCTGAGCTTAGGGAATAACCAAAAGTCACTGTGTTTCTGTGGCATGTAACTGAAGGACACTTTTTAAGCGGAGTTCAACAAGTTTGAATTCAGAGTTTCCTTCTCCTCGAAAGGTTTCCATAAACTTGTTAAAGATCCAGTCTGCCCAACTGCTCATATCTGGAAAGAAAATAGTTGGATACATACCTTTCTCAAGGGTATTAGCGCTATGTGAAATGCAAATTATATTCATATATACAACCAAATTGCAGTTTACAGTTTGAACAGACTAATTTTCATATTGATCTTAAAAATTTCATTTTAATTGATATTAGCTTGGTTTTATTGATTTCAAATCGTTTAGTTTCATTTTAATAGATATGAGTGAAATTCCCGTTGATAATTCTTTAAAGAAATTCATTAGGAAAGAGAAATAATTGTAACTTTATTCTTTACTGTTTAATTTTATTTAACGGATTAGGAAAATTTAGCAATGAAAGCCGAGAATGATAAGAAGAATCAGTGTCCAATCTGTTCTATTTTTCGATTATACAACCCCTGTTTCCAATAAGTTTAACATATTAATTAATAATCTATATAGAAGTCAGTTAAAATAAAATGAAGATTGCAGTAATCTTTTTATATAAGTTCTTATTTAATTGCGTTAGTCTTTCTAATTCAATATTATGTTTCATTACATTAAAACTTAAATATTTGCACCCGGCGTAGGGCACATATTTTTGCTAGTATGCATAATGTAAATACGTTGTTAATGATTATATTACAAAAATGCATGGTCCGAACTTAATGCATATATTATTGACGAAAGTGAGGCGCTCGTGGCGTAACGGTTATCATCGTAGGATGTTGACTCGGCTATCCGAATTACAATCCTGAACGAGTCTGTTTGTATTTCACACCGCGCTAATACTCTTTGGAAAGGAATGAACCCAACTCTACTCCCTTCAACTATGGCTAAATAGTAGGACAAACTGGACTCTCTAACCTTGTTATGATAATTAGATAAGGAGAAGGAAAACTCTGGATTCAAACCAGTTGTATTTAGACTTGGAGCAGAATGGGCCTCGATAATCTCTTCCTACTCAAGACACTTTGCGTAAGTAGTGACTCCACGACCAATCCAGGTTTCGGTAACGGTAAATGGGGGTTGCTAAGATGTATTTCTCTAACCTCTCCACTTTGACTTCGAGTTTTTCCTTTTCCCCTACTGGTTACCGTACCAAGGCTAAAGAGCCTACTCTATTTACCTAAAACTGGTGTAGTAGAGATGGCATGTAAAGTGAGCTTCTGTATCTATTTACCCAACCCACCACCTCGAGCAGGATTTGACACAAGGTCAATTTTTAAGTGGAGTAAATGTGGCTAAATGCTGGACTGCGGCGTCGAAGTAAGCAAGTTCGAATTCTATTCGCGCTATTACGTTCACTTTCAGACTAATACCTTTGGGAAAGGTATGAAACCTCTCTCCTCCATGGGTTAAATTGTACCTCAGCTGTTCTTCTACAAGGATAGCTTTGGCACTAAATAAACCATGAAGGTTAATATGCCATTAAACAAAGAAACCAAACCAACCAAACAGGAAGCAAGCAATGGGTTATTTCAATAAGGTATCATTCGGTAGGTAAAAAGCAAGTAAAAAAGCCTTCTAATAGAATCGGACGGGTGTTGGTAGCAGGTGTCAATTGCAGTCACGTGACCAATCTATCTTGAGTTGACTTTTTCGGCGATTGTAAGAACTTCGTTCTTTTTTTTTCTTCTTCTTCTACAGCCCGCCGTTCATATGACAAGTCTTCGGAAACTCGTTCAGATCAGAAGTCTTAAACTTGCTGCGATATCCAGTGTAATTTTTCAAATGGTCTTTTCTTCTTCTCTTTTTATGCTTCTTTTGCGCGTGCACACACACACATTCGTTTTCTTGGTTTATTTATTCCTTCTCCACTACGTTTCAGTAATTGTTCTCTATGAGCTTAGAAACCTAATTAATATTGTCAGGGGTTTGAAAAAGAAAAGAGAACGAAATAAACGGGGGTATTTGAATCTGCTTAAAACGAGACCAAAATCTGCGTTCCTCCGCCCACGTGACAAAATGGCTGACAATCGATTCAATATATATATATATATATATATATATATATATATATATATATATATATATAATAAGATAAAACGGTGTAAATGTTGTTGTCTGCTTTTTTCTTTCTGTGTTTGATCATCGAGCAGAGAGATTTCGGAAACTGTAAAAATTGTCATCATTTGTAACAAAGGGATAGGAAGATCCAAAGGGAAATTTTTCCAGGAGATTAAAAAAAATCATTAAAGGGAGATAAATGGGAAAATCAGATTGGGGTGAATTAAGCGTTACACACAAGAGAGTTATTGTTTGCTTCGTACATAGCATCCTTACAACAATAGGCTGAATTTTAAGATGTTTTCCCTTGCGTCGCCCACATTATTGTTATCTCCTCTCCCTTCACCCATTCTCCCTTCCGTTTCTTTAGCCTTCTCCTTTTCACTTTTGTTTGTAATTATCTATGCATTTTATCATTTGTTTATTATTAAAATTATTGATTTCTCGATTGTTACTATGTTAATCTCCTTCTTAGTGAAGTCAGTTCGATCCTTGCACGGTGCTCCATTATGGTAATTTCTTACTAGACTAAATTAAGCAAGTAAATATCAGAGAAATGATTAAATGCTCAAGGTCGTTATATATCCAGACGCGCGCCATCTCGTTTAAATTCTGCTTCAATCATTCGGTATTATTATTGGTTGCGAGTTTCCATAGTCATTTACTAAGCCTAACACGCCAGAAGTATGGAGCACCCAGTGATATTCGAACTCAATAACAATATCCTGCTACTCTAGCTTGTCAACCATTCATCTAAACGAGACTCCCAAATAGTTATTTACAGAACAGAGCTTGGAATACCCAGTGAGGATCGAACTGAGTAGTACTAGTTTGCTAGAATAACACGTTATGCGTTATACGACGTAAAGCGCTCTGGTTCTGAGTTTCTGTACACAAGAACAACTTGACAGATTATGACAGATCTAAAAATTCTGGTTGATTTGTTGATTTTCACGATATGTCAACCTGTCTAGGCTTATTTTATGCCTGGAGGTTAGGGAATCGCGTTCAGTACACATTCATATTTACAATTCTAGTTTAATTGTTTTTAAAGAGTTTTTCTTTTTGTTCTCGATCCTATCAAATACCAATAACCTTTAAACCGATCTAATTGATCTACAGATGGGATCCTTACAGGTAATACCACTGCGGATCAGGGTGGACCTAGGAGTAATAGCAATGAATAGGGTACTCCACATTCATTGTGGGGGTTTTGCCCCTCTGCAGAGATGCAGTCGGTCAATTCTACTACCCCAACCGACTGGGCTCCCGCATTTTGGAACTTATATTTCTATTCCGTCCTGATGGCTGGGTTTAAAATACGCTGACTGTATCCCCTGCAGAGTGGTCAGACCCTCACTCTATAATGATGTGTCCTGGGTATGACATTAAACTGAATCTGATGTTAAGGCTCCAGTTTTGGAGATATGAGAAACATGGAGTACCCCTTCATTGAACCCAACCTAACCGGAGTGGTAGTATATGTTAGGGTCTAATTTGTGGGTGAAATAGATCTCTTTAAAATTATTCGTATTCCGTTGAAATACTTGATGCCATATAACTGTAAATTGTGTAAGAAAAGTTACATGGATGTATAATCGTTTACTAAGGATTATCATTAGTTACTTGAAACCATATAAATGTGTGCAAACAAATGAGTATTATTGATTAAAGATAATTACTTGAAACCATATAGTTATTAATATTAGATAGGAATTCTGAAAACCATACTATTGCATACAAATTATTTGTATTTGATAGGAATACTTGAAATTATATAACTGTGTGCAAAAAACTTTTTAGAAAAATATTTAGAAAATGTAAATATAAATGTACAATGAACATTAAAATCAATCCATCAATCACTCAATCAGCACACCTGTGTTTTTCTGCATTTTACCGATGTAGCAGTTTGGAACATCTCACGGCATTATTCACTCCTTCTTCATTTGAAGCGACTCTGTCCTTTTCTTTACGTAGGTCCTTAGCTCCGTTAGCCACTTGCCAGATCTTAGGACTTACAGTCTCGCATTCTGGAGGTCTGCTCACACCTTATCAAGCATGTTTGTGCAGTGTTGGGCCCTTCGTGCTCGTTAGTTTTTGTACCCTATTAGAGCAAATTCCAGAGATTTTGGTGCTGGTGTTCTTTCGGGCATTCGTAGCAAATGATCAAACATGGAACATCGTAGTTACATTATCCTTATTGAGGACAATGAAGACTGGAGGAAGAGAAAGATTCTTGGATCAATTCTCTGCAGTTCTTCTGACATGGCAGCACGTTGAGTAATGGGCAACATTGCTTTCTGATGTTTATGGAAGATATGAATCCGCGGATCGAAAATACGTCGAACAAAGAGACTGCAAATTATATGGTACAACATGAGTATCTTTGATGATGTACAATTGCAGCAGTTGGTCCGCTCCAAAGGTGGCTGGCTTTTTAGCTGGGCCGTCTGGCATTCGTGCCGGATGGGTGCTCGAAACCAAGAGCAGACTCGGGGCCGAATAGGCCCCCAGCTTCGGCTGGGCAACCTTCGGGTGGGCGAGCTGCACTTTTGTCCCCTTTGTACGGCACTAGACCAAGCGTCTAGTTTAAGCCGTAAACTGGCATACGTGCCCGGACCCACATTTGGGTTCGTGAAACTGCTTGCCTCATCAGGCTCACATTGCACTAAGTGAGCCGATGAGCAGCACAGACAAGCAGGGTTCGAGTCTCGGCTCGTTCCCGACCTTCCCCTCCCCTTTATCCCCACTTTAATCGGCCTTCGGGCTTTTGACCTTGTGTCAAGTCGTGTCTGGTGGGAGGCAGCGACAAATATATGGCTATGGATAAGCTTGTTATTTGCCACTGCAAACGTCTGAGAATTATCACTGGACACCAATGACCAAACAACCTAATCTCTTGAAAATAGTTGTTCAAGATGTGCGACACCATTACTCTATCAACAAGGTTGGAGAAACTACGATGGTCAACTATGCACATATTGATCATAATATGTGATCATTTACTGTAAACCAGCTATATTACATATACGTTTAATCTTAATATTTATTATAAGAATGCATTGTAAATGATTTTACTATAGGATTGAATTGAATTGGTCTGTATATGTCAGTGACTGTGATCCAATAATATTACCAGTACGTTTAATCTTGAGCTAATTCAAGTACGTTCGTGTGTGTATAGATGTAAATTTGATAATTATTATGAAAGAAGAGGTAGTGATATAAAACTAATGTTGTCATTTATTTAGTCTGTTTTTTGAGCGTTATGAATTTTGAGCATTACCGCACATTTACCCTCAGTTTTGTTTCTCTTTGATGATCTTTTGGGGAAACTGTAATTTGCTGAACATCTGCAATGTTAAAAAGATGATAATTATTATTTTTCTATAGTTCATTTGATATCTAATTGAAATTTACTATCCAAATAGAGAACATATGTTCTTTAATTTTCAAGAACTTCAAGAAAGACAATGTTCCTCTTTTTCTGTCTCATTGTATTTTATTGGTTGTCTTTTGTGGATTAGAATTTGGGCTGCCTTTGCAAGTATTAAATGACAAAGTTTTTTTCCATATCAATAGAACGTGGGTGTAATGGTTACATCGCTGGACTGTGGAATCGTAGTACGCGAGTTCGAACTCCAGTCACGCCATTCACTTTCGGACAAGTTGCCTTTGGAAAGGTATGAACCCCCTTATCCCCCCCATCAATGGCTTAAATAGTATCCCTACAGTTCTTCTAGAAGGATGGATTTGGCATTAAATAACCCAAGAAGGTTGATACGTCATTAACAAACATCTCAATTGAATCATAAAATAATTCGTGGTCAGTAAGGTATTTTATGATAGTAGACCAAATCTGATCTAAGAAAACCTAGCTATGGGTTAAATGGCACCACTATTGTCTTTCTACCAGGATGGTTTTGGCATTAAATAACCCATTAAGGTTGATATGTCATGAAACAAAGAAATCGAACTGAATCTATCTTAAGAGAAGTTCGGAAAGTCTAAGTCGGTATAAAATGCGTATTATTATTATTTACTCTTTGAGAGTTTTTCACACCAGCCTTAGCTGATGGTCTTTCACTGGAGTTTGAGTGATCGCAAGTCTCCTCAAATTTTATTACGTAACCATTAATCGCAATTATTTCAAAATCTTTTTTTTTTTTTTTAAATATTCTTGATTGTATATTTTCTGGTCTTTATTTTTGCTCTGCTTTCATGTAGACTTCCCCATGACTACTACTACGACTAAAGCAGCATTTCCTTTTAGGATATATGTTACGTACTATTTTTGCTTTTTACTTTTTTTAATCGACCACCTAGTCTGTCATCACGCATCTTAATCTTTTGTTGAGTCACTCTGGCTGTGTCTTCTTGTCGTCCGCCTTTTTTTCGTATCTGTGTCTCTCTGTTTGTTTGTGGTTGCAACCCTAGCTGTTTTTAGTTCTTCGGTGCTGGGATAACAAACAACTCGGACATAATTTTCATGCGCACATTCCACTTTATTTCATCGACCTGGAATCAGCGAGCAGAGATGGAACATTCAACCGCTCCAATTGAGTATTTCTCTCTAACTGAAGTTTCTATTAAACTTCTTAAGGATCATATGATTACTCGCATCCAATGAGAGAGCCAGCCTTTCATTTGATCTTGGGGGTCGCAACACATCACTCAAATCCAAAGGTCTTTTTACACTACCGTTTTAAACTATCTTACACTTCATGCCAAAAAATACATGACGCCAATCCATCATTTAAGACGACATCTACTTCTTCATTAATTGTTTTTATGCTCGCTATCCTCCTCGTCTTCATTGTCTGTCTGTTTTATTTCCACTGTTTCGTCCATCTTTGTTCTTAGTCTTTTTTAGTCTTCTATTTCTTTTTTATCCTCTGAAAATTTCCTTATCATTTCGAAGTGACGCATCTATTTATTTTTCTATTATTAATTCCGTGTCAAAATCAAAGAACATATACATACAACCATTTATGTATATACAAAACACACACACACACACACACACACACACACACACACACACACACACACATATATATATATATATAATCCCAGATACAAGAGAATGCGCTCACACACACACACACACACACACGCACGCACACACACACACACACACACACACACACACACACACACACACATATATATATATATAATCCCAGATACAAGAGAATGCGCACACACACACACACACACACACACACACACACACACACACACACACACATATATATATATATATAATCCCAGATACAAGAGAATGCGCTCACACACACACACACACACACGCACGCACACACACACACACACACACACATATATATATATATATAATCCCAGATACAAGAGAATGCGCTCACACACACACACACACACACACACACACACACACACACACACACACACACACAGAGACTGCACTCGTGTTCGCACACATAACCCTTATCTTGTGAAAATCGATCTCCACAAATCCTGACTTATTTTGCATCATAAGTACGCACTAACGGATATTTAATGTTGAACTCATCGACTTCTTTCTTTGAGAAAAATGTGTATGAATAAAAGAAATGAAAGCGAAACTGATGAGGAGAAATAGGTAACTTTTAAAAACAGTATGAAAATAAAAAAAGAAACGACAAAAGGAAAAAACAGCAACCAAACCCGTTGAAGCATATAAGAAGAAGAAATAACTTAGAAGCAGATAAAAAACAAACAAACTTAAAAGCATGCATGCAAGAAAGAAAAAAGACAATAAGCAAACATAGAAGCATAGAAGAAAAAAGCAAAAAACAAAGCAAAAGAAAACAAAAAACAAAAAACAAAACACAAACAAACAAAAAACAAATTTTGAAGCATATAAAGAAATAAATTAATAAATAAAACCCAGAAAAATTACGTGGAAGAAAGAAAAAACAAACTTAGAAACATATAAGAAAGAAAAAAAAAGATTATGAAAAACATGAAAAAAAAGTATAAAAAGCAAGGATCAATCCATAAATATAGAATACAATGTTTCTATCTATTTATCTATCTATCTTGTTCAAATATATGTACGATGTTTCATGTATGTATGTATGTATGTACAATGTTTAATGTTAAACTCATCGACTTTCTTATTCTTTGAGAGAGAGAGAGAGAGAGAGAGAGAGAGAGAGAGAGAGAGAGAGAGAGAGAGAGAGAGAGAACGAAACTGATGAAGACATGAATTTGGAACAAAATCACAAGGCCAAGAAGCCATTTTAAGTAATACTTTTGTGATGATCGGAAAAGGAGTAAACGATTCTTTACTAGTTACTTTTTTCCCCTTACTCCTGTTTCTCTCTGTTCAACTCGGACAAACAAAACGGGGCCGATTGGTGTAAGTGCAAGGGTGGTTTATGATCCGCAGCTTGGCTTCAGTTATGTAAAGCTTCGATGCGTGACAAGATATATCCACCAATGTCATGAAGCGGCACTATTACTGTTAGTCACGTGATGATCGATGGGATACCTGGCAACATTTCATTAAGGTATGCATGAGCATGGAATTTGTACGTGTGTGTGTAAGAGAGAGAGAGAGAGAGAGATAGAGAGAGAGAGAGAGAGTTACATCAGTGTATTAAAGCTTTTAAACAGTATACGCATGCGTATACACAGATTTAAATCTGCTATATTATGACTACGTTTTTAGTAAATGTATATGCAAGACTGGGCATTAAATAATATCATCGGGCTTACATAAGTCGAACCGCGCCACCTATTAATTGATTTATTTTAACGGCTTATCAACCCGGCTTGGGTTATTTTTACGCACAAATGTCAAAGAATCGCGTTTATTGCACGTTCATATTGATATTTTTACGGCGCGGTCCGCTGGAGTTGTAGCATACACCAATTGCATCTCTGTAGAGGAGTAAGACCCCGCAACAACGAGTGTCCTGTTTGACAACAAACCATCTGATGGTGAGGCTTTAGTCCTGGAGCTTTAAGGAATATGGAGAACACCTTCATTGCCATTACTCCAAGGTTCCCTCTGACCCGGAGGAGAAGTACCAGTTATTGTCTCATCAATGGGTCAAATAGAAATATCTAATAATTTCCTATACTTGAACCCATTTAACTCTTCTTCTTGGCTAGACTTCGCGAACGAAGATTTATAAACGAGGCTGTCCACATCGACTGCAGGTATCTTGATGTCTGACTAGGCCGATGCGGGACAAGCAAGTCCGTCTGCAGCGACTGCAATCAAAGGTCTAATCTGCTATGGCTGCTGAGGCTTCCTGGATCTTCCTCCCGCTACGTTTCTCCCCGAGGTTGGCTCAGCGGGAGTCCTTAAAGGTGTAGACGACCCGGTGGACGGTGCGGCGCCAGGTCTGACGGTCAGTAGCAAGTTTCGACCACTGGTGGTGGTCAGTGTGAATTCAAACTTGTTGAATTCCGCTTTAAAAGTGTCCTTGGGTCACATCTTGCTCGAGTGGAGAGGTTAGGTAGATACATACATATAAATGTATTCAATAAGTTTCCAGACTCTTTTTGTACAGGCATTTAAAATTATCGTAGACTCTTGAAAATTCAGTATGTTTTTGCTATACATCTTATGAGATGACTGACTGATTTTTATGATTTCAGGTTCAAATGAACAGTTACAGCAACAATTGAAATACACCCTACTAAAGCCTGATTGTCAATGCTGGTGAATTTCAAAAATGCAATCTGGATGTGAGGACACTTTAGAAGAACGATATGCAATAAAATTCTGTTTTAAGCTTGGAAAAAATGCCACAGAAACGTATGGAATGCTTTAGACTGCTTTTCGACCATCTTGCATGAATCGAGCATCAGTTTTTGAGTGGCACAAGAGATTCAAGGAAGCCAGGGAGTCTGTGAGGGATGATGAGAGATGTGGGAGGAGCAAGGAAGTCAATACACCAGAGTTGATTGGCCAAAGGGTTAGGGTTACAATGTTGAGGTTTTAAAGGAGTTCAAGAAGAGATTCCGTCGGAAGAGGCCAGCACTCTTCAAATCGGGTCAGTGGTATTTCCACCTGGACAATGCACCAGTCCACAACTCTATCCTTGTCAGACTATTTGAGCAAGATGGGCATCAAGACAGTTCCTCAGCCTCCCTATAGTCCAGACCTTGCTCCCAGTGACTTTTGCTTATTCCCTAAGCTCAGAGGCTGTCGTTATGAGACAATTGAGGAGATGAAAGAGGCTGTGACGAAGGTCATTGACACGCTCACACAAGGGGACTTCTATGGGGCCTTCCAGAAGTTTTTGGAACGGTACAACAAGTGCATTGCAGCTGCAAGAGATTACTTTGAAGGGGACTAGAGTTTCATGTATGTACTATCAATAAAAGTACCCATACGAAAAAAGTCTGGAAACTTATTTAATGATCCTCATATGTATGTATAAACAGGATTTGGCAGTAAATAACCAACAAAGGTTAATACAACCAACCAATCAACTAACATTATGTATTTGTTTCTTAAGATCTTTTACATGGTTATGCGATATCAGGCATTAGAGTCGACCTGGGAGTAATGCAATGAAGGGTTACTTTACACTCCCCAGTGCTCCAGAACTAGAACCTCATTATCATATTCCTTTTAGTGTCATACCTAGGACACCCGCTTTTGAGGGAGTGGATGTTACCCTTGTGTAGGGGATACAGTCGGCCTATTCAAAGCCTGTCAAACTGAGTGAATAATGCATATCAATGAACGACATGAAATACGAGGCAAAAATTGAGCCAACGCATCGCTTTTTTTTTCTTAATGAAATTGAACAAAACGGTAAACGAAACCATTTCTGCAATCATCTTGAATTCGTATTAAATGTTGACTTTTTTTTCTCGAAAGATATGTTTAATTGTTTAAATATTTTCGGCGGTTTTTGATATCCACGGTTTCTTGGGTGTGTCCACACCGTTCATCATTTCCGAATTTTATTTTCAACATTTGCAGAATTTCTTGTGCAACTCTCACACGCATAACACTCTGTAATTCATTAACATGAACCCATGAAAATATTCGTTTAACATTTTGTTCAATTTCAACAAAAATTTCAAATTGACGCAATGCTCGTTTTTTCAACTGGCCATTTTAACGACGTCAGAAGAAAACAAACATGCCTCCTTCAAGCGACGCGTGACAGCAAGCTGAAAACGCAATCAGATTAAAACTTTCTGATGCTGTTTAGGCTTGTGCATTGGTCAGTATAAACCACGTGGTTCGTGCACACACATTGTGTTTCGACTTACAAAAACCTTGTTTTATGCGATAGAGTCACACTTTACGTAAATCAGGTACCTGATGATCATCTTCGGTCGTTAAAGTGGGAGTTGTACGAGACGCTTGTAATGGCAGTGATTTTAACGGTTTTTAGGTTTCAAATAATCGTTTTTAATCGTAGTCCAATATTTTGACTATATATATATATATATATATATATATATATAAGTTGAGTACAAAATAGTCTTTTTATTTAAAAAAAAATGCTTGATAAAAACAGAATAGACAACCGAGCAGACGATTCAGGCATAACAATATTACCTGCTCCGGCAATAGCTGCACAATGCCGAAAATACTCTTATCATTTTGAGTAACTTGAACAGGGACTAGTTAAATGCTTAAACCTTTGTATTCATGTTAGATTGCACGCGCATGCGCATCAAGTTTGTTAGTATTATGCTTAAAAACCAGTATGTACTTTTTAGATAGATATTTATTTAGCTTAGTATACACTGAATGAAGGTGAAATATGCGGCTATCTCAGCCATTAATCAGACTGTATATGTACATCTACCAACCACTCCGCACAAGCATGATGTGACACAAAGTAAGTTTTTAAAAGCGGACTTTAACATTTGAATTCGGAGTTTTCCATCACCAAGACCAGTTACCATAACAAAGATTAAAGAGTTTAGTCTGCCCAGATTAGTCTGTTTTCAGACTATATATGTATATTAAGTTAAACTTAGTCAGTAAGAAAGCCAATCGACAAGCGTGAAAAGACCATTGTGCTAATTTAGCAAATGAGGAAAAGTGCATAACTTGAAAATGAATATTTGAAACCATTCTTTTACTCGGACTCTAAAAATATAATGCTGGAAATTGTACAACTATTTCGGCTATCAAGTGTTTATATATATATATATATATATATATATATATATATATATATATATATATATAAACACTTGATAACCGAAATAATTGTACAATCAAGTGTTTATATATATATATATATATATATATATATATATATATATGCGATATTTACTATTATAAAATGAAATAAAATCGGGTAAAGACTGGCAACTCCGAGATTTATGCAGACGATCTTCAGGTGTGCTTGTATCGACATATCTCGAACATCAGCCACATGAAGCACAGTCGTGAGTTTAAGCTTGTTTTATTTCATTTTATAGTTGAAATAAATCGCGATATTGCACATAGTTTTATCAGTGTGTGTGGGATATATATATATATATATATATATATACACACACACATATATATATATGCTCCCCCATGGGGGTTGAGCTCTCTGGCGAAAGGAATTGTCGGCAAATGTTGGCGTAATGCAAGGTTCTTCGAAAGAATTGAGCTCTCTGGTAGCCGGTAGGGTATGAAAAAATGTAAACAAAGGCTGCTGCTTGCTAAATATAAAATACCTAAAAATTCCCTTAGCCAACGTAGTCCGCTTGTAGCCGTGTGGTCTGAAGCCTTAGTCTATCGTAAAGTTGGACGGGTTTCGATTCCGGCTTCGAGCGTCCTGCGTGTCTAGCCACACTGAAGAGTTCTGATAGAACGAAACAGTCTGTCTGTGGATGACTATATATATATATATATATGCGTATTTATATATATGTGTGTATGAATATATATGTATATGTATATATGTATGTTTGTGTATATATATATCTGTATATACGTATGCATGTATATATATATATATACGTATGTATATATTGATCTGTATATGCATGTATATATGTATATATATGTATGCATATATATATATATATATATGTGTGTGTGTGTGGGAGAGTATGTATGTATATATATGTAGATTTGTTCAATATAGCTCGCAGCAGCAGTACTTCATCTATCTATCTATCTATCAGTGTCTCTGAGAACCTGTGTATTCTTTCGGAAGCACAGTATCTATATATATGAGGTTCATTCAATAAATCTGATGAATTTTGCCCAAGGAGTTGGCAATAGGAAGCACTGTTTAATGTTGCACCTTTTTCGAGGAAATCAATAGTGATGGATCCTTTCATGTCCCAGAAGAAATGATCTTTACTGACCACAGCACACGGGACTTTACTCCATGGACTGTCTTTTCAACTCAGGCTCGTTTTGGCAAGAACATGTTTTGCGCATTTGTAAACATTTTCTGACTAAAACATATTCCTCTGTACATATCAAACATTCTTTCGTAAATTTCACATGGTTTGTATTTCTTAACCACCAAAACTATTTTGAATGGCCTCTGTTCAAGTCTGAAGTACTCTGATTTGTCGCCTCTTGGAATAGCCCTTTAACGAATATTTTTTTTTTAGATTAAAATAGTTTTTGCTATAAACCAACTCAAAAAAATGCAGAGCTTATTATGGAATAATATTCGAAAAAAAAATTTCGCTTTTTTCAAAAGAAATCCCCTTACTTATTAAATGACCTTCCTATATATATATATATATATTGCATGAGTGTGTGTGTGTGTGTGTGTGTAGGTATATAAGCACATTTCAATGAGAGAGAAAGGGATAAAAAAGGTGTTTGGAAAGAGAGAGAGAGAGAGAGAGAGAGAGAGAGAGAGAGGTGGAAAGGAGTTGTGAGTAAAAGTGAGA
>OY757907.1:94035807-94150807 GCA_963585895.1 Sepioteuthis lessoniana
CGACTGTACCCATGCGTACTTGTCATGGAGTGTCGATCGGTTGAAATATCATTTTTTAAAGTTTTTTTAATTTGCTGTCAAAGGTCAAAAATATGGAGTACCAGTAGATTGTTTGGTTTGGTTTGGTTTTGTGGCATATTAAACATTGTACGCGATTTAATGCCAAATCCTGTTTTTAAGATATTTCAAATATATGATTTGTAAACACATTTTTATATACACACAGTTAAATGATATATATATATATATATATATATATATATATATATATATATATATATAATTTGAAAACATTTTGTAGATAACATTTTTAAACGTGCCTGAGCTCACAATTATTTCTATCTAATACTGTATAACTGTTTTCGAATAATCATTTGTTGGCACGCAGTTAATATTTTCAAATATTGCTATTTAACTCTGACAATTCAATTAAACATCAGTTATTTGTTTGCACACAGTTAAATGATCAAACAGTTCTATTTCAAATAAGTCAGGGGGTGTCCTCGTGGTGTAATGGTTAAAGCGATGGCCAGCGAAATCGTAGTAAGCGAGTTCGTACTCCAGTCGCACTATTACGTTCACTTTCGGGCAAATACCCTTGGGAAAGGTATGAACACCCTTATCCTCCCAGCTATGGGTTAAATAGTACCACTACTGTTCTTCAAGGAGAATGACTTTGGCATTAAATAACCTACAAAGGTTGATATGCCATTAATCAAACCAACCGAATAAGTCAATTTAACACAAGTCATTTGTTTGCACACAGTTTAAATATCAAGCTATTCTATTTCACCCATAGATAAGACCCTATCAGGTGCTACCACTCCGGGCCAGAGTGAACCTGGGAGCATTGGCAATTAAGGGGCACTTCGCATTCCCTTAAAACTTCAGTATTACTTGAGCCTCACCACCAGATTTTTTAATGTCATACCCAGGACACTCGTTGGGAAGGAGGTCTTACCCCTCTGCAGAGATGCAATTGGTGTATTCTACAGCCACAGCCGACTGGGTTGGCACCAATAGAGAATCAAATTCACTGACAACGGTCATCACACTTAGGTTACTAACAAGGGAGGCGCCCGGCTTGTTATTAATTAGACTTTTGCGTTGTCTGGCACACACATTGCTTACGATACCTGCTGTTAAGTGGTAACACTTCAACGTACCGAGCAGACTAATCACTGCTTAACTTCAAATATGGCAGACACAGGTGCTTTCAGCATGACTTGACCGTCAAATCTCATTGGCCGAAATCGTAATACATTTCCCATCAATGCTCAAGACGAGGATCAAAGTCAGGATTTTGAATACTAATTTCCTATGTGGGCTCACCTCAATTGGAAGACAGATGTGACACAATATTCCTATTCCCACTGGGACTTATGTAAGTTTAAACTGAACTTGGTCATGGTCACAAGGAACCTATCTTGATTCGATGTTTAACAAGCTAATCTTTTACGCCAATTTACTTAGTTCATCAATAACTGCCGCATTTTCGTGAACTTATGCAAGACTAAATTAAAATGAGTAAATAGCCAAACTATTGTAATAAAAGTAAAATCCAAACTATTGTAGTAAAAGTCGCTTGGAAATCAACACTGGCGGTAGTGTATTCATTCCTTGAACAGGATATTTTACTGTGAAATAAGGAAAAGGATATATATATATATATATATATATATATATATATATATATATATATATATATATATATATATATATATATATATATATATATATATATATAACCGATACAGTATATGCATATACGTACGTATGTATATTTTCCAACCCCTTTGAACGAGGTCAATTTTTAAGAGAAGTTTAACAAGTTTGATTTCAGAATTTTCCTTCTCCTAGACCCCGATTGCCATACTAAGATTAAAAAGCACAGTCGACTCTACTACTTGCCCATAGCTGGAAGGAGAATATTGGATTTATACCTTCCCCAAGAGTATTAGCATTATGTGAAATGCAAACAGTATCTTTCAGGATTTGAACTCGGGTTGCCGTGTCCATTTCCTATTGTGGTGTCCATTTTCTATTGTGGCATATATATATCATCTCGTGATATATATATCAAGTCGCACTGCTAGCTCTGATTTCCCTATCACTAGCCAATTTTTCTCTATCATCCATCACTTCCAGCAGGTCTTTTAGACTACACACACACTAACATACATAGACCCAGTCACACACACACATTCATACACACACAAATATATATATATATATATATATATATATAGATATATTTGAAATAATGATTCACAAGAAAATTCAAAACAATGTCACCATATATTTCAACTGTAAAATATATATTATAGACGTAAAAGATATGTAACAGGATAAATACTCACAACTCAAAGTTTCACGAATACGATCCTCAGATGACCCAGAATACCATACGTCTGAATATATATATATATATATATATATATATATATATATATATATATATATATATATATATTATCGCTATAATGATGCTTTACAAAAACATGAAAGCAATAGTTCTTTCATCTGATAGTGACAACAAAAAATTCTTCGACATCGTCGCTGGAGTTTTGCAAGGAGATAAATCGCCACCATATTTGTTTATACTCTGTCTTGATAACATACTTCGAACATACATAGAACTAATAGGAAAAAAAATGGTTTCACATTAAAAAGTCATGAAGCAGACGATATCCCACAGAAGCTATGACAGTCGCAGACTACGTTGATGATCTAGTACTTCTCACAAATAGATCAGCCCAAGCAAAATCCTTACTGCATAATCTAGAGCAAGCATGAGGAGGCAGAAGTCTTTATGTGAATGCAAATAAAACAGAGTACATGTATTTTGAACAAAAGTAGCCATCTCTATTCAAAGTGGCAAACCTGTAAAATTAGTGGGCCAGTTCACCTAATCTATTGAAAATGATGTCAACATACGTCTTGCGAAGGCGTGGAAGGCTATTGACCGGTTATCGATCATATTGAAATCTGATCTATCAGACAGAATAAACAAGATTTCTTCAAAGCTGTAGCTATGTCTAATGCTATATGGTTGCACTAACGTGGACGCCAAGAAAACGCATGTAAAAAAGAGCTAGATGGGAACTACGCAAGAACGCTCGGTGCTGTCTTGAACAAATCCTAGAAGCAACACCCGATGAAACCGCAATTGTGCGGCCATTTGCTTCCCAGCTCACAAACCATTCAGGATGCAGTCTAGAAGATTTGTCAGGAGCAATGGAAGATAGAGATGGATGGTGTGTGTGGTTGCGCTCGCTCGCGCGCACGCGCATGTGTGTATGTGTGTGTGTGTGTGTGTGAGAGAGAGAGAGAAAGAGAGAGAGTAAAGGAAGTACTTGTTGTCAGCATGACTTGATGATTATATATATATATAAGTAAAAGTAAAGTTGATGACCGCAGTAGAAGGCGACCAGAAGGCTCCTTTTCAATAGCTACTTCACCGAGGTGTAGAGGGGGCGCTACTCCTTTCCCTGGATTGCTCCACTTTACCCTTGATACGTACCTTATATTGCTGAGTGTTAAGCAAGGAGGCAGCAAGTACCATTTTTAAAGTTTTTGATATGACGCGACCTGGGATTGAACCCTATTTTTTGATGATGTATCTTCAGATGGTAAAACAATTCTTATGGAGTTTTTACCGTTATTCTGGGGAATTCATTATATATTATCATGCTTATATTATATATCAAATTTAAAAAAATGTTTCACCATCTGAAGATACGTCCTTAAAAAATAGAGGGTGTTGAAATAAATTTATTATGGACTACATCTGTTGAGTTTTACTGGATATTGATAATAATATAATTGCTCGACATGTGAGTTCACACACACACACACACACACACACACACACACACACACACATATATATATATATATATATACATATATTATGTACTAATAGCCATGCATTGAGCACTCTGTTAGAATATATTGACATATATTCTTTATGGATTGTTCCTTTTAAGTATATTCTTGAACTTGATTTATACTATATATATATGTATGTGTGTGTGTGTGTGTATACTGAAACTTCCTATATATATATATATATATATATATATATATATATGTAAATTTAGACCTGGGAGTAAATTATTCATTAGTAAGACTTGCCTGGCTGAATTTTTGGTAATTTTGGGAAAAATTCCATCAATGCTGCCATTCTTTTATACATATTTACCAACCCCTCCGCTCGGGCTGGATACGACACAGTCAATTTTTAAGCGGAGTTTAACAGGTTTGAATTCAGAGTTTTCCTTCTCCTAGACTAGTTGCCTTACCAAGGCTGAAGAACCCAGTCGGCCCTACTATTTATCCATAGCTGGGGGGGGAGAATGATTGGATTCATACCTTTCCCAAGGGTATTAGTGCTATGTGAAATGCAATTAGTCTCGTTCAGGATCTGAACTCGTGTCACCGTGTCCAATTTCTACGACGATAACCATTACACCACGGGCTGCCATTCTTTTATTACAAAAACGCTACAGAAACAGCTAAGAAAATTTGTATCGTTTAAGATTGTACGAAACTAGGTTTGAAAGTTTCAGTCTGGCGATTCGTCATTGTCAGATGAACCTCTACCAGGACACTCAAAATTCGACCTCAAAATGCTTCAAGAGATTTGGTGGAATGCAATCCTCACTAAAGTACTTGAGAATTACCACTTGACCTCTACACATTCCAATCAACAATTTGACGCGACTTAGAAAAGATAGGAAAAGTGAGACAGCTGACCGTTTGGTTCCTCATATAACCAGACGAAGTGGGCGTGTGTCACACTGGGTTTTTTCTTGGGTACAGCGCCCAGATATAACCGACGGGGCTTGTCCAAACCAAATGTGACCGGTTGGGTCGTATTTTGGTCCAAACAGCACCAAATATAACACGTCAGCGATGCGTCACCTTGCCAAACATGGGGTTATTCTTGGGGTCGTATCCTTGTTTGACTGTATCAGGAAATTCCTAGAACAACTGGGATCACTCAGTTATCCGCCCATGTTGTGATTTAAGATCTGGATAGTGAATTAACCATTCACCGTTTTAGCAATTAAACAGACGCCTCCTTCTAGTTACATAAGAGAAAAAAAAAATGAAAAGAAAATCTGCGACTTTACGATAACTTTTTACATAATACATTTCTTTCAGAGACCGACAGATATTTCTTATGTCTTACTCGGCAGTAAGATACAAGGCCAGTTGCTCAGAATCAGGGAAAAAACTACCTTACGTCTACCTCGTCAAAGTCAGTCTATTCCTCGATCGATCTGTTTTGTCTCCCAGGTCTCACTAACTTTGTCTGATTACGATTCACAACGTCAGACTTCAACCCGGTTTCCCAATCGATCTGTTTCGTTTCTTTAGTAGTTTAATTTATGTATTCTCATAGTTAGCTCAGGGGTGTGTTGGGGAGTATTTCAAAATTCATCACTTGTAAATTTTTACACAGTGAATTCCTGAGCTAAATTTAGCTTCAGAGTTCATTTTATTTGTCAATTAGTTTTAAACTAAAAAAAATCCTTTTTCATTGGAATGAATTTAGTCTTGACAACCTTTTCATCCCATCAACCGAATTTTAGAATATTTTAACAGCAATAACAATTTTCATCGGTATCCAATAATTCCGATGTTTGACAAGATCTCTTTTTCATCTAGGTACGTCAACACCGATTCCGTAGCAGAAATAAGATGATGTAAACAATACGTTTCTTTTACATAGCCTGTCAAAAGCTTTTATACACTTGTAGTGTACTTTCTATTGTCTTCTCAAATTCATTCAAATTAAAACTATACTAAGACTAAACTGATTTGTTTGAAATTTAATTCGGCGTTAAATAACCTGAAAAGGGTTGATACGTCATAACCCCCCACCCCAAGAAAAAAAAGAACAAAACAAACCAACCAACCAACCAAGTATTAGCAAAAAGAAAATATGAATTCCAGCGGAACACAGAGTGAAAAATAAAAGTAAGTGGAAAGATAAACAAATACAACTACTTGGGCCTTGCTTGAAACCAAAAAACAGACAAACTTGAGAACATGAAGGCGACGGTGAAACCAGTTGTTGTTGGTGCCTTTGGAACGGTCCCCAAAAGCTAGGAAAAGTGACTGGGTGAACTGGAGATCAGAGGAAGAATCGAGACCTTCCAGTCCACAGTAAGGTTAAGATAAGTTAGATAACTTAAAAGAGATTTGGAGACTTGAAGAGATTTGGAAATTTGAAGAGATTTGCTGTCACTCAGACTCCAGTTAAAAGTGGTGTGAAAAACTCGAATAATTATAGTAATAATACCGAATGCATGAATAACATGAAAAAAAAAAATGATTACAAAGACTTGAAGAAGTTTCGGAGGCGCTCGTGGTGTAATGGTTACCGCTCTAGGAAATGGACACAGCTGCCGCGTTCAAATCCTGGATGACACTGTTTGCATTTCACATAATACTAATACTCTAAGGAAAAGTATGAATTCAATTATTTTCCCTACATCTATAGGTAAATAGTAGGGCAGATTAGGCTATCTAACCTTGGTATGGCAACTGGTCTTGGAGAAGGAAAACTCTGAATTCCAACCTGTTAAACTCAGCTTAAAATTTGACCGTAAGTCGTATCCTGTCATGATGGAATACATGGATTCTGGTTTTAAAAATTCATAAGAATCCACGACAGTTCGTCTCAACAGCTGAGTAAATTCACCAAAAAAGCAAAAATACCCGAATAGATGTAGAAAGGGAAAAAAATTCTTATCCAGAAAGATTCCCCAAAAAGAAATTATCTCCAGCAATTATAGGCCAATAACATATTTACATATGATTTGGAAAATCCTAACCGCACAGATAAGAGAAGAAATATATAACTCGCTTAAATGTCGCGGGCTACTTCCGAAAGAACAGGAATTATGCTGCGAGGGAAAACGAGAAATTGACGACCAACTATATACGGATAAGCACATCCACAAGGAGGTAAAAACAAGACGAAAAAATGTTGCCATGGTATGGATAGACTACAAAGAGGCCTGTGATAAATCCTGCAAACTTGAATAATAGAATGTCTGAAAATATTCCAAATATCTGACAAAATTATAAACTTCACCACGAAAGCCATAGAAAACATGAAAGTAGAATTAGCAGCAGGATGACAAACCATTGCAGAGGTTAAAATTCAAAGAGTTATCTTCTAGGGAGACTCACTCTTCCCACTGCTATTTGTTAGAGCAATGATGCCACTTAATTATATACTTAGGAAATGCACAGGAGGCTACAAATTTAAAAAATCAAGGGAAAACATGAATCAACTCAGGTATATAGAGGATATCAAGATATTTGCCAAAGTTGAAAAAACAAAAACAAACTAGAAACAAATTATAAGAATATACAGCCTGGATATAGGAATAGAATTTGGGATTTAAAAATGAGCCATACTGATAATGAAAAAGGAAAGAAGAGAAACGACGGAAGGAACATAACTACCAAATCAGGAAAGCATGAGATCTTTAGAGAAAAGGAAAAGTACAAGTACTTCGTAATATTGGAAGCGGACACCATCATACAGAGATGAAAGAAAAAGTAAGAAAAGAATAACTTAGAAGAACAAGAAAACTTCTTGAAGCCAAAAATCTCATCAAAAGAATAAACATCTGGACAGTCACCCTTGTAAGATATTCGGGACCATTCTTAAAATGGACAAGGCAGGAACTCAGGTAAGTGGATCAAATGACAAGGAAATTGATGAAGATGCACAATGCCTTACATCCGAGATATGACATAGACAGACTCGATGCGTCAAGGAGAGAAGATGAGGACACATGAGCATTATATAAATGCAATAGTTCGAGAATTATTCGAGGAATACATAAAAACGAGCAAAGAAATACTAATCACAGTAGCCAGTAACAGCAATGGCACAAGTCCAAACAGTAAAATAACAAAATCTAGAAAACAAAAATGGAAAGAAAAACAATTGTATGGATATTACAAGCGACAAACTGAGGAGATTGCACACGGGAAGAAATGAACAGGACAAAGAAGGGAAAACCTCAAGAGAAAAACTGATTTTGTTTTGATAGCAGCACAAAATAATTCCATAAGGAGCCATTCTATCAAAGCGAAGATTGATAATACGCAACAGAACAGTAATTGAATGTTATGTGATGACAAAGATTAAACAGTTTATCTTATAAGTGAATACCACAAACTGGAACAAAATGAATACTGAACTGGACACGACTGGTTAGAAAAAATGATTCAATATATAAGGATGGCGCTCACATTAGATAGCCCACTTAGGTTGATATGCCATTAAACAAAGACACAAACCAAATATATATGAACACACACACACACATACACACACACATTATATATATATATATATATATATATATATATATAGAATAGTACATATACGTAAACTCATATATATATATATATATATATATACATTTATATATATCCAACAAACACGCGCATATTCAATAGGAATTATCTAAGAGATTCAAATTCGACCAAATGGCATATGCACAAACCACAACCCATCTTAGTAAATGAGACTCATTAAATTCTCTGGGATTTTGAGATACAGACCCACCAGAAGGCCTTGCCTTGTAATAATTATCAAGAAAAAGAACTTATCATCTAGTGGATTTGGCAGTTCGGGCAGACCACAGACTGCAAACATGTCCACTGGAGCTTTGATACCTTTCTGAATTTTACAACTGAGATGTAAATCTTTGAGTTGTTATTTAATGTCAAACGTAAAGCGCTAGATCTTTTGGAATAGTCTCACAGTAAAAATATGGCGATTACATCTGCCTCGATAGAGAGATATGGGCCTGCTTGGGGCTAAAAACAATATCAAAATTGACGTTTAAGCCCATGTCAAATGAGAACATTGAATGCTGATTACTGAATCAGATCGGTCCCTATTTAGAAGGTGTTCATATCTATCTATCTATCTATCTATCTGTTCATATATATCGATCTATCAAAAAAAAAAAAAAAAAAAAAAAAAAAAGAAAAATCTGAAATTTCTTTTTTGCCATTCAGCTAGATTTTGACACTTTTATAACCTTTTTATATCAAGTTTTTTTTTTTTTTTGTTGAATGCTAACATGATGTTTGTACCATTTGGTTATTAAGTAAGCTTAACTTAGTCTGACGTAAGATCACAAGTGTTGGCCACTTAGTGTGACTTAAACTATCTCTATAACGAAATGCACTTAGATATTTACGAAGTTAAGCTGAGTCTTGTACAAGGATATAGCAGTGAGGCATCCACTGAAAATCCCACTCACTCCTTTAACGAATTAGACTGTAAGTCAAACTTGCCAAACATCAAGATACGGCAAGTGTTGGCCATACTAAATATAATTTCATCAAGCGTATTGCGATACATCGTGAAAACCGAAGTCACAACAATGGAAAATTTATCTGTGAGACTTGCTTTCTAGCGTTGTGTTACAATAGGAGCCTATGTGTCTAGTTTGTGGTTGATTATGTCGGCAGTGAAGAGGCCGGAATTTCTGTATTTGTTTTTTTTACTAATGTTATAAAAATTTTGTGTATTTTCTCTTAATGTGAACTTTATAAAGGTTTATTTCCCAACAAAATGACAGAAACCTCTTATCATCCTTTTCTAACAATGTCATCTTTTTTATGCATCGACCCAACATCTATGCTATGACCAGGATGTGACACAAGGTCAGTTTCTAAGCAGAGTACAATTGTTTTTAATTCTGGTTATTTCATCTCCTGGTTGCCTTATCGAGGCTAAAGAACCCAGCCTCCCGTACCATTTATCCATAGCTGGAGGGAGAACAGATTCATAATTTTTCCAAGGACAATAGCTCGAAGCGAAACACTAACAGATTCATCCAGGAATTGAACTCGGACCGCCAATTCCATTTCCACAAGCGATAACCGTTATAATAAGCGTACCTCCTTTTGTTCTGTTATCCTTTTTTATGCTGATGATATTCTGTAGTTTAATTCTGTAGTTTAATTCTGTCTTATCAGGATTAGATTTTTATTGTTTTCAAAAATTAGCCCAAGCCCCCTCAGTAGAATTTAGACGACGAATTTGTTTAAAGACATCCTGATAAATTTAGATCGAATATCCTTTTATTATTTAGGCGAGTTTTCACTCTACTATTAACTTGCTGCCTCCACTGACCATCCAAGTAACAGCAAATTTCCCTAGCTTTTCAGGACTCTTCTCAGTATTCTAGCCAAACACAATTCTACCGAGGATTGTGTGTTTTCTCTTGGTGAATTTTCCCCAACCGCTGTAACTGGTGGTTGATACTAAAATCAAAGACAAGGTTCGGTTTTATGATTTTTTAATGACTTTCTTTTCTTAATTTTGGTTCATTTGCCTCAAATTTTCTGGTGAATGAGGCAACAGGTAAGTTTATTTATTCATTTTCATTTTATTTATTCATTTATTAATTTATTTTCATTTTATTTATTTATTTATTTATTTATTTTAAGACTATATCAGGTAATTAATATTATCAGTACAATTGTTACTGTTATATATCTGAATAGCAAGGTTGAGGTCCTGTTTTTTTTATCGTTTTATTTTGTTCGAGCGAGCGCACGCATGCACGCACTTTATATGTAATGTACTAGCTTAGCTGGAGACGATGGACTTGGGAGATTCAATGCAATCGCAAGAGATCCACTGGTCGCTCAAGTAAAGCGGAGAGATTCACTGGTCTCTCAAGCGAGGTGGGTGGGAGACCCGCTGGTCACTCAAGCAGACCTGTCAGCTCATCGTGTGAGTTCTCCGGCCGTCGCACTACTTCACAAAAAGGTTCCTCGCCACAGAAGAAAGATATGTGAGAACTCTCACTGACTGTATTCCTACATACACACAATCGTCGCCGTCGAAGAATAAAAATATTAACTATATCTTTATATATCTACGAGTCCTTCGTTGTTTGTCCAGCGGTGCAATATACAACATATATATATCTATGACTATTATATGAATATTATGTGAAATATATTTGTTCATTTCACGATATATATATATATGGAAATGAACAAATATATTTCATATAATATTCATATATATATATATATATATATAAAGTTTTTATTATGATTTATTCATTTTCCCATATATATATATATATATATATATATCGTCAAATAAACAAATTATCATAAAAACGTGTATATATATATATATATATATATATATATATATATATATATAACTTCAGGCACGTCATGTATAACACATTCAGTGGCCGTACAGAGCTGATGCACCCGAATCCTTGCTGGACAGTCTACACTAGTGCGTCCATGTGTAGGAATCCATTTACGTTTAAGAAAATTTGGTTTGGGCAATGTAGGAGAATTTTTTTTTATCTCTGTGGTCAGAGGTCCAGCCTCAGCAGTATGCGCCTCTTGTTTATGTATCTGTAAGACGAAGAGATTTGAATGTATGGATTGAATTAGAACCATGGTCATCTTTCGATGATTGTTTTTTTCCTCATCAATAGACGTCATCGTTATAGATGAGTAACAGTAGTTTTTTGATTGAACTATTTGATCCTGGCCATTGACCTATGAGGTTCCCCCCGTCCAGTATCAGTTAGTCTGTTTCTGGATTCATCCATCTTGCTTAATATCCACCATACTGCATCCTATGGTTTACAATGCTATACGCTCGTGTAATACTCTCCTCTCTCAGAATCTTTTATTGAGATAATAGCCAGGGCAAGATAACTGTGATTATGGAAACTGCATAATTCATTATTGCTGGATTTCATCTGTCCGGTGTGATCATAGTTTTATTGTCACGAAGTTATTTATCTCTGTTGCTACACTTGTTGAGGTTTGATAGTGTGAGTTTTCCTTCTCGTAAAAAATATTTTTTTGCCTTTTTCCCTTACCAATTTGGGATCATTAAGATTTCTTCATTTAAAGTTAAGAGTAGGAAATTATTATTATTTCTTTTTTGAGGAGGTGGATATATGGGAATCTTTGTCTTGTCCGGCTCTACACTTGACCAAACCCTCAGTCTTTCTTATTCATGCTTTTAAACGGAATTCGTAACTCGAATTAGAATTTGTAAAACTTAATACTTTCACTTAGAAACTTTTAAGTTTTAACTTATTATAATTGTGACAATCCATTTTGATTTTTTTCAGGCTTTGTAGATTGATTTTCTTTCTTACTTTAACAATTAACATTCGATTTTGCTTTTCTTTTGTCTTCTATATCATCCTACTTCGTGATGCTATTTCTTGGATAGTTTTTATACATTTAGATATTTGCAAAATAAAGAAAATACAGTTTCCCACTTTTCTTTTTTAGTAGAACTAAGTTTTTGAAATATAAAATGCTTTCAAAATATTTTTACAAAAATAGTTAAGTTTTATTTTACCACGTTGAAGGTTTATTGATATTTATCAAACCTCCCACCAGGTAGGATTTGACACTATGTTATTTCAATGTGGGGGCTGCACACAAATCGAGACTCATGCGCAATAAGTGCAAAAAATACTTGATCCCTTCGGTATCCTCCTTTTAGGGCGCCTCAGGTGCCAACACGTTGAAGATTTAGTGCCAGTTCTCCGGTCTTGCTCATCAGCTCCCTTCTGTCCTTCTACCACTCTTTCTTTCTTTCTTTCTTTCTTTCTTTCTTTCTTTCTTTCTTTCTTTCTTTCTTTCTTTCTATAAAAATAAAAAGAAAAAATTCAATTCTTTGGTGTCATCATAAATTTATTTCAGGTCTATGATGACCCTCTTCAGATGGTGAACGAAGATACTATTAAGTATTTGAATATCATTTGCATATGTTTATATTGCTTCCGGCGTGAAAAGAATTAATTTTTAAAAACTATTTAATTAAAATAGTTGTTTTTTTTAATTTATTAATTAAAAGGATTTTACCGGTTGAAATATCATTATATATTATTATCATCAGATATAATGTTTATATATACCTCTTTAAAAAACCTCTAATTTGAATATTACTGAAATTTAAAAAAACCCGTAAAATACGGTAAAACTTAATTGTGGCTGGCGACTCAATTAAAATAATAAATAAAATATGAATTCATATTTCGTTGAAATTATTATGTATTATAGATATTAAATAATATAATCCATATTGTCAGTGGGCACCTCGGGTGGTGTAATGGTTAGCATGTTAGACTAGCAAACCTACACGAGTGAGTTCGATTCTCATTGGGTGCCCCATTCATGCGGCCTTGTGCTACATCTAAGCAATAAAAGCTTAGTAAATTAAATAATCCATATTGTCAGAAAATAATAAGTCAATGCTTATATTAGTTTACAAATTTCTTGTTATTTATATTAGGAAGAATTAACATATCGATTGTTAAGTTAATTGCAATAAGTAAAGGATTAATATGTTATAGATAGTTTATCAATGTAACTAATAATTCCTAACTTTTAATATAATTACTAAATTAACAAGTAGTTTCTTAAATATTTGTTTACATATAGAAAAACAGTGTAGTAAAACTGTGTTGTACATGGAATAAAAACAGCAAAGAATTGGATTTTTTATTTTTAGGCTAGACGGCAATTACACGAGAATGCTGCAAGCAATATTGAACAAGTCCTGACGGCAACACCCCACAAGGCACCAACTATACGGCCACCTGCCTCCCATCACGAAAACTATCCAAGTTATACGTACCAGACATGTTGGACACTGCTGGAAAAGCAGGGACGAGCTCATAAGTGATGTACTCCTATGGAACCCCACATATGGCCGGGCAAAAGCAGGACGACCAGCACGAACATACATTCAGCAGCTATGTGAGGATACGGGATGTAGCCCTGAAGACCTGCCAGAGGTGATGAACGATAGGGAGAAGTGGCGAGAGAGGGTCAGGGATATCCGTGCTAGCGGCACGACATGATGATGATGATTTTTAGATATAAAATATTTTGACTCTGTACGTGCGTATTTTTAATCCCAAATTAATTTTACAGTCGATAGACGTTGGCATTGAGCACTTAAGCTGGATACTCCTACCCCTTGGATTTTTCCTTGAATTATATATATATATATATATTGTATTTTAGTTTGGTTTGGTCGTGTTTGATGTCGTCAACCCTGGTGGGTTATTTAATGCTAAATCCCTTTTTATACATATATTATATAAATGATTTGTTAGCGAATAGTTTGTAAGATTTTTAAACAAGCCATAGCTTATTTGTTTGCAGTTAAATAGTTTCAATTATTTCTATCTAACCCTAATAATTCTATTAAATGGTTAGGCTATTTCGCTTAGTGGCATATCAACTCTTGATGGTTATTTAATGCCAATTCTTGTTTATATATACATTATGATTTTTAAGTGAATATTTTGTAGATAACTTTGTTTTCAAATGAGTTAGAGTTCATTTGTTTGTACACAGTTAAATTATTCAAAATATTGCTATTCATTGTTTGCACACTGGTAAATAGGTTCAAGAATTGCTATTTTACACTATGAGTTCTATATAACATCAATAATAATCCCGAGTAAAAGAATAAGCTGTTCTATTTGACCCATAGATGGATCCCTAACAGGTACTACCTCTCCGAGTCAGAGTGAACCTGGGAGTAATGGTAATGAAGGAGTACTCCACGTCCCTCAAACTCCAAGACTGTAGCCTCACCACCAGATGCAGTTTAATGTCATTCCCAGGACACTAAATCATTTCAAGTATTGCTATCTAACATTAATAATTCTAATCGACATTATTAATTTGTTTGCACTCAATCAAATGGTTTCAGCTATAATAAATGATTAAGTAGTTATATCTGACCCATAGGTGGGACTCTAACAAGTACTACCATTTCGGGTCAGGAGGTGCCCGTGGTGTAGTCGTTATCGCCGTAGGAAATGAACACGGCGATACGAGTTCAAATCCTGGACGAGACTGATTGCATTTCACATAGCACTAATACCCTTGGGAAAGGTATGAATCCAATTATTCTCCCTCCAGCTATGGGTAAATAGTAGGACAGACTAGGTTCTTCAGCCATGGTTAGGCAACTAGTCTAGGAGAAGGAAAACTCTGAATTCAAACCTGTTAAACTCCGCTTAAAAATTGACCTTGTGTCATATCCTGCCCGAGCGGAGGGGTTGGTAAATAGTACCATTTCGGGTCAGAGGGAACCTGGTAGTAATGATAATGAAGGGGTACTTCATATTCCTTAAATCCCAAGACTGAAGCCACACCATCAGATTCGGTTTGCTGTCATACCTGGGACAATATTATATTTTTATATACGCTGACTAATTGCTGATCGTATCAAATCATTGTTTCGTTTGCACTTTTTATGGGTTAGTTTAAGACATTAATAAAAACATATAAATGACTACTTTAATCAACTCGCCATAAAATGTGCACTAAGAATCGTCTCGGAATTGATGATTTTTCTCAATGACGTAATGGATCAGGTTAATCATCAACACCATTCACATGACTACTAATAACCGGCAGATTTTCTTGAACTACAAATGACACCGATTTTTTAAAAATATTTCAGCGTCTTTCACCACAGCGTTTATTTTATTTTTCTATTCTTTATGTCAATTTCTGTTGCTTATTTATTTATTCTTGACTTATAGCGACTTCATAATATTTGCTTACTCTAGCTGATAGTTTTTGCTGAAGGCCAGAAGTATGAGGGACCCGTGAGAATCAAACTCACCAGTAATGGATTACAAGCCTAGCTCGCTGACCATCACACCACTCGAGGGACCCTCGAAAAATACTTTATAACATTTGTGAATTTACAACTACCTCCTGCCATGGGTGGTGCCAAAAATAACTTCAGCTCTAGTATCAGGGATTAACCTTGAACCTTTTTTTTCTTTTTAGTGCATTGGGAGTGGTACTGCTCGCAGGAGAAGACTCCCTAAAGCTGAGTTCCATAATTTTCCTGGTCAATGAAAACTGGCTGTTTACTTGAGGCACTAGGTAAGTATCATCAATACAAATACTATTCTTATATTACACTGTTTATGAATATAAAGAGTGAGGTTCTACCTTTTTTAAACTTTATTCTCACACACACATTCTCTCTCTTAGCCTCTCTTTCTCTTCCTCACTCTTTCTCACTCTCTTTCTCAAGTTCACAAGTTTCCCTTGGTCACAACGACATTCTTGTTTCTTGATTAGCTATAAACATGTTTTAACTTTGCTGTGAATGCCGTTTGCATCTCAAAATCCATGAACAGTTTTTTCTTTTCTTTGTTGGCAAGTTTTTGCTTTTTATGAAATAACTTTATTTCATTTATTATTTTTATGATTTTGTGTGCTGTTATCATATTATTTGCAAATTTACCACTATTTATTGAGGTAGTCCCCGTGGCGTAGTGGCAAACGTGTTGGAATGTGACTTCAAGTAAAACAGTTCGAAATCCAGTCGCGCTATTATGTTCACTTTCGAACTAATACACGAGGGAAAAGTATGAACCATTTTACCCTCCTGTTATATATCCATAATACAACTGCACGTGTACATATACAAATATACACTTACATGCGGAAACATCATTAACCGGTAATGACGACTCCAACAACGAACGAATACACTTCTTTATAAAAATATAAATCTCTCACACTTTATTTTCGAAAGGGTAATGTTTGTTGTGTGTGAGAAATGAGTGGAGACAAGGATAGACTGCTATATTGACCCAAGTTCTTCTTCGACCATGGCAGCACTTCTTTCGGATCTTGCCTGGGGTTGCTCAACCGAGGGTCAATAAGGGCCTGAACCCCTCTGTCTGGAGCTGGTTCTCACTTCAGCATCCTGTCTCCAACTGACTCGAACCGTCTGGGCACCTGGTTATATCATTCTCTAACGTCCACCTGCTTCCGCTGTTCTTCCGCTTATTTACACAGGTGCATCTCTTGATTGACGGCTCAGTCGAGGGTCAATATATAGCAATCATCCCATTTTTATTTTTTTAAATTCCACATGTGGACATTTTCTTCACGTCCATCTCCATCCCCCTCACACACACATTTTACAAATAATACTCAAGGACAACAACAGCAAAGATACAAAAAGGAATTACTTGAATAACAGCAAAGTACGAAAATCTTAATTAGAAGGTGACCTTCTCCCTATGTAACACTTGCCCAGGCTAATTATTCTCTAAATTTATTTTATTCTATTCTTTGCGCGGTTGGCTATCCTGACATGCGGGCATCAAGATACAATATAAATGCATCTTTTTCCTCCCGAACACAATAGGGTCCTCTGCAATTCCTTGAAGAATCTCAAAACCATAAAAGGATCATACTCTGGTCCCAGATCCAGGTCACAAACCTAGTGACCCTGGTCATTCCAGCAATACATTTTGCCTGGATTCCTTATGACTACACTCCAGTCCTTCCCTCAACAGGTTCCTACCTGGAGTAACTGGAGAATTCCACCAACTAAAACAAACAATATCTTCAAGGCCCAAAATATTCCTTATAAATCTATAAGAATCATGGTCCAAAGCAATGCATCACAATTCTAAAAAATAATAATACATCCAAATGTATCATAATCTGACACGCATGCAGTAGACCACCTAAAATAGACCACGCAACATATTTATTAGCAATGTGTTACTCATTTTTTTTTTCATTATTAAGTTTCTGTTACCGTGCCCATTGGTCTGTAAACCCTTGAGGAACATGCTTTACCTGATTACACCCACGCCAGGTTGCTTTCCAATTTAACCAGGAACCCTCGTGGCCACTAAGATATAGGCACCTCGCCTTTTCTAGATTCTTTTCACTTCGCCAAACCACGCACGAATCCAAAACATCATCGGGACTGAAAGATTCAGACATCATCCACAAAATATTGGAACAGTCCACGCCTTTCTTTCCTTTATTCCATCAACTTGGAACTCCAATCTTAAAATACTGGCCACCACAAGCCTTCAACAAATCCATGGGACGGTAAATTCCTCTATAGAATTACTTCTTACCGTATGCCCCAAACAATCTGAAACACAACTTGGATGAATCTCTGTCCTAATCTCGAGTCAGCCCACGATTCGCTCAAAAACAGAAACCTAAAAAAAAAGTATGTCCTATTCCACGAAAACCCAATATAAAAAAAAAAAAAAAAAATTTAGAATTAACATTATTTTAAAATCTTCATAAACTTTATATCAAATCCCCTGTTAATGGTTTTCGTCAAATTTCATAATATGAAACAGAAAAAAAAAAAATTCTAATGTCGCCTTTAAACTCAAACAAACCTTTTTTTTTTTTTGACTAACTTTTCAACCATTCTAAACAAGTCAAAGCAATATTAATAATATGTCCACAATTAAAGTTCTCAAAGTTTAAACAAAGGTTCGGTTTTTCTTTTGTTCAATCTATGCACTGTCTATTTTTCCAAAAAAAAAATGTTCGTTTTTTCTTTCTTTTTTTATGCTGTGTTCAGCAGTGTTCAGGTTTCTTTTCTTCTTTTCTTTTTTTGTCTTTTTCCATTGTCCTGTCGTCCTTTTTTTAAATTGATAAATTGCTAATTCACTTTTTTTAAAACCTTATATCTGCTTCTCTCTGTCTTTACCTTAATATAATAACTATGGTTTGATGCATCCCCATTTATTCAATTACTAACAAGTATTTCCATTAAACAAGCATGGTTCGTTAATCAAACTTTTTCAGTAATATTCTTTCTTCTTTCATCTAGTATCTCTAAAAAAGCATGGCTCGAATCCAGCCATCATTTCTTCATTTTTACTTGTTCCGAACACGACAATACAATACTAGTTTCTTGCTTACTTCCAAAGATGAGTTAAAATATCCCGGGGGGTCTTTCCTAAGCAACCAAAACTTTTTACTGTCTTTTTCAATCGTTAACGGGGTACTCTATTTATTCATCCATTCGGCCAACCACATTTCCCCCTCAAGAACAATCCAAAACCAAGTCCACAAATTTTCTGGCACATCAACGAGATCGTCAAGATTCCACTCACATACTTAATTTCCCATCCCGTTTCAAATTTCAAACCCCATTCCAGGGGGACCTTGACAACTTAGTCTGGCCACTAACTAGTCAGTACTTCAATAAAATTTCAAACCCATTCTTAGAGGAATTCACACTCCCAGTGCCACAAGACTCTCAACCCCTCTTTAAGGGGAGACCTTAACAAAATCTGGTATGCTTCTACCAGTACCCAAGATATTGATCCTATTCTAGGGAGACTTCAGAGAACACTTCCAATTTCCACAACTTTTCTAAACATCGAACCGTCACACAGCCTTAACTACAGATCCAAAGGTATATGAGCATTCACCAGACATCATTGATGCCCCCAAATCCTCCCAGATCTCGGATTAAAATCCTAATTTCAAATTACTATGTGTTAGGACAGCATTCACAAGTTACAAAATTTCATTCATAAAAATTTTGTTTACTATCAAATTCATTCATAAAAATTAAAACTCAAAACCCAAGTGAAAGTTTACATTATGACCCGTCAATCATTTTAACACAGGGACAGTATATCTGTCCTCAGGGGCCATCTTTCTTTCTTTTCTTTCTCTCCCCCTTACTCCCTTTTGAAATTACATATAGTAGTTTTCATCATTTTTCTATGCTTTATATGTAGGGCTCAATCGTTTTCTTTTCTAAAATTATTTCCATTTTATCTTTTAGAAAGGCCAAATAACATTAATATATAAGCCTCCATTTCTTGAGTTTCGTTCGCCCTTGAAGTGTTGCATTCTATTTCCGATTCTCTCGTGGTTTCTCTTCTCTCTCCAAGGTTCAAAATCTTTATCGGTGGTTTCTTTGATCGTCTAGTTCAATTCAGGTTCGATACCACGCCATGTGGACATGAACTGGCCTTAGGCACCAAATTTTAATATAATGTTGTATATCCATAATACAACTGCACGTGTACATATACAAATATACACTTACATGCGGAAACATCATTAACCGGTAATGACGACTTCAAAAACGAAAGAATACACTTCTTTATAAAAATATAAATCTCTCACACTTTATTTTCGAAAGGGTAATGTTTGTTGTGTGTGAGAAATGAGTGGAGACAAGGATAGACTGCTATATTGACCCAAGTTCTTCTTCGACCATGGCAGCACTTCTTTCGGATCTTGCCTGGGGTTGCTCAATCGAGGGTCACTAAGGGCCCAAACCCCTCTGTCTGGAGCTGGTTCTCACTTCGGCATTCTGTCTCCAACTGACTCGAACTACCCTTGCACCTGGTTATATTATTCTCTAACGTTCACCTACTTCTGCTGTTCTTCCGCTTATTTACACAGGTGCATCTCCTGATTGACGGCTCAGTCGAGGGTCAATATATAACACTCGCAGATATGGGTAAATAATATAATATCCTTTCGAAAGGCATGAACGCCATTATCTCCCCAGCAATGGGTTAAATAATGCCATTACTCTTCTTCTACAAGGATAGCTTTGGCATTAAATAACCCATGAAGGATGATTTGCCTTTAAAGAAAGAAATCAAATCAAACTATTTGTTGTTTTTATACATGCAGAAGCCCCCTAAAACAATGAAACAAAACAAAAACAGGAAACAAAATAAAACAAAAAGGCAACAATAATAGCAGATTTGATTACAGTAATTAAAAAAAATAAAAACCAGAGAGAGAGAGAGAGAGAGAGAGAGAGAGAGAGAGAGAGAGGAAGAGAGGATAAAGCAAATCTTAGATTCTTTTGAATATCAGTATATTTTACTTATGCTGTTTTCTGGAGCGCTCGGGAAAGGTTTGGTACTTTTCTACTTTTTTTACTCTCTTCATCAAGTTCTTTCGTCACCATCTCCCACTCCTCTACTTATTACTACATGTTAATCTATTCTACTTAAACAAATTCCCTCAAGTCGGATTAATAGATTAGAGAATTAGGTAACCAACGTGAAAATCAGGATTTCGAATACCGATTTTCAACAGAGCCCTTCTAACTTGAAAGTTTCGGTGCTACAGATTCTTTCTATTTCTTTTTTTTTTTAAATATAGAATACAATGACTACTGAGGAGTAAAAGGGGTGTCAGGGTATACCACTAAACTGCATTTGATGGTGAGGCTCTAGTTTTAGAGATCTAAGAAGTGTGGAGCACCTTTTAGGTGCCAGCAGACTCAGAATGGTAGCACCTGTTAGATCTGTGTGCAAATTATTAATATTGAATAGGAATACTTAATAGTATATAACTGTGTTGCAAATCATTTGTATTAAGAATAGTTACTTGAAGCTATAATTTTTTACTAAGGATTATTATTAGTTACTTGAAACTATAATTGCTCGCAAATTATTGACTTTGGATTGAAATACTTGGAATCATATAATTATAAAATAAGAATAATTACTTGAAGCTATAATTCTTTACACAGGATTATCATTAATTACTTGAAACCATATAACTGTTTGTAAACAAATGACAATCATTAAATGGAAATAATTACTTGAAACCATGTTAGATGGGAATAATTGAAGTCATATAATTTTGCGTCAATTATTTCTATTAAATAGTAATACTTGGAATCACATAACCGTATTGAAAAAAAAAAAAAACAGCAAAAAACAAAAAACAAAAACAAAACAAAACAAAAAAAAAACAAACAAAAAACAAAAACAAACAAATAAACAAACAAAAAACAAAACAAAACAAAAAAAAAGAAGTAAAAAACAAAAACAAAAAACACATACAAAAAAAAAACAAAAGCAAAAACTAAAAACTCTTAAGAAACAACCACTGAAAAAATGTACAATGAACGCAATTCCCTAACCTCTGGGCATAAAATAACCTTAACTGGGTCGACATGCCTTTAAAATCAATCAATCAGTCAATCAATCCATTAATCACTCTTTCTATTTCACTTGGTCACCCGGGTGACTTCAGTAAATATCAAAAGGAAGATTCTAAAAATATCTGATACTGAAAAGAAAATAATGATATTCTTTGTTTCATAATCATACTTCAGGCGCTTTTAGTGGAACGGTTATCGTCATAGAAAAAGGACACGTCGACTCGAGTTCAAAAACCTGGACGAGGCTGTTTGCATTTCATATTGCGCTAATACCCTTGGCCAATGTATGAATCAACTATTCTCTATCCAGCAATAGGTAAATAGTTGGACAGACTGAGCTCTTTAACCTGGGTATGGTAACTTGTCTAGGAGACGGAAAACTTTGAATTCAAATCTGTTAAAAACTGACCTTGTGTCACATCCTGCTCGTGGTGGAAGAGTTGGTTAAATACTATAACCATTCATCGGGTAAAAAAGACGATTAAAATTAACCATGAATTTAATTGAATTTTATGGAATCCTCGACAGAATGGAAATTTACTAAGCTTTTTGCTTAGATGTGGCACAAGGCCATATGAAGGGGGCACCCAATGAGACTCGAACTCACTCGTGTAGGTTTGCTAGTCGAGCTTGCTAACCATTACACCACCAGAATCCTGGAATCCTCGACAGAATGACTGTATTGCTGGGAGCATTAGCACATGCCCTCTTCCCTTATTATCAGGGGACTCTTAGCATTCAGAGAGAATATCACGTTTGTTTGTTTTTTTGTGAAGTCACTGTGCCTTAGTCAATAATAATAGAAGAAAGAAGTGTCCGAGGGTTCATCTCTTGGGAGCGTCGTTTAATAGTTTCGAACGATGGAATATGTTATTTTCAGGAGTGGGTTCAGTAATAACATAACCCTGTTATCCGGGCTATAATGCTTCTCACTTTTACAAGATTACTTGCTGATCAATTCAGTTTATATCTAATATGTTAGTGCCGCCAGGATTTAACAGAATATGTATTATATTAAGTCAGTATGACCCTGACCGAAAGATAACTGGTCAGTTAAAAAATGATGAAACCAATGCAACAGCAGTTTCACAAGTAGATTGCAAATTTTACAAACTGCTAGATAAAACGTTTGGGTGCCTCGCGTGGTGTAAGAAATAGTTAGTGAGGATAAGTGAGTTCGACTCTCACTAAGTGCCCTATACTTCAGATCTTGTACCAAACTAAGCTACGCTTAGTAAATGATAACCAGATTGAGCGTTATAAATACACCTTTTCTACGATTCAAGCTCCAAGTTTATCTATCATTGAACTAAAACCTCATTACCATTACTCCCAGGTCCACTCTGAGTCGGAGTTGTAGTACCTGTTAGGGTCTCATCTATTGATCAAATAGATCTGTTCAAATTATTTATATTAGACAGGAATACTTGATATCATGTAATTGGGTACAAAAGTTCTTTAGAAACCACACACATACACACACACACAAACACAAAATTAAATATAAATATACTCCATAATCTTCAACGGGTTGACATACGTTGAAATCAATCAATCAAACCTTGGTAACAATATATTTTCAGTAACTCCTCATTGTTATAGCAGATAGTCTTGGTCAAGTAATACCGATTTCCAAATCTATCTATCTATCTATCTATCTATCTATGTCTATTCATATCTATTTATTTATTGATATATGGGTAGATCGGTATAAATAGTCAGAACTAGATCGATAGATAGATAAGGAATAGAGATAGAGAAAGAACAAGGATGAATGGGATCTATCTATCTATCTATCTATCTATCTATCTATCTGTAAAATTCTCATTAAGTTCGTATATATGTAACTGTAACCTAGAAGATACGACACAGCACAGATGTATGTTTGTTAGAGCAGTTCACTTATTTTACGGGATCTTCATCGCGCTGAACGTCAAATCAAAAAAAATCTTTCTTCTATTAAAATTCTCATCCTGTGCACATACACGTGTGTGTATGTGTGTATGTGTGTGTGTGACCGTAAGTAATAAAAAACGCACATCATAGCGAGATGTTAATTAGAGCAATACATTTAGATTATACATTATCTAAGATAATAAAGTAACTTCCTGTCCGATTTGCTACAGAATAATGTACATTTGTGCTAAACAGCATAAAATATCGTTCAGAATTTCGGTTTTAACACAAAATTACGAAATTTTCATTAACTTTTTTTTTCTTATTTGTGATTAATTTTTATTTTCTTCTTTTATTTTGATCGTCCTGTTTTGTTCTGACACCAGAATAGAACTTGTGAATCAATCAGTTGAAAATCTCAATGTTTTAAAGATTAATTTCGGCTGTACAGTCGTTAAGAATTCATATGGAACAAATCGGAGAAATATGACCGTAAAAGCTGCACGTCGCCCCGCACACGTGCGTAAGTGAACGTAATCGACGCGGGTTAGTGTAACTGCATAGCTATGACATTTATTTATTTATTTATTTTTTTCACATATGGAAAATGTCAACTTTTGATAGTGAAAATATTTCAGGAGTGTCTTTCGTTGTAGTTACAAGCTGTAATTCTATAATGGAAATGAGCAACAATTCACAGTACTTTTCCCAGTTACTTCGACCGCTAATCCTGTAAGTGTCACGTGCCTTAATCTTATCGTTACGGAAAGTTCCCGAAAAAAAAATGACATTTGAAAACGGAAGAGAGAATGTGACAAAAATGAATGTGTGTGTGTGTGTGTGTGTGTGTGTGTGTGAGAGAGAGAAAGTTTTATCACTAAGAATATTCGGATTATTTTCATCTATATTGTTATATTCACAACGTTTCGGCCGTTATGTCCTTTGTCCTTTTTCAGGTGTTTCATGTCATGTCATGTGGACTCCCCGAAGAAAGCCGAAAGACGCATCGACTGAAACATTGTGAATATATTTACGTATTAAGTATGAACAAAAAAGGGCACCTGCTAAAAAGATGCAAAAATCGACCCCCCCAATAAACAACAACAACAACAACAACAACAACAACAACAACAACAACAACAACAACAAAAGAACCAAAGACAAAAACAACATAAAGATATGAATATGTTGTTTTGAAGTGTCTTTCTTTTTTTTTAATAACCTTTTGAATAGAATATAAGTCAAGAAATTCATGCATAAAATCAAAAAAACAAAAAAACATTGGACATCTCGCCTTACTAGATTTATTCAAAAGTCGTTTTCTGCGGCAAAACGAAAGTAGAGTGACTTAAAAGGAGAATAATCTGTGTTACGGATGATAATTTCTTGGCTAATAAATTTTCCAATTTCAATAGCAAATCTGTTTCATTAGTTCATAAACAAGAAGAAGAAGAAGAAGAAGAAGAAGAAGAAAATTTATCAATTTTTATAAAATGTAAAATAACTATGGACGCTGGGTGATTGTTTTAGTAATAAGTTATTGTTTTCTAGCTAGACTTAGAGGTTCCCTAAGTCTAGGTCTGGATAGCAGCGGACGCCCTGGGTTAAAAATAGAAATGTATCAGCAGCAAATCAGTTACGTGTTTTGATTGGCTGAAAGAAGCTCAAGTAGAAGAGCTATGGCAGTGGACGAGGGAGAGAAAACAGGAAAAAAAGACAGATGGGGACAAGACACGACGATGTGAAGACGGCCGAAAATTTCGGCACCAATTTTGGGCTGCACTTCGCGAAGGGGTCCCACTTCCACTGTGAAGATAGACCCAGCGACAAGCATATGCGAAAATGACAACAGAAAACGAGAAAGATTATATCAAGTTCTGTGCCTGCTCTCTCTCTCTCTCTCTCTCTCTCTCTCTCTCTCACCGACGGTTTATTTCTCTCGATTTATCATAAAGCAGTTTGACTCGTTTTTCATACTCTGTTTTCTCTCTCTTTTGCGACAACCTTAAAAGGTAGTTGCAAATAAACTTTGTATCAAACGAATCAACAGACGGGGTTTTGTGCGTCCGTCACTTTTTCTCACAGCGAACTTACATCGAGGTCCGACTAACACGAAAGGCTACTTTCATTGACCCGTTAGAACTGTGGTGGTACAAATGTTTATGTAGTACCGTAGCGCTACAAGGATCTGCTGAGAACCGATGTGGTGCAAGCGTCTATTTAGTGACGTAGCTATATAAAATTTCATTTGGTGTCATAGCGTTACATAAATATTTATTATGAGGTAAGTATACAATTTCAGGTTGAAATTTAAAAAAACGGAAGAGGCGTATATTGAAAATAAACTTTAAGTAGGATTTTATAAATGATTTTGAGGTAAAAATCTAGAAATTTTCTGTATTTATTATAATTTGTCATGGATAGTCATTTATTGAAAAGCAATATTTTGAAACTTATACACTGGAATGAAAAGTAAGGAAAATTTTCTTTAAGAAGAAATGCACGACTAATAAGTTGTTTCGCTGTCTGCAAATGTCATTTATTCATGTCGAAAAAATAATTGCTTCTCTTTTGGACATCCGTAACGAGAATATTCATCTGTGAAAAATAACAACACAGAAAAACAAATAAAAATAAAAAATTAAAAACAATGTTCAACAGCATTGATTTTTTGAGGATGAAATGTAATGATAATAAATGAATAAATGTGGCTCATTTAACATAAAAATATCAATCGGCTTTTTTTATTTTGTTTTATTTTGTTTTACGGTTTTCAATTCTAGAATGCTAAAATTCCTAAAAGCCCCCCCCCCAAACAAAAACAAAACAAAAAACAAAACAAAACAAAAAGGAAACAAAAAAACAAAGAAGAATAATGGGATTTTTTTTTCCTCTCACAGAAGCTAACAAAAACGAATCAGCAAAAAAAAAAAAAAAAAAAAAAGAAAAAAAAAATCGGCGAAATCAATATAACACTTATCTTACTTTTTTGAAATGAAAAAGTTACACACCCGTAAAAACAGACAACAATTATATATATATATATATATATATATATATATATATATATATATATATATATATATATATATATATATATATATATATATATAACGAAATAACTTTCCATATTGAAAGATCTTTAAAATGTGTAAAAATCAAGACTATACTTTATCTTTTGAAATAACGAATATATCAAAAACAAGAAAAGGGAACTAACAAACAAGCAAGCAAGCAAAAAAAAAAAACCCCACAAAAAACACAAAAAAAACAAACAAAAAAAAAACCCCAAAACAAAACAAAACAAAACAAACAAAAACACAAAACAAAACAAAACAAAAAACAAATAAACAAACAAACAAAGGAAAGAAAAAACAAACTAAACCAAACCAAACCAAAACAAACAAAAATAAATGAAAAAAAAACATGTTGTCCTCAGAATATTTATTTTGAAAATTTCATCATTTGTTGCTTTAGTAATGAAAACTTTATATATATTGATATCGGATTAATTGCTGATTTTTGGTGATTTTTGCAAAAACACCATGTTTTAGTTAGTCCGCTTATATATATATATATATATATATATATATATATATATATATATATATATATATATATATATATATATATAATCAGATTCGTTTATTTACGAGATATGTCTGAAAAGTATCAGGACTGGTTTCATAAACAATTTATTTCAAATTCAAACAACAAACTCCATGGTTACCCCTTTAAAGTAATCCCCTCGAGTTTAATGCACTTTCCCACCCTTTCTTGCCACGTTACGACGCACAACTGGAAGTGTTCTTTGGGGATGCCTCTCAGCTATGACGTTACGGCCCTCTCGATGGCCTCCGCGCTTTCAAAATGGGTCGTCTTGATGATACTTTTGAACTTGGGAGAAAAAACAAATGTTACACGGAGCAAGATCTGGTGAATAAGGAGTTTTTTTTATTTAAATTTTATTCTTTTATTAAATTAGTTTAAAAAGTTGATGTTCCTCTTGGTCCAAAATTGTCGGATGATTAGCACATCCAGTCCCGTTATTTTTCAGACATAGCCAAATCTTCAGTGATAATCTTCCAAGCACTGTCGTTTTACTTGTCGTTGACTTGCGATCATTTGAACAGTCAACTGCTGATCACCACACATCACCTAACTAACCCAACTCGAAGCTGACCTCGATTCTGCTCCTAGAGTCATTTTTCACCTCCTCGCAACACTCTTTGAAGATCTCTTCTGCAACTTTAAAACACGTGTGAGCGACAAGGTGTGCTATCTCTATATACTTGCTAAAGTTTTTCATTTGTTGTGACGGACCAAAAATTTCCCAGATAGGACCGAAATTTTCAGGTTTATATGTTCCTCAGTGCTCATAGCTGAATGAACTGTAAAAAAGGTGTAAACAAAAGTATTTGAAAAAAATGCAATGGTTTCCGAAAGCTAAGATTATAATTATATGCTCACAAGATATCATGTTAGTTGAAAACACAATCTGCTAATCCCTCTTTCCTCCATAGCTCATACAACATAGTAAAATTCCGTTACTTTTCAAGCAGATCACACACACACACACACACACACACACACACACACACACACACACACACATACATACATATATATATATATATATATATATATATATATATATTTACACACACACATATATATAATCAGATTCGTTTTTGAATATATATATATATATATACGTGGTGCATTCAAGACTGTTTTGTACAGGCATTTAAAATTGTCGTAGACTCTTGATAATTCAGTATGTTATTGCTATACATCTTATGAGATGACTGACCAATTTTGATGATTTCGGGTTCAAATGAACAGCTACAGCAGCAATTGGAATACACCCTACTAAAGCCTGATTGTCACTGCTGGTGAACTTCAAAAATGCAATCTGGACGTGAGGACACTTTAGAAGAACGATATGCAATAAAATTCTGTTTTAAACTTGGAAAAAATGCCAGAGAAACGTATGGAATGCTTCAGACTGCTTTTTGAGCATCTTGCATGAGTTTTTGAGTGACATAAGAGATTCAAGGAAGGCAGGGAGTCTGTAAGGGATGATGAGAGGTATGGGAAGAGTAAGGAAGTGAATACACCAGAGTTGATTGGCCAAAGGGTTAGGGTTACTATGTTGAGGTTTTAAGGGAGTTTAGGAAGAGATTCCGTCGGAAGAGGCCAGCACTCTTCAAATAAGGTCAGTGGCATTTCCACCTGGACAATGCACCAGTCCACAACTCCATCCTTGTCACAGACTATTTGAGCAAGATGGGCATCAAGACAGATCCTCAGCCTCCCTATAGTCCCGACCTTGCTCCCTGTAACTTTTGCTTATCCCCTAAGAGACAATTGAGGAGATGAAAGAGGCTGTTACGAAGGTCATTGACACGCTCACACAAGAAGACTTCCATGGGGCCTTCCAGAAGTTGTTGGAACGGTACAACAAGTGCATTGCAGCCGGGGGAGATTACTTCGAAGGGGACTAGAGTTTCATGTGTGTACTATCAATAAAAGTGCCCATACGAGAAAAGTCTGGAAACTTATTTAACGATCCTCGTGTATATATAAGACGAAAAATGAGAAGACAAAAATAATATCTATTGTAATGTTTTTTATTTTTTTTATTTTTTTCATCAAGTTTTGACCATAGGTCATGGTCAAGAGATAAAGTTTTCGCGGTTAAAAGTTTTTCTTAGACAGTTTTTAAATTTCTTTTGGAGGAGTTGACATGCTATGGGAAGTGATAAAAAAGGTCAGGTGGTTTAGCATATTCATTTGATGAAAGAAAATATTTTTCATTGATCAAATGAATATGCTGCACCACCAGTACATCACACACACACACACACACACACACACACACACACACACACACACACACACACATATATATATATATATATATATATATATCCCTTTTTAATATACATATACATATATAGATAGAAATATGTTGAAAGTTAAATAAATCAAACACTTAACTCAAATTTAGATGTGTGATATTTCGTTCGGCTTTATTTCATCTCGAACTTCTTCAGACAGATACTGTTTTCTGAATTTCTGAAGAGGTTCGAGATGCAATAAAGCCGAATGAAATATCACACATCTAAATTTGAGTTGAGTATTTTTTTTATCGAACTTTCCACATATTTCTATTATACTGTCAGATTGACAACAAATCTATCTTTTCAACACACACACACACACACACACACACACACACACACACACACACACACACACACACACACACACATATATATATATATATATCCTTTGAGGATCGTTCCAAGCACACCAATTACAATTGGTATCACCGTCTTTGTTCCAAATATCAATTTTAAGTTGTGTAACTATTTTAAAGATTATGATTTTATAAATTAATTTTGAAATTGTCTAGTAATTTTGACGTGTACTATGCCAATAAATAGATAAAGCAAAACACAAGAACACAAAAAAAAACAACAAATGAAAAGAACAAAGAAAAGAGGAAAATCCTCCACCTCATTATCATCACCATCCCCAAGTCATGCTGACAGCACAGATTTCCATAACTCTCTCTCTCTCCATCCGTCCTGATCATCGAGCGCTCCCAGTAGGTCCCTCAAACTACATTTAATGTCTGTACAGAACTGATGTAAGTAAGAGGAAAATTGATGAGTAAAAAATCGACTAAGTATGTATCCTTGCAAATTCTTTATGCTATTACCATTAAATTTGATAAAAATTAATTGGGAAGGGGGGAATAAAAATAATGATAACACCACGGTTACACTTTGTCGACAGGAATTTGCCCTCTCTTCAAAATCACTCACTCTCTCTCTCTCTCTCTTTCTCTCTCAGGTGAATTTTGTCTTAGGTGGTGGCAATAGGAAGCCCTGTTTACAGCTTGCACATTTTTCAAGGAAAGCAATGATGATGAGTCCTTTCATGTCCATGAAGCCTGTCAGTATCACTTTCTTTTCTGACCGCTATGCCCGGAACATTTACTTTACCGGGAAGTCAGTGCATTTCCACTCCAGAGACTATATTTTTGACCCAGGCGCATATTGACGAACCTATATTTAACTTATTTGTAGACAAAAACATGCTTCTCCGTACATATCACACATTACATTCTGTAAATTTCACATCATTTGTAATTCTGATTTTCAGTTGTAGTACCAGTTAGGGTCCCATCTATGGATCAAATAGATTTGTTTGAAAAGTACTAGTATTAGGTAGAATACTTGAAACCATTTAACTGTGTGCAAACAAATTATTATTATTATTATTATTATTATTATTATTATTATTATTATTATTATTATTCCTTGAGAGTTTTTTACATTAGCGTTAGCTGATGGTCTTTCACTGGAATTTGAGTGACAACAAGTCTCCTCAAGTCTCCAGGACTCTTCTCAGTATTCTGGCCGTGCTCAATAAAGCTTTAGTTTGCATGGTCTCCACTCGTCCTCCAACTTCCAAGTCGTCCAGTCCCTTTAATAATCCTTTTGTTACTGTACCAAAAGCACCAATCAGAATTATTATTACACACACACACATACATATATATGTTTCTGAATGTGCATAGCTGCATCGATGCATTAGATAAAAAAAAAAAAAGATTACGCCATACCCACACATTTAAGTAGAGATTAATATAAAATAAGGGATAATTTAGAAAAATCTCCTGAATATATTCCAATGATATCTGCTGGAAGTCATCCTTTTATTAGCTCATAACCTAAAGACGATCTTTGGCCGTCATTAAGTCGGTTTCAAATCGCAATCTAGTTAGAGAATTCATTATAAATAGAACAATTAATAAATAAATAAGAAGAACTATTCTATAATTAACAATTAATATCGGTAACCAAAAAATGAAATTCCATAAAGGTATATAAGAAGTGTTGGTATCTTTGATCTGCTCCATATTCATATTTTTGTTGAATAAAACCCTTTTCTATACTGATTGATTTTTTCACGATAATTTACATTAAAATTATTAATTTCTTAATTTAAGCTTTTCCATTATTAATATTTATAAATTTTTCAAAAATGAAAAATGAAAATACAATTATTGTTTTAGAAGATACAACAAATATAAACCGTTTGTGGTATTCCGAATACACCTGAATGACGTGACTTACGATATGTCTTTGATTTGGTTTCTTTTTTTTTTTAATGGCGTTTCAACTTTCTTGGTTAATTTAATGCAAAAGAAGAATAAGAGTGGTACTTTTCAATCCATAATTTGTGGTGGTGTGGATAGGGAGTTTATGACTTTCCCAAGGATATTAGTCCGAAAGAGAACGTAATAGCGAGACTGGAGTGCGAACTTGCTTACTACGATGTCGCAGTCCACCACGTTAGCAATTTCTTCACAGGGCCTCCCCACTACGATATGGGAATATGAAGATATGTCGGGTGCGCTGTAAATAGTAATAAAAAATTTCCCCGGACCCCCAAAATGCAAAAAACAAAACAAAACAAAACAAAACAAACCCTCTCCCCCCCCCTTGCAAAACAAACAAACAAAATCAACCAAACAAAAACTACATGACGTCAATTTCTTATTCAGCTGTTCTCGTTGTTAAAATTTCAAATCCGGGTTCAAACCGATCATTTAGTCGTCAATCTTTCCTATAAAAAGTCTTCCTTCTCCCACCTCAGCTTCAATTTTCTTACTCTTTCTCCCCCACTAATCTATTTTTCTCTAATACTTTTCAAAAAAAAAAAAAAAAAAAAAAATCATTCGCTCTTCACAATTCTTTTTTATTAGACGATGGAAAATTTTTTCTCTTTTTTGTTGTCAATACTTATTCTCATATTTCACAATTTCTCTCACTTCCCCTACTCTATTTGCTTGGTTATGATTTGTTTACGGATGGTAGCTAAGACATGAAAATCAGATATAAACACAAGTCTAAAAATGCACATCAGAAAAATTTAAGAATATACAGTATTGAACAAAAACTTATAAACCAGACAGTAAAAAAAAAACAAAACAAAAAAAACTGAACTATTCTTTATTATTGCCACAAATTTTTATGAAAATTCAATGACTTAGACACACGTAGAAAGTGGTTATTTTTCTTGATTATCGTCGTTAAAGTTCGCTTAGTTGTAGCAAAAAGTAATAATTTTCTAAAAAGAAAATTTGTCAGACCACATCACCGAAAAAAAAAAAAGAAAAAAAAAAGGAAATTTCCGAAAAAAACTCATTTCGTTGATTTGATATCATATTTTGGGATTAGTCCTTTGCTTATGACTTTTCGCTACGACTAGAGAAAATAATCACTTCCTATGTCATTATAATGAGTGGCAATAATAAAAAAAATGGTTAAGTTTTTCGTTTTTTTTTTTTGTCCAATACTGTATCTATCTAAAAAGAATTTAAATTATCTCACAAAAACGAACTCAGGAACTCATTAACACCCCCTCCAAATAAAAAAAACCAACCAACCAACCAACCAACCAACCAACAAAAACAGTTAAATTATTTATATTCCGAGTCAATGAAATGTGCAGTTAATTTTTAAAAATTGATTTTGGTTAATAATCATTAAACTTTTTGTTGTATTTTAATAAATAAGGAAAAAGATTCTGTTTAATGATCATTTTGAGAATAAGAATTTCGATTTCACTAAATTTAAGAACATTTTAGGGTCGTATTAAAAATATAACTTATTCTTACGCAAGACAGTCGGTACTGTAGACTGGGAAATATAATATTCCTATTGACATATGACTTATATTTTAAAATAATCTAAAGTCACTCAAACACCTTCAATATTCGTTTGAAGTTTGTCGTTAGCCCATAGCGAAAAAAAAAAAAAAAATTTACATATCAACCATTTAATTTTACTATTACAGTCTATCATACAAGTTAAAAGAAGAGAGGTTTTTTTTACGATTGGGGGTTTGCAAGATTTTAATATAAATTGGAAGAGTATATTATATCATATCAAGTAGACAAAAGTAAAAGGAATTCAAATTGATTGAAACGCTCAACAGGCAATGAAATATATGATTGCCCATTTCAAGAAAGATTAATTATCCCCCTCCTTTCATAAGCTTACATTAAAACATAAGCAATGTTTTCTACGTCGGAAAATTGATCTTTTATGAAAGATGAACTAAAGGAATAAAGAATTTTTAAGTACAAATTAATACCAAAAATATTTTATTTATTAAGTTTTGTGATTAAGCTTTTATGCCCCACTGAAGGTTTGCTTCTAGTTCATCCAGAATGTTCAGTACCATCGCATGAAGGAATTCGGTTTCCAATAGAAGCCACGGTTGATATGACTACGGTTACAGTAGGAAATCGAATCCAGATAAAAAGACGCCTAAAGCGTTGTGAAGTTTGCTGCTTCATCCACGTCAAATAACCAAGAAGCCAGTTTTACCTCCCACAACACATTAAAAGAACACGGAATTGAAAGCAAAGAAAGAAAAAGCAAACAAAAAAGCAAAAAAGCAAAAACAAAAACAAAACATAACTAAAAAAAATAGAACAAACAAATAAAAAACAAAAAAAAGACAAAAAAGAAAACCAACAAAAAAGTCCCCCCCCACACGGAAAACTCACAAAGATAAAAAGAAATTGCATATTCTACAAGCTATCCCCTGTTCTCTTACCATGAATAACTTAAAAAAAAAAAAGAAACTAACCAGTCATGATCTGCAGACTTCACTAGTAAATAACTAGACTAATCTTTCGCACGTATTCTTCATACATCTATATATAGCGATAATTTTTTGTTATATAAAATGACTGTAAACTTTTATTTTAGATAGCCTTCACACTTTTACAAAAATAAATAATTCCGCCATATTTTTAACTTCTAGAATTAGTAAAACAATTCATAACTTTTATAAAAGTAATAAAATCTTACATCTAGTTAAATTTTTAAAATAATAATTGTTTGTAAGCAAGTCGGAAAGATAAAAAACCCAAAAAAGAAATTAAAATAGTGTAAGCGATGGTATTATCACGAAAATTAATGATTTTTTTTTGTTTTCGCAGAAAGTTTTAAAGACGACATAAATCTGATCGAGCTATTAAAAAAGATATTGGTTTGTTTGTCTTTAAAATGATGCAACTTTTAAGAACGAATATATTACTTTTTAATTCATGAAAAGATGGTTCGTTAACATGAGGTCAATTTTTGGGGGTCCGTACTGACAGACTGATAAGAAAAGCCTGTTAGATGTTTTTATTTCACGTTTTTATTTTGACTCTTCCTGCTTTCTTCATTGGTTTCCCTTTCTCCCTCCCTCTCTCTCTCTCTCTTCTCTCGCACTCTCTCTCTCTTCTCTCGCACTCTCTCTCTCTTTTTATATATATATCACTCTCATTATCATATTTTTATTCCTGGGTGAGGGGAACGAGTCCCCGTGCCGTCGTGGTTAACGTACTGGACAACAACATCATAGTAAGCAAGTTCGAACTCCAATCGCGCCATTACATTTACTTTCGGACTATTACCCTTTGGAGAAGGCATTGACCCCCTTATCTCTCTTCCCATAGCTATGGACTAAATAGTATAACTACTGTTGTTCTACACTAATAGCTTTGGCATTAAAACCACCCACGAAGGTTGATATGCCATTAAACAAAGAAACCAACCTTTCTCTCTTCTTACACCCATCTCTTTTTTTTACCGCATTGTCCCTTTCCTCATTTCTTTCTCACAGCAAGACACTTCTCTCAATCGCCATCTTCAATTTAATTTTCTGTACTTCTTTTTTCCCCCTCTTCTTTTATCATTTCTCTGTGTTATTCTTTGTCTATCCATTTCTCGCCTCTCTTTTACCTCTTGTATACTCTGCCTTTGTCTATATGCAGAAAAGGTCATGGAGCTTGTTTCTATTCTTTGAAACTTACTTATCTCAGTGATTTTGCATTTTCTCTGTTGATCTAACAACAATGTCCCCCCCCCCCACATCGCTACTACTTGCCATCGACTTCTCTCTTGTGCCACTCACCACACAATTTTCAATCCCACCCAATGACCATCTTGTCCCATTCTTAATTGTTTCCTTTAAAATGACAAACAAACTTGCCCCTTTCAGAGTGTGCAGTTATATGAGAAATTTGGAGCTTTTCAGTTTTGTCCCTTTTATATTTGTGTAATTATCTTTTTATCGTTAAGTCGTTTTTCTTTTTCGTTAATTTCCTTGTTCTGTTTTCCATTATCGTCACATTCAAAATCTTTTCTTCTCTCTTTCTCTTTCTCTTCTTGATACTTTACCCGCAATAGAAAATCCATATCATCATCATCATCATCATCATCATCATCATCATCATCATCATCCTTCTTCTTCTTCTTCTTCTTCTTCTTCTTCTTCTTCTTCTTCTTCTTCTTCTCGTAAAAGAAGTCCTTTCTCATAATCAAAAGAGACGTATTTTATCTGCCTATCCTAAAACATTTCATTACATAATTTATATCTTTTAAATCTTAGCTGAAAAGCCCTTTCTTTAATATTGGAACATTTTTATAGTAATTTCTTCAGTTTCTTTCTTTCTTTCTTTCTTTCTCCAGATAATTTAACGAACGTTTGTTTGTTTCGCTTTTTCTTTCTTTCTCCAAATAATTTTACTTTTCTATTATTTATTTATTCATTTTTCTTTCTTTCTTTCTTTCTTTCTCCAGATAATTTAACGAACGTTTGTTTGTTTCGCTTTTTCTTTCTTTCTCCAAATAATTTTACTTGTCTATTATTTATTTATTCATTTATTTTTCTTTCTTTCTTTCTTTCTCCAGATAATTTAACGAACGTTTGTTTGTTTCGCTTTTTCTTTCTTTCTCCAAATAATTTTACTTGTCTATTATTTATTTATTCATTTATTTTTCTTTCTTTCTTTCTTTCTCCAGATAATTTAACGAACGTTTGTTTGTTTCGCTTTTTCTTTCTTTCTCCAAATAATTTTACTTGTCTATTATTTATTTATTCATTTATTTTTCTTTCTTTCTTTCTTTCTTTCTTTCTTTCTTTCTTTCTCCAGATAATTTAACGAACGTTTGTTTGTTTCGCTTTTTCTTTCTTTCTCCAAATAATTTTACTTTTCTATTATTTATTTATTCATTTATTTTTCTTTCTTTCTTTCTTTCTTTCTTTCTTTCTTTGCCACATCCTTCCTATCCTTTTTTTTTCTTCCGTCCTTTCTATATTTTCCTTTATATTCGTTCTTTCACTGAAACCACAATACTTCCTCCATTTAATTTTTCACTATTTTAAAAGATGTTCTTAAAAACCTATCCTACCCTCCTCAGCTTTGACTTTCCCGCCCCACGGCACCTTTTGTGCGATACATCAAACGATTACGGGGTATAATATTTTGAAATGCACCCCGGCAACCTTTACGGTCCGTATCGTACACACAAGAGCCCTAAGATTGCCTACTTGGCAACAAAACTCAACCCCCTTTCTCTTTCATTTTCAGTTCCTTAAACTCTCACACATTTACCCCAAATCTCGACCGCCGTGAAGAAATGTCAGTATGACTGACGAAGACAGAAACCCGTTCAGGGTGGGTGGCCCCATTTGTCCAAAACTCACTTGAGTACTTTCTCTGTGGGAGCAAAAAGTTTTTACGAAGTCAAAAATTCCTATCTTACCAACTGCGAACCTGTCACTTTTGTTTCGTTTTACTTGATGACCCAACAGAAACTAGTATCTTTGGATATTATTTCTCAATTTATTCAGACGAGTATCTTTAAATTTATTGTTTTTATGAAAACTTTTCGACCGGTTAGCTCTTCAGCCTTCCTTAGGTTTGAACTGCATCCGGTAGTCCTTAAGTATCACCCAAATATCATTTTGCTTCTTTACCTATACACCAAATCATCTTCATCATCATCATGTCGTGCCGCTAGCATGGATATCTCTGACCCTCTCTCGCCCCTTCTCCCTATCGTTCATCACCTCTGGCAGGTCTTCAGGGCTACATTCCGTATCCTCACATAGCTACTGAATGTATGTTCGTGCTGGTCGTCCTGCTTTTGCACGGCCATATGTGAGGGTCCTTAAGAGTACATCACTTATGAGCTCGTCCCTGCTTCTCTAGTAGTGTCCTGCATGTCTGGTTTGTCTAACTTGGATAGTTTTCGTGATAGGAGGCAGGTGGCAGCATAGTTAGTGTCTTGTGGGGTGTTGCCGCCAGGACTTGTTCCAGATTGCTCGCAGCATTCTTGTGTAATTGCCGTCTAGCTTCTTCTCCAGCCGTTTTGTAAGCGTCCATGTAGTGCATCCATACAGCAGTATCGATACGGCAGCTGCCTGGAAGAAACTGCGTTTCATTTTATCTGTTAGGTCTGATTTCCATCTGATCGATAGCCTATTGATGGCTGTCCATGCTTTTGTTAACCGTGTGTCGATGTCCTTTTCGGTTTATGAGACGCTGCTTCCAAGGTAAGTGAATTTGTCTACTAGTTTTAAGAGGGATTCCGTCTAGTGTGGAGTGCACTAAATAATCGTGATAAAGTTTCCCCAATGGCAAAGAAAATATTGGGATGTATAGAAAAAGAAAAACGACAAACAATAACAAAAAAAAAAGTCCTAAAAAAGACAAATAAACAACAACCTGTATTTATGTATTTCACCACAAACAACTTGCGACACTGGGTCAATTTTTAAAAGGAGTAAAGCTGCTTTTTTTTTAATTTAAAGTTTTTCTCTCTCTTAGACCTGTTGATTAACTATGGCTAGATAACCCAGTAATGCCTAACTACTGACCCACACTTGGTAAGTAGGGAACAGAGGGGTTCATGGCTTCCCTAAAGTCATTCGCTCGAAGTGAAACGCGAGCAGCTTCGTCCAAGATATGAATTCGGGTCGCCGATTCCATGTCATATGACGATAACCATTGCGAGAAGCATGTCTCCAAAAATAACGTGTATATAAGGCCAAAATCTTTGGCGACTTACTTTTGGGCAACGGTAAAAGAGCGAATTCGTCATATCATTAAGTTCGAGCTCTACTTAGTATTCAATAATTGTGGCCCGGTACCAGCCTAAGTAAATCTTAAATAAAATCCTAATTCTAAACCTTAACCCTAACCCTTAACCCAATTTTTAACTCTAACCTTAAATCCTAAAAATAGAGAATAATGTACTGGAGTGCGAGATAGTAGTTAGGAAGTTCGAACTCCAGTCGTACTAATACGTTAACTTTCGAACTAATAACCTTGAAAATGTATAAACCCCCTTATTCCTCCAACTATGGGTTAAATAGTACCACTAATTCTTCTACTAGGATGGCTTTGGTATTAAATTGCCCACGAAGGTTAATGTGCCATTAAAAACAAAAACTCGAACGAACAAATGAAATTACTTAACCTTTAAGTATAAAATAACCCCAAACTGGTTGATATGGTGTTATAATTAATCAATCAATCAATCATTTAGAGAAAATGATGAATAAAATTGATTATTCGTTGAAGCTGATTTGTAATTTCCTTCAATATACTCAATGCCCAAATCTTTGGAGAGTACGTATAAAACAGGAAGACTGAGGATAGATAGATACATAATTAACGAAATTCATATGACAGACAGACAGACAGATGGATAGATAGATAGATAGATTCGTGCATGTATGCACTAAGAAACACATATGCACACACTCACGTGTCTGAGAAAGCGCATGTGGTGAAAAGATGCTTGCGCAGCTGTTATAATAAGCCTTCTGTAGTAGCTTTAATTTTTTGATGTTATTTGTATTTGAATATAATTTATTTTTTTCTCCAAAATTCTCCGCCTTGAGTTCAGCCATTAAAAAAAAAATAAAATAAAAAAAGATAAAAAAATAAAAATCTCGGACTGGGTTATCTTCTTATAACTAGTAAAACTGTGTTAAAAACAAAAAAGTACCAAAGCAAGCGTTATGTCTATATATCCATAAAAGGCAGAGTTGTAACTGGTTTTTATATAATTTCTACCGTTATAATTAACTTTGCAGCTGTATCATGTGATAGGAAATCTCTTTCTCTCCGTCCGTCTGTTTGTCTGTCTGCATGTCTCTCTCTTTTTCCGTCTCTCTCTGTCCCTGTCTCTCTCTCTCTCTACATCATTTTCTCTTCCTTTCTACATTCTAAATTTGTCCGAATAGATTAACTCTCATGGTGTCTCAGCACTGTGTCATATTGTCAGGGTTCTTGATTTGATATTTTTATATATATATATATATATATATATATATATATATATATATATATATATATATATATATATTGAAACTAATTTCAGCACCACCGATTAATCTATCGGACTGTTTTCATTATCTATCTATCTATCTATCTATCTATCTATCTCTCTATCTATCAAACATAATAGTTTGTTTTCATTTTGCTTGATTGGTTGATAGATAGACAGATAGATAGATGTACATATCTGTTGACAAGCTGGTTTTGCATACTATTACTACCAAAGAGACTTTGATTCTCACCGGGTGCATCACATTTGTGACTATGTGGTGCTAAGCTATGTTTAAGATTGATATGAATTGATATAGACATATATGAACAGAATCATATATATATATATATATATATATATATATATATATATATATATATAGATAGATAGATAGATAGATATGAACATACTGATATATATGAACGGGATGAAATAGATTGGTAGATTTGAATTGAAATATACATATGAATGAACAAAATGAGATGGATAGATAGATAGGTAGGAATAGAGGTAAACGTACATATGAACAGAATATATATATATATATATATATATATATATATATATATATATATATATATATATATATATATATAGGTAGGTAGGTAGATTAGTAGATAGGTAGATATGACTAGAAATAGATATATATGAACAGAATGAAATAGATTGCTAGATATAAATAGAAATAGACACATATATGAACAGAATGAGAAAAGATAGATAGATAGATAGGAATAGGGTTAAACATATATGAACAAAATAGTGTGAGTGTGTGTGTGTATGGATTGGTAGATAGGTATATATGAATAGAAACAGACATATATATGAACAGGGTGATATATATATATATATATATATATATATATATATATATATAGATAGATAGATAGATAGATAGATAGGAATAGAGCTGAACAGAAAAATTCAGACATGATTGTTTTGATTATCGATGAAAATGAAATGCCTAAAATCGAAATTTAATCAGGGTAATGAAAAAAGTAGAATTACAAGAACATTAAGAATATTTTCATCATAAGATGCGAAGAGAACATTCACACACTCAAACATACATGAAAAGAACACACACACACACACACACACACACACACACACACACACACACACACACACACACACAACCTACCCCATTCCTAAAGAGAGAAAAAAAATAAACAGTCAATATCTGCGTAGTTGTTCTTAGCCAGATGACACTTTACAAAGATAGGCCAATAACCAGGTTTTCGTTTTGCGTTCTCTCTCTCTCTCTCTCTCTCTCTCTCTCTCTCTCTCTCTCTCTCTCTCTTTCTACCTCCTCTTGCAAAGTAGCAAACACCCAAATGCCTTGTTTTTATTGCTCGTAATCTAGAACCGTAAAAGCCAACGGCCAGGAGGGTATACAAAGGTCTTCTCTCACTATGCAGACACACACTGTTGATTTAAGAAGATTCAGATTTGCTTGGGGTCTGCAGCCGGTAACTGGAATAGAGTCATAGAAAGGCGATAGAGAAAGCGGCCTCTTTCATGAACTGTCTTGTTTTTACTGCAATCCGCCCCTGTAGGACCACTCACTGCTCGCAGATGTTCGGACCAGTTCTTTAACATATCCACGGTAGTTGTGAAGAATGAATGTTTGCGTGCAGCTAAGAGGCGTGAGAGAGAGAGAGAGAGAGAGAGAGAGAGAGAGAGAGAGAGAGAGAGAGAGAGAGAGAGATGGGGTTTGGAAAGACTGAAATTGAGACATTCAGAGAAAGAAAGAGAAAAGAGTCGGAGAGAGACGTCATTAATTTTCGGAAGAAAGTATACGAAAGAGAACATGAACTAAATCGGAGAGAGAGATTCTGTAATAAAATACGAGGGAAAGTGTGTGTGTGCGTGTGTGTGTGTGTGTGTGTGTGAGAGAGATAGAGAGAGATAGAGAGAGAGAAAGGTGTGAGAGAGAAGTAGCTGTGTTTTGTGTGTGTTAGAGAGAGAGAGAGAGAGAGAGAGATGTGTGTGTGAAAGAGACAGTGTGTGTGAGAGAAAGTGAGTGAGAGGTGGATGGGTATGTAAGAGAGAGAGAGTGAGAGAGAGAAAGAGAGAATTGCGCGCACGCGCGTGTGTGTGTGTATGAGAGAGAGCGAGAGAGAGATAGAGAGATTAGAGGGAGGAATTAAGACAGAAAACGTGGGGAAAACATGAAATACTAGAATATATATATATACATACATACATATATATATATATATATATATATATATATATATATAGCCATTATTGACTATTAATATCAGAATAGTATTTATTTTTTCTCATAATCAACTGTCCGTATCTTCTGTCACGCTCACAAAGAACCCATATTACCTTTACTCTCGGAAGTGACAAAATGGAACGCAAGTAATTATTAAATGGCACATGTGTTTACGCATTAGTCTATGACTAAACGTTTAGTCTGCAATAAGGAACCCATTGGGATAACACATTACGGACGATAATGTGTTATTATTTGCCCTAGTGGGTAGAGTGTTCGCCAATGGTCCGGGAGATCTGGGTTCAATCCCAGCTCGCGTCATACCAAAGACTTTAAAAATGGTACTTGATACCTCCTTGCTTAACACTCAGCAATATAAGGTACGTATCAAGTGTAAAGTGGAGCAATCCTGGGAAAGGAGTAGCGCCCTCCTCTACACCTCGGTGTAGTAGCTATTGAAAACGGAGCCTTCTGGTTGCCCTCGACTACGGTCGCCAACTTTTATTATTCCTTTAACTACTTGCGGGTTTTACAACATTACTTTTGGTCTTTCACTGAAGTCTGAGAGACCGTAAATCCTTTCTGGTTTTTCGGAATCTTCTAGCCGATCTATGGTCTGAAAGGTCTCGATTCTTCCACTGATTTCCACTTGCTGCAGTCTTTTTTCCCAAGCCTTTCGGGACCATTCAAGTGTACTACTATACGGGACACTATAGTCAACCTCATGTTCCATAGATTTTTTTTAGATCTCAGGCAAGATCCAAGTATTTGTATAACTTTTTGCTTTCTTTTATTTTCACTGCGTGGTCCACCGGAATGGAAAAGCCTATTAGTTCAAAAGTTCTTTTTTTCTTGTTAATTAACATTAGGTCTGGTCTTCTGTCCGGGATTCGGTGATCCGGTTGTATATCAAAATCCCAGAAAATTTTAAGAGTCTCATTCTCTTGTACGGATTCTAGTTTGTACATATACCATTTGGTTGTATGATTAAATTTAAAAGTCTTGCATAATTCACTTTGGATCACCTTTCCTACCCAGCCGTGCCCTGTCATCGTACTCCGTTTGCTGCATACACTTATCATATGATTAAGTGTCTCATCTTTGTCACCAAATAACCGACACTTGTTATTTAGTTGCATTTATCATTTTACTCCTTTGAGAATTTTTCGCATCAGCGGAGTTTGAGTGACAGCAAGTCTCCTCAAGTCTGCAGGACTATTCTCAGTATTCAGACCGATTTCATCAATGGTGTAATTTGGATAGTCTCTGCTCGTCCTCCGATTTCCAACTCTTCCAGCCCCTTTCAGGATCATTCCGAGCAAACCATTTACAATTGGTGTCACCCTTATGTTCCATAGCTTAGGTCTGGTTTTCTTGCAGGGATTAGGTGTTTTTTTTTGTATCTCAAAATCCAGGAGAATTTTATCTCTATCATCCCGGTTTGTTACCATTTGGTAGTATAGTTAAATTTAAATTTCTTGCATAATTCCCAGTAGATCACCTTTCTCACCCTGTCGTGTCTTGTCTTATAGTCTTTTTGTGCTATTTTGGTGCATTCGTTTATGATCTCTTTAACCACATAACCTACAATTTCTATTTTGTTGTGTCTTATCTATTTTCACTTTAACATTGGACCTTATGCTACCACAGAAAATATTTAGTCTCTCTCTTCTTGGCCATGTCTAGGTTTTCTCGTATGAGATTTCGTTAATTTGTTGTTTGAAATATCCATATAATTGTTTTTCTCCTCATTTCTGTTTCTTAGTTATTGCTATTCAGTTGATCTTTATGTTGCCTGTACTGTTTTTGGTCACCGTGATTAGTCTTTCTTTGCTTTTTTTATGTTGTCTTCGAGTCTTCGCATTGATGCATCGACGCTATTTTCAATGCTGGCGAATTCCCTTTCCCCTTCTTTTCTTGACACATATTGTCTGTCTATGCTATCTCTCGGATGTAACGCCTTATTGCGAATTTTTCACACCAGCGTAAACTGGTGGTCTGTCACTAGAGTGACAGCAAGTCTCTTCAGGTCTCCAGGACTTTTCTCAGTATTCTGGCTGATATTAACAATGTCGTTGTTTGGATGCTCTCAATTTTTTCTCTGATTCGAAATTCCTCCAGTCTCCTTTCTAAGCCTTTGAGGACCATTCCAAGCATACCAACTACAATTGGTATAAATATCACCATCATGTTTTATCACAGTTTTTTGTTCTCTGGAAAGGTCTAAGTACTTGTCTATCTTTTCGCTTTCTTTTATTTTCTGCCTGTGGTCCGCCGTAAAGTTCTTTTTTTCTTGTTAATTTATTCTAGGTAAGGTCTCCTGGCTGGGATATGGTGATCCGTTGGTATCTAAAAATCCCAGTGAGTTTTATGCATTCATTCTCTAGGACAGATTCTGGTTTGTGCATATATTATTTGATTCTTTACTTTTTTCTTTGCCAGTTTCCTTGCAAGGCAGACTTTCACAACTTGAAAGTTTTAAGCTGCAAAATCTTCTTTCTATCTTCTAATCTCACATGCTAAATTTAGTAAATATACCGTATGTGTATATGTTTATTCTTTAGGTGGATGTATTCTGTGCGTATATTGTTTACCGATGAGATGTGTGTGTGTGTGTGTGTGTGTGTGTGCGTGTGCGTAATTGCATGTTATAATCTTTATGCACGTGTGTATGTGTGTGTGATCTTAATTTAATTTACATCCTTGTGATTAACCCACGTGAACCCTGCGCGTCTCTGAATCAGTCACGCTTTTTTTACTGTCGGGCAGACGTCGTCGGTAGAAAGAGGAAAACAGTCTGCGATTGCGTGTGAACTTTGTTTAGACTAACCGGTCAAGCCGAGTTGAGTCACAAAATCATAAAGGTTGAGACTCTGAATGCTAGTTAATGGCAAGTAGGGGAAAATGGTGTCGTTAGCTTAATAAGGGGGACACACACACACACACACACACACACACACAAACGCACGTATATAGACACACACATGGAAACACACATACGCACGCACAAACACATACACACACAAACAAGCAAACAAACACATAAGGACACACACAAACACGTAAACACACACATACACAAATACATACGCACAAACAATCGCACAAACATATGCCCGCAAACACACACACACACTGACAGATAGGCAGACAGACGTAAATACTCACAGATAAACAATTTATCGCAAAGCAACTTTGAAGCTCGGCAATTTTTAAAAGAATTCATTCTGATTATCAGTTTCCGACTAAACACCTGCAAAGATGGTCGTTCATAAGTTTCTTAGTCTCACCCAGAAAGAAGAGCCATCGCTAAACCTTTTTGTTGTGGCAACAGACTACAATCTGGGTAAGGCTTAGATCGTTTTGAACGACCCACGTACATCACCATCATCATGTCGCACTGCTAGCACGGATTTCCCTGGCCCTCTCTCGCCACCCTTCTCTATCGTCCATCGCTTCCGGGAGGTCTTCCAGGCTACATCCTCTATTAGCACAGAGCTGTTGTATAGAAGTTTTAGCTGATCGGTCGTCCAATCTTTGCTTGTCTATGTGAAGGGATACACTGGAGTACATCGTTTATTAGTTCGTCCTTACTTCTTCAGCAGTATCCGGCATGTCTGGTCCATCTAACTTGGATAGTTTTCGTGATGGATGGTAAGTGGCCGTACAGCAGCTGTTTTGTAGGGTGTTGCCTCCAGGACTTGTTCAATATAGCTCACAGCCTTCTTGTGTAATTGACATAAAGCTTTTTCTCCATAGGTTTTGTTAGCGTCCATGTGGTGCATCCATATAGCAATATTGACACGACCGCTACTTGGAAAAAAAACGTGTTTTATTTTATCAGTCCGGTATGACTTCGATATATCCGATAGCCTATCGATGGCTGTCCATGTCTTTGCCACTTGCGTGTTGATATCATTCTCGGTTGATGAGACGCTGCTTCCGAGGTAGGTGACCTTGTCTACTAGTTTCAGAAAACCACTCTTTAGTGTGGAGATGTCACCAATTTGATTAAAGCACATGTATTCTGTTTTTTTCTGCATTGACATGGAGGCCTATGCCACCTACTTCTCGATCCAGGCTATGTAGCAGGGAATCGGTTGAAGATAGACAATCGAGGATAGCATGGTAGACGGTAAACGAAGTGAGCAGAAAGAAGAGTACCGTGAGAGTTAAACTGAAAGCTGCCAGCCAGGAAGAACGAATACACCTGTGGAAACAAAATTTCGAGTATTTGCTCAGAAAACCTCCGAAAGTTATGGACGAACCTATCACAAAAAATATTAGTGATCAATTAGACATCAAATTAGGACAGTTTACGCAAGAAGAACTCGACTCAGTACAAAGAAAATTTAAAAATAGCAAAGCAGCAGGGTTTGATGAAATACCCCCAGAAGTATGGAAGACCAGGGAATTCAATGACATACAGCTCCGACACTGTAACGTAGCATATAACCAGAACGTAATAGACAGATGGACAAAGGGATGCATCCTCCCTTTCCCCAAGAAAGGTGAGCTCGGAATAGCCAAGAACTATCGAGGTATAACCCTTACATCCATTGCGGTCTAGATCTACAATGCTCGACTACACAACCGCATAGAACCTAAAATTGAGAAAATACTTAGGAAGAACCAAAATGACTTTCGGAGAAATCGATCCACAACATCACAAATTTTGACTATCCGTCGAATTCTAAGTGTTCGTGCAAAAAACTCTCGTACATCATGATCGTCCATAAATAAGTACACGCCTTCAATTTTTTGGTAATGTTATGCAAATAAAACTGATATTAATCGGTATTATTCATTACAAAACAACACTTAATTTTCTGCGATACAGCCCTGAAATCAACGAAAAATATGGTTTAGTATTTACAGGGAGCAATGGGTAAATTGTCGTCATTTTAGATTATTAATTTCACGCATGTTTTATTTCTTTCAGGTTTTGTCTTCAATTGAGCACTGCCTATGTGGAAAGCAGCACCAAGACGCAATTCACTTCTCCAGAAATTTGGAAATGGCATGCTATACTGTTAGCATTCACCACGGAAGCTCCGATACGAAGATACAAGAACGTATGAGTGTCAATCTGAGGATATATTCATGTTCATATTGATAAAAGCAAGCACCAAGTCCACATCAAGGCGTTTGGAGTGGTCACTAGCGATGGTGACGTTATGCAGCCACTCATCATACCACATGTCCTCAGACTCAACATGGAGGTCTACATTAAGTGTCTAGAGGAGGCAATGCTGATCTGGATCGAGAGGGTGGCTGCTGGAAGACCCTACGTCAGGCAATCGAACTCTGTACCACGTCACATAAGCAGGATAACCAAGTCTTGCAACCACATCATCGCTTACATCTGGCCCCTTAACTCCCCAGATTGTATTCCCATTGATTATTATGCGTTGCGCGATTATGCGAAGGACCAACAAAACAGTGCAGTACCAAAGATGAACTGAAGGCAAGGATAACGGTTGCATTTACCAATTTATACAATGAATAAGTCAGAAAGGCTTGCTGGAGATTCCGAAGTCGTCTGAAGGCCGTGGTTGAAACCAATGGCAATTTCTTTGAGTAAAACTATTCGATAGTATTTCAGGATATTTTCTTTTTATTTTGGTAAATATATCTATTAAAATGAGATATTAGAGTTATTTTCATTCTTTACATGATTTAGACTACTGACCCATCGCACCCTATATATATATATATATATATATATATTTCCCTTATTGGTCAGTCCCCTCATGTTTTCAACATCCATAGCCACATTGTATTTCTATATCGTTCTTGATTTCGCCCTTCTTTCTCAATCTTGACTCGAATCATTTGACGATTTCGTCTCTCTCTCTCTATATATATATATATAAATATATATATATATATATATAAAATTTTAAAAGAAAATCATTCACCAGAATAATGGATGTACTACGTCAACAGTACTTTATATATATATATATATATATATATATATATATATATACGAGATGCATATGATAAGTTTCCAGATTGTTTTCGTATGGGCATTTAAATGTAGACTCTTGAAAAATCAGTATGTTATTGCTATATATCTTATAAGATGACTGACCAATTTTTATGATTTCAGGTTCAAATGAACAGCTACAGCAGCAATTGGAATACACCCTGCTAAAACCTGATTGTCACAGCTGGTGAATTTCAAAAATGCAATCTGGACGTGAGGACACTTTAGAAGAACGATATTCAATAACATTTTGTTTTAAACTTGGAAAAAATGCCACAGAAACAACATATGGAATGCTTCGGACTGCTTTTTGAGCATCTTGCATGAATCGAGCATCAGTTTTTGAGTGGCATAAGAGATTCAAGGAAGGCAGGGAGTCTGTGACGGATGATAAGAGGTGTAGGAGTAAGGAAGTCAATATACCTGAGTTGATTGACCAAAGGGTTAGGGTTAGGGTTACTATGTTGAGGTTTTAAGGGAGTTTAGCAAGAGTCCACAACTCCATCCTTGTCACAGACTATTTGAGCAAGATGGGCATCAGTTCCTCACCCTCCTTATAGTCCAGACCTTGCTTCCTGTGACTTTTGGTTATTCCCTAAGCTCAGAGGCAGTCGTTATGAGACAATTGAGGAGATGAAAGAGGGTGTGACGAAGATCATTGGCACGCTCACACAAGTGGACTTTCATGGGGCCTTCCAGAAATTGTTGGAACGGTACAACAAGTGCATTTCAGCTGGAGGAGATTACTTCGAAGGGGACTAGAGTTTCATGTGTGTACTATCAATAAAAGTGCCCATACGAAAAAATTCTGGAAACTTATCGTATGCACCTCGTATATATTTGTTGAATCTGTACTTCGAGTTAAGAAGGATTTAGCGTACAGGTAATTGTATAATTGCATCCTGCAGATTCGTTGAGGAGTATAGAGCTGCTGCCACACCACTTCTGTTTGGATATTGCGGTTTCAGCCACAAATAGTTTTTTTTGGGGGGTAGAGTTGTTAGCTCCATGCTAGGTTATACGTTGGGGGTAATATAGCTAAATTGTATGATTACAAATATATTGATCAAAAGGTGAATAAGTTACCAAATAAGGGGTGTATCAGATCAATCAATCGATACAAATGCCACCATACGCATACTGTACGCTGGTCAAAATTGGCATCTTGTTTCTGAGCGTTGCAATCATATTTTAACGCCAGTATATATATACACTTTGATTAGCTCAAACATTACAGAGCTGGGGTTATAGAATACACCGACTGCACCTTTGTAGAGAGGTAAGACCCTGATCAATGAGTGTCCTAGGTATTACACTAAACTATACCTGATGGTGAGGCTCAATTCCAGCTTTGGGGAATGTGGAGTACCTCTTCTTTATCATTACTCTCGGTTCCACTTTGACCCGGAGAGGTAGTACCCCTTAGAGTCCCATCCACTGGTCAAATAGAACTGTTATATAATCTGCTATACTTAAAAGCATGTAACTGTGTATAAACATATGATTAAATAGAATTATTAATATTAGATAGCAATACTTAAAAATCATTTAACGGTGTGTAAATAGAATTATCAATGTTAGATAGCAATACTTGAAACCATTTAGCATTATTAGTGTTAGTAATACTTGAAAGCATTTAACTGTCAACGAACGAATGATTAATATTAAAGAGAATTATTAGTGTTAGATAGTAATAATTGAATCCATTTGATTAAATACAAACAAATGTCTAATATTATTAACTGTGCAAACAAATGATTAATATTAAATTAGATATGAATACTTGATAACTAAAAATACTTGTGTTAAATAGCAATACTTGAAATCATTTAACAGCGTGTAAACTAATAATTAATATAGAATGACTCCCCCCAAACATAAATTTAATTCTAGCCTTTTCTTTTTTTCAGGATATGAAGTAGATTTTGTGCATGAAAAATTGGGACCATAGTATTCACCAACATGTCCAGAAGTTCGAGTTTACAAAATTAGAATTATTTTGCTTTATTTTTGTAGAAGTAATAAAAAAGTTTATGGGTTCTGTTTTTCTGGGTCACCCAGTATTAAATAGAATTATTAGTGTTGGATAACAATATTTCATCATTAAGGGTTTCCGGACTATTGTCTTTATTGTTATTTCCACAACGTTTAGGTCGATATGTCCTCCGGCCTTCTTCAGGTGTTTGTAAGACTCGGGAAACTTCACGGAACTTCAAACTACGTCCTTTATTGAATCCATGGGGGCCGCCTGTTCTGATTCAGTAAGCCAAAACTGGGTACAAGTGTTAAGTATTCTTGTATTGTTCCTGGATTGAACCTGCAACCTCCAGATAATAGTCTCCTTAGAAGCTTAGGGAACCAACGCCTATAACCGTTACGTTATATGTCCGACACAGGACAGTCTTAATTTTCTCTGGGATTTTCTTATTCCCCCAGTTTCTTTTCCAGGTTTTTCGGAATTGTTGTGAGGATCTCAACTATGATTAGTATCAGGTCATCTCGGGCGTAATTGCCTTAGTTTTTCGCTTCATGTATCTGTATAGTTGTTTTTATTCTTATTTTCTTGATTTTTTTTATTATTGTATTCTGTTTGTACTTAAATTATTTATTTTTGTTGATATTGTAACTACTAGGTGTTAATTTTTATCATTAAGGTTTTTCGGTCTTCATCTTTATTGTTATTTCCACAACGTTTCGGCCGATATGTCCTCCAGCCTTCTTCAGGTGTTTGTCGAACCCGGGAACCTTCACGGAACTTCGAACTACGTCCTTTATTGAAACCACGGGGGTCGCCTGTTCTGATTCCGTTAGCCATAACCGGGTACAAGTGTTAAGTATTCCTGTATTGTTACAACCTGCAACCTTCAGATGATTGTCTCCTTAGAAGCTCAGGGAACCAACGCCTATAACCGTTACGCCATTGTTCTTTTTTGTAGATTACTTGAGTTCCTAAATTGCTGCATTCACGCACACCTCAAAACTGGCTAGTCTTCTCTCCTTTTCTTGATACATGAAGTCTATGTCATCTCTTGGGCGTAAAGCCCTGTGAATCGTTTTTTTCTTTCTTTGTTCAATGGTCCTGAAGTTCCTTACTTGTCTATTTTAAGAGTGGCCCAGAATATCTTACGAAAATAGGGTCAGCCTTGGTATTAATTTCTTTGATTAATTTTTTGCTAAAGAATTTGGTGTCAAGAAGTTCTCTTGTTCTTCTGAACTTGTTTTTTTACTTTTTCTTCTGTCTCCGATTGCTTAATGGTATCCGTTTCTCATATGATTATTAAATAAAAATAGCCTGCAAAACAAAAAAAAAAAAAAATGATTGACTTTTGTATTAAATAATCCTAGATACGTTGTCTTGCCTTAAAGCCAAACAAACCAACCAACACTTTAACTCTTGTAGGTTTGATTATTGTTGGGTGTCCTACACTTGTGGACTTGTGTCAGACAAAGGATAGTCCAACCCTTTACAGGACCCTTTGCCAAAAACAATATCAGTGTATTTTTAATGTTTGATCATTGGTTCTCCTGCTGTGAAAAAAAGTCCAAGCTTTTACTGTATATGCCGTCATTTTTGACAGCACGAGTATACTAGACATAATAGATAAAAAGATAAATAAAAACGATCAAGCTCTACCTATATACAGTCCCTGACAGCCACAAAGGTCAAAGCAATTGCTTATATCACTCATGCCACGGGCTGGCTCTGTGCCTGACAATACTTAATTTAATAAGTATGGATATTTACGAAATGGAACACTGCTTGGCATAGTGACCACGGTAGTAGGTCACTGTAGTATACATTGGATATCCTAAAGGAACGTAGAATTGCAACGTCCAGTAGTGAGTTAACCATTGGGCAGCGTAGGCTTAAGCCTAAGGGCAAAAACGGAAGAGGTGGGTCGTGAGTAAAACATGATTTCATTGAGTGTATTAAAAACGGTTTAATTGAGGGTATTTTAGATAATATCTTTGTAATTTGGACCATATAATGCGTTCCGAATTTTTATGCGAAAGGGTTATATTGTTTTTAATTTATTTTTGCGTAAGACGGAGAAAATAATTTTCGATAAACATTGACAAAAATGAAGGCATTCCTCGGACTAGTATAGAAATAGAAGTCATTTTTTATTGCCTTACATAATACGAGTTCTAAATTATTGGGAAATTGCGGCAAAATTATTAAATTATGGGTCATAAAAGTGATTTATCATAGGCTGAAAAGAATTCAATCGTTGCACAGCTTGGAAATGGCTGTAAATAGCTAACATGTTTAACATATATAGTCGAACATGATATTAATCCGCATCGGGTTATTTTAGTTTTAGAAGTTAGAGAATCATGTTCATTGTACATTTTTGTGTTTTTTAAGATTTTTTTGCACACTGTTTGCTTAGATTTGTTTACCCTGTCTAATGGCATATCAACTTTCGTGGGTTATTTGATACCAAAATCATCCTTGCAAAAGAACAGTTTTAGTGTTATTTAATCCATAGTTGGTGGGGGATAAGGTGGCTCATATATACCATTTCTAAGGTTTTTAGTCCATGTGAACGTAATAGCATGACTAGACTTCGAACTCACAACGATATCGCAATCCAGTACGTCAACCACTACGACACGGGGACACCCATTTTTGCATAGAGTCCTGTCGAATACGAAGAATTATTAAAGAGATCTATTTGACTCATAGATTGGACCTTAATAGGCACTACCACTCCAGGTCAGAGTGGACCTGGGAGTGATAGCAATGAAGGTGTACTCCAAACTCCCAAGAACTCCTGAAGCGGGCTTCACCATCTGATGCAGTGTAGTATTAGGACACCCCTTTACTTTTTGGGAGAAGGTCTTACCTCCTCTTCAGGGGATACAGTCAGCATATTCTAATCCCCGTAAAGTGGCCGGATTTAATGAATGTGTACAAATAAAAAATCGCCAAACAGAAATAAACATTTACTTCCAGCGAGATCATATTTACCAACCCCTCCGCTCGGGCAGGATATGACACAAGGTTAATTTTCAAGCGGAGTTTAACAGGTTTGAATTTAGAGTTGTCCTTCTCCTAGACTAGTTGCCTCACCAAGGCTGAAGAACCTAGTCTGCCCTACTATTTACCCATAGATGGAGGGAGTATATTTGGATTCATACCTTTCCCAAGGGTATTAGTGCTATGTGAAATGCTATCAGTCTCGTCCAGGTTTTGAACTCGTATCGCCGTGTCCATATCCTGCGACGATAACCATTACACCACGGGCACCTCCTCACAACACGGGCACCTCCATTACACCACGGGCACCTCCTTCCAGCGAGATACCGGCTCATTGGCATAGTGGGTAGAGTGTTTGCCAGTGGTCCAGGAAATCTCGGTTCAATCCCAGGTCGCGTCATACCTAAGTCTTTAAAAATGGTACTTGATACCTCCTTGCTTAACATTCAGCAGTATAAGGTCCGTATCAAGGGTGAAGTGGAGCAATCCAGGGAAAGGAGTAGAGCCCTCTCCTACACCTCGGTGTAGTAGCTATTGAAAAGGAGCATTCTGGTCGCCCTCGACAAAGGTTGCCAACTTTACTTTTACTTACTTCCAGCAACAAATTATTATGAGAGGGCGATTGGGGCGTAACGGTTATCGTCGTTAGAAATGGGCTCTAACAGCCAAGTTCAATCCTGGACGAGGCTTTTTATGTTTCTTTGCACACACTTATGTGGTATCTTGTATTCTTATCTAATACCAACAATTTTCAGCCTGATCTATTTAGCTCATAGATGGAACCTTAACAAGTATTTACCACTCGGGATTAGAATGGATCTGGTTGTAATGGTAGTGAAAGAGTACAAATATCGTGTCAGTTTCGGTCAAGGGGAAAGCTGTTGTTCTAAGAATGTTGCAACCCGTTTTGATTGCTGAATCAATTTGTAAAAATATACATGCATAGGAGGTTAATCTCTCCATCCTTTTCGGATTAGTGTGACTCACAATATAGGAGGTAATTAGCTAGTTACAATGTTACTAATATATAAATATATAAAGAGATAGAAACGTTGGCATTTTCAAGGAATTACTTGTTTATTTCCCTGTGTTACCGGTTAGCGAAGATAAATAATAAGCCTTTGAATTATAACTTTTTAAGTAGCTTTAGTCTTCCCTGCAAACATTGGCGCTATACAGTCTTTATATTTTTCTTGTCGGCTAAATCAATTTTATCAAATAACGAATCCTTTATGTATATGTGCATGATTTTAAAATAAGAGGCTGACGTGTTACCGTGTTTGCAGAATGTGGTAATTTCTAAATTTGTCTGTGTATGTGTGTGTATGCCAATGAACTTAGGAAAGGCAAGAATTCATCTTTTCAACTCCACCAGTAAGACAGACTGGTTCCTTTAGCTTTGGTATGACAAAATAAGGAGAAATAAAATTCTGAATTCAAACCAGTCTCAAAATTGATCTTGTTTTGCACCAATGATGGGTAAACAGGGTATGGAGTTAAACCTGGAACGGTAACCAGCCTAGAAGTAAAAGTCTGAACACAAACCAGTTGAACCCCACATTAATATTGATCTTGTGCTGCACCAATGATGGGTAAATAGTTGAGCAGGCTGGACTCTTTAACCTTGTTACGGCAACCGATGTAAGAAAAGGAAAACTTTGAATTTACATCTGCTGTACTTCTTTTAGAAATTGATCTTCTGTCGCATCTTGCCTATAGCGGAGAGTTTTGGTGATTACAAAAAATGATTATGAATCGCGTTGAAACCATAGACACTGGGGAACATCTTAATTCCTCCCGTGATTTGTACTCAGGATGTACTGTCTCGAGGAAGAGCTACTGACACCAAGTTGAAATAAGTAAGCTGTTTAATAAAAAAACAGTTCCGCTATATATTTAATCTTATCTCGCCTGTCCGCAAGCCTTAAAAATCAGCATTCAGTGCCTTACAATAGCGGAGCTTCCTGTGATGATCAAATTTACTGGAAATATCAGATTCGAGATAAACTTGCTTGACGTTGTTTTATGGCACCAACTTACTTAACGTAGCTTAGTCTGGCATAAAGTTACAAGAATAGAAAGGATTTTATATATAAACAAACGTCTGTAAGATAAGCTTGTAAGCCATTACTTTATAGTAGTTACCCAAACATTAATCGAGATCACATTTAATCTATCACCCACTCTGTTTTTTTTCAGCGTGATTTTTATCGATATCATGTTGATAAGTTTAGTTAGGTATAGCATGAGATAAAAAGAAATGCATGTAGGAAGATTGTGTTCCGTCAGCCTTCCAGTTCGGAAGAGTCCACATTAAAATCTTAAACAGATCTTATAAATTTTAAATAACGATGTTTAAAACTTTTTAAATGTAAATGTAGAGATTAATTAAATAATAAAAATTAAAAAAATGGATAATTAAATACGAAAAATAAAATAAAACGAAGTAAAAATATCTTTTATTTTCACGGAAAGTTTAACGTTAAAAGTTCAACTTTAAGTTTAACTATAAAGGTTTAACTTTAAAAGTTTAACCTTGGGCCTTTCCCACCCTCTGGATAACATGTGTGTTTTGTAGCCTCCAGAAACAAACAGGCCGTACTTTCGAACTTTCATAATAATAATAATAATAATTCATGGGCTTAGTGATAAAATATTCCATACGAAGAGACCATATACGAAAATCGCCTGAAAAGTTCGAAGGCTGACCAAAATACTCTCATAGAATGCAACCAAATCAAGTTTATTTTTCAACATAGTTCCCATACCGGCCACACATTGCTTTCCTTTGTGTTACTGTACTTGGATCCTGTTGATAAAAATGTTATCAACTGCTCATATATCGTCATTATATGAACTTTTTGGCTCTCGTTGTTTTTTTTTTAAACATTCGTTCTTCAGTTTTATTTTTCTTGAAGCTGTTTTTGGGATTTGTCGGTTCATGGTCCTCGATAAAATAGTAATATTTCCAGTGAATTCGATTCTCACTAGGTTCCGTACTATTATTAATACAGCTGAAGTTAATCACAATTATCCTTTTGAGCAAGATATGAGTCTGAACCGATAAAAACCCTTGAAAATTGCAATTTATACGCCCTGCTCTTGATTATCTCCAAATTTCTATCATTGGTTTCGAAAATAAACTGGAAGGCTGAAGGAATAACTGAGAAGGCTAAAGTACTACACGTCTGTAAACTACATCGAGATTTTAAGACGTAAAAAAAAAAGAAAAAATAAGTATTATATACCCAAACAATAAAATGACATATGTCAGGGTGTCGTTAGTTCTTTTTTTTTTTTTCAATGTTTACGCGCCTGACGTCAGGGTATAGCCAATCTGACGTTTGAGGAAAAGACCGGAACTCGTTCGGCTTGAATTACATGAAAGCAAAACATACTTAAGATTTTGTTAAGTATTTCGGATGTGGTTAATCAAGAGAGCTTTCTTTCACCACCACCACCATTACAGTAATCATCATTGCCATCACCATCCCATCATTATAATGATTATTGCTGTCATCATCAACATCAGCACAGTTACAGCACATCAACATTATCATTTCTATAATTAGCATTGTTATTTTCCGCTGCCATCATAATTATTATCATCATCATCATCACTCTCTGATAAATAACACTTTTTGGTAAAGTCAATAATGATAATAGTAATAATAATAATGAAAGACAAAGAGAAATAAAGACCGTATTTATAGAATAGATGAAAGTCAGAATAAGAGTAAAAAGAAAGAAAGAAAGAAAGAAATATATAAGGGAAATAAATCTTAAATTGTAGTTGGATACTTGGAACGGTTCCCAAAGGCTTGGAAAAGAAAGTGGATAAATTGGAGATCAGAGGAAGAATAGAAACTATATAGACCACAGCACTATTGAAGTCAGCAAGAATACTCAGAAGACAGCTGATGAAAAACCACGAGTTAAATCTGGTATGAAAAACTTGCTTGTTACATGAATTGTAACTGGAGGGTTTGGAACAATCCCCGAAGAATTGGTAAAGGGACTGGAAGACTTGGAAATTAGAGAACAAGTGGAGACTATCCAGACGACAGCATTTTTATGATCGGCTAGAATACTGAGAAGAGTTCTGGAGACTTGAGGAGACTTGTTGTCATTCAAATTCCGGTGAAAAACCATCAGTTAACGTTGGTGTAAAAAGCTCACAAGGGAGAATAATAGTATAAAATAATAATCTTGATCTATGTTTTACTTTTTTCCTCTGGAATTAGCTGGGGGTCAACGCTGCGGATCGAGTGACAGCAAGTCTAAAATCTCAAGCATTCTTAATTTTTTTCGCTGATTTCAGCATCGTTGTAATCTTAGTGACCGCGTTTTTTTCGAGAGTTTTTTTCAATTCTTCCCATATATTTGCAAGAGTATTTGGAACTATTCCCAGCGCTTGAATCTCGAAATTGGTTGACAAAATATCCTAATAATTAGGAATATTTGATACCCGGGTGAATTTGTAAGTCCCCAGCTGCCACAGTGCTAGAAATTACTGGTTCAAATATCACTCGATCTCAGTTTCTCTCGAAAAATTAGAACATTATTTAAAAAAAAATTATTAGCAGATTCTTTTTTTCTCTTAATTAACGAAATCTAAAATAAAATAGAATAAATATAAAGATCCACTGGCTGACTATTTTGTGGTAAAGCTTTGGATTTTATCCATACCGTATAAGACGAGCCCAAGTTTTATAAAGGTTTTTTTCAGGCTTAAAAAGTTGACTTGTACGCCGTAATTTGTGGTATAATCAAACATCGAAAAAAGAATCAAATTTCGGCCTAAAATTTGGAGTTGATATGCCGTTAGAAATAAAACAAACAAAAAAGCAAACAACTATCATGGGACAGAATAACAGATTTTATTCCTACTTTTCTCTCAGTTTTGGGTTAAATAGTACCATTATTGTTCTTCAAGAATGATGGCTTTGGCATTAAATAACATAGAAAGGTTGATATGTCATTAAACAAAAGAAACCAATCCTTCTTTTCTATGGATGTTGAACGGTTGCAATCAATGAACAAAGCCCCACCACCAATTGAATTTATTTGTCTCATAAAATTCATTACATTCTCCAATTAATTTCGTGCACTTATTGTAACAATTATTATGGGACAAGGGCAGTGTTTCTGATGAATCGGTATTTTCTTGTTTTTCTAACATCCATGAAGCAATGAGAATGTGTTGCACTTGAATAGAAAACTCTGGATTAAACTTTGCTTGTTTTTTTGCCGCGTCAAACCCAAAGACAAGAAGAAGAAGAAGAAGAAGAAGAAGAAGAAGAAGAAGAAGAAGAAGAGATACCGCACTCTGATTCTTGGCTGTAGACATTCAAATTCCAAGCTGGCTCGACAGATAATACTCTCTGATCTTAGCAGAAGTTACCAACAGGCGAACTCAGAAGTCGAAAAGTCGCTCTGATATATCTTGATTTTATCGTTTAGTTTGGTTTGGTTAGGTTTTATGGCATATGAACCTTTGTAAGTTATTTAATGCCAAATAGCCATTTGTTTGCTCACAGTTAAAGGGTTTCAAGTATTGTTATGTAACACTAACAGTTCAATTTATCATTAGTCATTTGTTTGCACACAATTGAATGATTAGATATTTCTATTTGTTCCATGGATGAGACCCTAACAAGTACTACCACTTCGGGTCAGAGTGGACCTGGGACTTATCATGAAATTCTTCAAAGCTCCAGAACGAGGGCCTTACCATCAATTGGTTAGTGTCATATCAGGACACTTGTTAGCGGGTTTGAATCTTCTGAAGAGGTGCAGTCGGTTTATTCTACATACCCAGCCGACTGGACTGTTATCGTTTAGATTGAAACCAGTTTGGGGGAATAAATTGTTTAATTATTTCATTTAAAATTGTTTAATAATTTTTGTAAAATTTTAAATTCTTTTATCTAATTGTTTTATTTGTGAATCAATCCAATAATAGAATCATCACTGCACTTATATAAATATAGAAATTTGGGAATTTCTATAGATGTTGATAATTAGTATTATTGATATTAATCTCAATAGAATTATTTAAGTCTTTACAATTTTAGATCCTGAAGGAAGAGAGCGACGGCGCCATCAACCGGGAAATGATATTGGAGACTATACAGAACCGGTTGTGAAGACACTTGTTTCACTCTCTTAACTCTTAGTTCTCGCAGACCAATCCTTACAAAAGGCAAAGTCCTTTTCTTTGCAAGCGTTTGTACCAGATGACACAGCTTCAATGTGTTCTCTCTCTCTCTCTCTCTCTCTCTCTCTCTCTCTCTCTCTCTCTCTCTCTCTCTCTCTCTTCTTTCTTTGCCTTACTGTTGCTTATTTCGTTTTTCGTTACTGAAAACCACAGAGAGGATAATGACCAGTGAATGTTTTAAAACGTAAATAAAATTAAAAAGGATGAATAAGATGAATAAGTAACAGGAAAAGTATTTAAAAAAAGAGAGAAAAAAAAAAGAAAGAAAATTTCTAATAGTATTTTTTTCCTTCATAGGTGTTATATTTCTAAATACAAATGTAACAAAAAGAGTGTGACAGCGGTAGTTTTTTTTATGTAACCTTCCGTAGTGAACACATTTTTAAAGTAAATTTTTGCTAAAACTTTTTTCCTTCAAGTCAATAATTTTGAAATTTGTATGCGAATTTCAGTCACTAAATACATTTGTACGTCTCCTCATATCATTATTTTTAATGCTTTTGAAAAATGAAAAAAAAGAAGAGATTTTTTCTTCATTGAATAATACTCCCTTCTCATAATACTTGTTAAATTTGCCTATAATTTGAATACATTGAATAAAACTACCCTCGTGGTGTAGCAGCTAACGTACTGGATTATGACTTCATAGTAAGCGAGTTTGAACTTCATTTACGCTATTACGTTCACTTTCAGACTAATACCCTTGGGGACCCTCCCCCTAAAAAAACCCCCCAAAAAACGAAGCCAAATACTGCATCTTTCCTATAATACTTGTTACATTTTTATTGAAATTCTTCTATATTATATGTAAAAACTATCATGGGACAGGCGTATTATCATATTGGAAACGAACCTTGAAGACTTATTTGAAAATAAAAGAGAATTGCATTTTTCTAAAAGTTCGACCAGTGACATTACCCTCCGAACAACGATCGAATTTGTTGGACACCGATACGGTGTCCGGATTTCCGAACTCATGCTGGGTGGCTGAGATTGACATACTCTCGGCTTCAGGGTTCCGTTCTCTCGGGCTTTACTAGCTTGTAGGACTAAGTTTATAGTTTGGTGCCTGAGGCATCCCATTGAGGGAATGCTGACGGAGCTAAAAGATTTTGCCCCTGCCTCGCGTGGGTTTCTACTCGTGCGAGGCAATCACTGAAATATGGCACAAAGCCATATTTCAGTGATTGTCTCGCACAAGGCAATCACGATGGGATGTTAGATAAATACCAGGTCTACTCTGACCTGGAGTAGTTGTACTTATTAGGGTTCTATCTATGTGTGAAATAGTTGTTTAATAATTATTATTATTTGACAGGAATACTTGAAACAATATAACTATGTACAAACAAAGAATTATCATTATTAAATAGGAATAGTTACTTGAAACCATATAATTGTGTATAAATTATTAGAATGAGATTGGAATACTTGATACTATCTGTGTGCAAATAAATGATTACAATTATTGAATCAGAAAAATTACTTAAAACCATATTATTGTGCTTGGGTTATTTGTATTAGATAGGAATACTTGAAACCATACAAAAATGTGCAAACAAATGATGAGAGTCAAATAAAATAGTAGCTACAATACCGTAACAATTTTCGTGGTTGGAGTATTGTTGATACAACCTTTATTTTGGAACCTGTGAACGTATTGATCTGAATATTTGATCATTTGCTGCAATCTAGCCGTATTATCTGTGCAATTAAAAAAATACAATGAAACATTGAAAATATTACTATAAAAGATTGACAAATCCAAAAAATTCAGCATTAAATAACCTATCAAGAGTCCATATGCCGCAAAACAACCAAACCAAACCCCATGGTGTAATGGTTAAAGCGCTAGACTGCGCGATCGTAGTACGTGAGTTCGAAATCCAGTTGCACTGTTGCATCCACTTTCGGACAAACACCCTTGGAAAAGGTATAATCTCCTTGTCCTTCCATCTATGGGTTTGTGGGGTATGTGGCTGAAGGTCACGGGCAAAGGGCAAGGCTGTGTTGCCGTTTGCATATCTGACTCCATATTTTGGTTATTTCATTTTACCCCCACGTTGTCTGGTCGGTATAATGCCTTGCCCAAGAAAGTCCCAAAAGAATTATACAAAAGAAGACAGCAACAGGTAAGAGACGAAGACGTTTCTTTTATACTTTCCTTTATTTACTGGGTTCAACAACCATTCCATGGATGAGGGAGTTTTTCCTGAATACATTGAAATGGTTGAATCCTTCAGTTAAGGTGTCAAAAATACGTTAAATCGTTTCATGTATGTGTTTGTCCTCATTTGGTATTTCGGGCTTCAATAAGGGTTAGTTTTCTTTTGGAAGTTTGTCAAAGTCCGGTAAGAGTTAGTTTATAGTTCATTTGTGGGTCTTGTATATTTCAGCATAATGCTGACCGAAAGAGAGAGAGCTGCTACTGGGTGACAGGGGATAACCAATGCTACGCCCAAAGACGTATGCGTGGTGCCCAGCCACCAGAAAGCAAAATGGTGTTGTTGATTCAGCGGTCACTGCCTGAAAGAGAAAGAATGCCTGGTCCCCTTTGTCAAGAGGATTACCTTTTTTCTTTTACGCATGCATCATCCCCTTTTGCTGTTCCGGACCTCTGGGAGTTTCTGCAAATCTAATAGTTTTCTCTTTATTTATTTTTTTAAAATTTAATTTTAATTTTAATTTATTTATTTATCCATTCGTTCCCTACAGGTTAAATAGTACCGCTACTGTCCTTCTAAAAAGATGAATTTGGCATTAAATAACCCGAGAAGGTTGATATCCCATTACATAACAAACAAACAAACCAAACCTTTCTTTCTCACTCTCTCACACACACACGTACATACGAGATAAAGATAACAAAAAAACACGATGATGATTGCAGAAATGAACTGTCTGTATAAACTTTGCTTTGCATCTCGTTGGAGCCGTTTTATTCTATTTCATAAATGCGCATATGAGGCACTGAAAAGTTCTCAGTCGGACAACGAAGGGAATGACATAGCGTCGTGAAACATGCTATTTTCCATATAAAGTCTGCAGTTGAAGACATTTGGTACATCGTTTCTTAATTTTCTTTAATTCTTCCAAAAATTCCAATAAAATTTGAAATTAAAAAAAAAGAAAAGAAAGATAATTCTCTTTTTGTTTGGTCCGAAAACTTTTCAGCCAGCACCCTCGATGAATTAGATTACAAAAATATTACACGGTAATATCCTGAGAAGTGGCTAATATGCTGGACTGCAACAACATAATAAGCGAGTTCGAACTCCAGTCACGCTATTACGTACACTTTCGGGCTACTACTGTTGGAAAAGGTCACGAACCCACTTAACCATGGGTTAAATAGTACCACTGCTGTTTTTCTACAAGGTTGGTTTTGACATTAAATAACCTACACAGGTTGATATGCCATTAAACAAAGAAACCAAACCAGACCCTAAACAATTTTCGTTTGAATAAAGGATATTTTTGGAGTAATCCTTATATTCTATGTTTTAAATTATTTACTGCCAAATTTTTGTAAGCAAACCAAAAATACATGTAGGAACCCCTCGGTCTAGCCTATTGGTGTATAAGAAGTAGCCAAAACAGCTGGGTACTTAATTTTTGAAATCTTATGATTTGTCAGGCATTCAGCAATATTTTGGAAGAGATGAGTGTCTGTTATTCGTTGATTTCTCCCTGGTGTGTAAGTGGTTACAATACTATAATAATTTTCATTTCTTATAATGAGCAAAGCGTTTAAAGAAAGTTTGACGTGATAAACAGATTTGAAAATGCTGACTATGCAATTAGATAAAAGAATATAAAGTCTCCAGTAATTTACTGGCGTTATCTTGTATATATTAGATCAATTCGAAATTATCTTTTAGTTAGATTGTTAATGATAACCTAGATGAAATCATTGACTATAGAAAAAATACACGACTTACGACGATCACGTAACCCTAAAAGCACCGGTTTCTGTCAGGTCAATAAAATCGTGGTCAGCTTATTTTTTTTAATTGCATGTCAACTTTCGTGGCGTTATTCATTGCCGAAGCCCTCGTTGTTTAGGAACACCAGACGTACTATTTGATTGTTGTTGTTGTTTAATGGCATATCAACCTACTTGGGTTATTTAATGCCAAAGCCACCATTATAGATGAACAGCAGTAATGCTATTTAACCCATAGTTGGGAGGATAAGAGGGTTCATACCTTTCCCAAGGGTATTTTTCCGAAAGTGGACGGAATAGCGTGAGTGGAGCTCGAACTCGCTTACTACGATTACCGCAGTCTAGCGCTTTAACCATTACGCCACTAAGACACCCCCCTGTACTATTTGACCCGTAGTTACTGAAGATAAGAGGGTTTATTACCTTACCCGAGGATATTTGTCAGAAGTGAGCGTAATTGCATGACTTGAGTTCGAATTCGCTTACAACGATGTCACAGCCCAGCACGTTAACCACCAGGCTACGGAAGTTATGCACTTCTTAACAGCAGATATTATAAGTAATATAATAATGTGTACTATAAGCAATATAATTATAATAATTATAATTATAATAATAATTATAATAATTATTAAAAGCAATATAATGCAACAGACTAAACAAAGATAGAAAAATACACAGTATATCGAAACAGAATTTTTATGTCGTCTCGATTCTCTTGTTTAAAATGCGCAAGCCTCCTTTTTTTTATTGATTTATTCATTTTAATAATTAGCTCACTACATCATCATCATGATCATTAAGTCACTTGTCTAGTCGGCTGCGGCTGTAGAATATACCGACTGCATCTCGGCAGAAGGGTAAGACTCCTCCAAAGAGTGTCCTGAATATGACACTAAACAATCTGATGGTGAGGATCCAGCAGTGCTTCAGCTTGGGGAAAGCGGAGTACCCATTTACTGCTATCGCTTCCTGATCCACTCTGTCTCAGAGTGGTAGCACCTGATAGGGTCCTACTAAGGGTCTAATAGAAGTAAACCGTCTACTTCTGCAAAACTAAATTGCTTGAAATAGAACTGGTTTAACATTTAAACTGTGTACTTATGCGAAGCTGAATGGTTTTAAATAAAACAGTTTTGACATTTAAATTGTATACTTATGCTAAGCTGAATTGTTTGAAATAGAACTGTTTATAAGTATAAAAATGGATTTGGCATTAATAACCTACAATCGTTGATGTGCCATAAAACTAAACCAAACCAAACCAAACCAAAATTACCACGTCGGCTCTCTTTCGCCATCTCTTCTGGCTGGTCCTCTAGACTGCATCCAGTGTCTGCTCAGAGCTGATGTATATAAATCCTTGCTGGGTGGCCAACCCCCGCGCGTCATTGTGTAGGAGTCCATAAAAGAACGTCACTTTTGAATTCGTCCTTACTTCTCCAGCAGAGCCCAGTATGACTCGTTCGCCTTATTTGATTGTTTGTGGGATGGGAGGTAAGTGACTGTACAAATGTTGTTTTGTGGGTTGTTGCTTCCAGAATTTATTCAGAACAGCACGTAGCATTCTTGCGTAGTTCCCCTCTAGTTTTTTTTTTCGTTAGCATCCAGATGGTGCATCCATACAGTAGTACTAGCACAGCCACATCTTGGAAGAAATCCAGTTTTACTTACAGTAAATAAAATTGCAACAACTTTAGAGATGATGTTTGTATATCCTGGTTACAGTATGATTACTCTAGTAGGTTGTAGATATTCTGATAATATTTCTAAAGTCCTTGGCCAACTTGTAACGGTGTAACATTCTCATTGACCTAGTGGGTAGAGTGTTCGCCAATGGTCCAGGAGACCTGGGTTCAATCCAAGGTCGCATCGTACCAAAGATTTTAGAAATTGTACTTGATACCTCCTTGCTTAACAATATAAGGTACATATCGAGGGTAAAGTGGAGCAATCCAGGGAAAGGAGTAGCGCCCTCCCCTACACTAACTATTGAAAAGGGGGCCTTCTGGTTGCCCTCGAGTACGGTCGCCAACTTTACATTATGAAAGTGACTTTACAGGCCTGTATTAACGCTAAAGGAAGACATACAGGGTGTATACTTCTGGCACATCCTGAGTTCTCTTGGTGTTTGCACCGATGGTTGCTATTCAGTTGATCGCCTGGTCTCCTTTTCCTCCCGGCAATACCTGCTTAGCAGGGCTGAGTTTACCGCTTGGGACCTGAAGCTCTCCTTAAGAGTAATGTCAAGAAGATTCAGCATTTTTTCTGACGGCCTTGTATGAGTCTACGTTGATGCGTCTCCTCTCCAAAATTAAATGATCACGTTTCAAATCTGACTTGGTGGGAAATCAGATAAATCCATTCTTAATACCATATAACTATGTGCAAACAAATGCTTATTATTAAATAGGAATAGTTATTTGAAATCATATGATTGTGTATAAATCGTTGGGAATACTTGAAACTATTCAGGTATATGAAAACAAACGATTATAGTCAAATAATGTGGCTTCATTACTATAACAATCAACGTAGTCGGAGCCCTTATTTTGGAACCTGTGAGCGTATTGTGTTGTATCATTTGGTGATGTCTATCACAACTCTAATAAAATATATATACAATACACAAATACAGGCGGACTCTGTTATTCAGGAACGAACGGTTTTATTAACTTCTGACTTCGGTCCATAGAAGAGGAAAGAGACACAATTCTTACTATGCTAACCATCTCCAACGCGCGGCGCATCTTGTGATGTTCTCTGTCGGTAGAGATCCGAAAAATCCAACTACATTTTCAACGGCCCAAATCCAACTCTCAACTAACTCTTTTTCAAAATCCTCAAATTCTCAGGATCATCTCTTCTGGGCATGACGTCATCCACACTCCAGCCCTATTTTCTGCCTGGAGGTTTATTATGACAATCACCATTGTCATATCCTTTGCGCGTGAGCGTAAACTGCACCAATTGACTATACACCTGAACTCTTAACCCAAATTGTTCAAAGCCCAACCAAACTGAATGATAAAATATAATTAACAAAAAATGATTAATACAAAAAACATTCCTTAATTATATAACAATTGAACTGTACATGGGATCATATGCTGCAATTTAGCTATATTAGTCGTGCAATTAAAAAATACAATGGAACATGTGAACGTATGGAACAGTACATGTCATCCTCGCTACATTATAACTATATTACCTGAACGTTTAATATTAAATAAATTGAAACGCTTTTCTAATTCTATTTTCTCTCAGTGCATTATTTCTACGATGAAAAATACAGGTAATGAAAAGTATACGTAATTTCCTCAAGTTGAACCATTTAAAAATCAGGGGTCATTCTGGGTTTTGCCTATTTTTTCAATGCTAAGCCTTTCGTTTTAAATTAAAGAATTTGTTGGACAATACAAATACAAAACTGACATAAATCTATCTGTATCATCTTCAGGATATAAGTATTTCTTTAACTCTAATTCCCTGGCAGTTTGAAATAGATTAAGTTCTATAATATTTGATAATACCTTAAATACCGAATTATAAATTAACTTTGCATCAAACTGACTTAACCAAGTGAAGAGTTATTTTTTTTACACTTATATGCTTGAACTTCTACGAAGTCAGATTAAATACATTAATTTAATAAAGATTGTGATTCATGAATGTTTTGTACGGAGGCTATAGATAATTACTTCCCTTAGAGAATGGGTGTGTCTACTGGGTGTCTCGTGGGGTGTTTTATGACAGTTTCAAGAACTCATTCTCGACCTTTTTTCCTACTGTTTCTTGAACTGGAGTGATATATCACTCAGCCTGTCAGTTAGCTGTATAGCTGCGTGACTCTTTTACTTTTCCTTATCAAGTAAACTTGTCACTCCATTTTCTCTCTTCTTTCAAGTAAAAATATAAGTATATTTCTAACTGTATGAACACGTTTGCGCATTTTTTCTTCTTTATGCCATTCTTAATGTATAAAATGTTTAATGTTTTTGTAAGTATACAAATGCGTTTATCTTGTAGTACTTTAGCTGTGAAATGCGCTGATTGCACCCCTTGGAACGGTCCCCTTAATGTTTGGAAAAGAGACAGAATGAACTGGGGATCAGAGGAAGAATCGATACTATTAAGACCACAACGGTGTTTAGATCAGCTAGAATACTTAGAAGAGTCCTGGAGACCCACTGAGACTTGCTCTCTCGTGGACTTCAATGAAAAACTAGCAGTTAGAGCTGATATGAAAAATTGCTTAATATTAATAATAATAATGATTTGAGGGGCTGAAATTTCACCAGACTGACTAATGGTATATTTAAAATCCAGAACATGAGCTTTGAAATAAAACGCATAAGATTATCTGGGACATTACAATAAAAACTGATCATTTAATACAAGCCAGAAGAAGATCAGACCTAGTTTTAATTAGCAAGAGAAGTTGTCATATAATGGATTCTGTCGTTTCAGCAGAGCACAGAGCGAAAGTAAAGGAAGACGAAAAGCATGAAAATACCTGGATCTTGAAGGAGAACTGAAAAAGTTGTGGACCATTAGGATGGCCGTGATATCAATCATAGTTGGAGCCCTTGGAACAGTCTCCGACAATATGGAAAAGAGACTAGTTGGGCTGGAGACTGAAGGAAGAATTGAGACTACCCAGCACACTACACTACCAACTGTCTTTCGAACTTCACTGAAAGACCACCAGTTAGAGCGAGTACGAAATATTCACAATGAATAAAATAATAACAGCACTAATTGTACGTAGTGACAAGGTTGTCATCCTATCGGAGTTGGGGCCCTTGGACTAAGTAAAAGTAAAGCTGGCGACCATAGTCGAGGGTGATCCGAAGGCTCCCTTTTCAATAGTTACTACACCGAGGTGTAGGAGAGGGTGCTACTCCATTCCCTGGATTGCTCCACTTTACCTTTGATCCTTACCTTATAATGCTGAGTGTTAAGCAAGGAAGCATCAAGTACAATTTTTGAGTCTTTGGTATGACTCGATTGAATCCCGGTCTCACGGACCACAGGCGAACACTCTACTCATTAGGCTAATGGCTCTTGGAAAGGTCCTCAAATTCCTGGAAAAGAGAGTGGGGAAACGAAGATCAGAGGAAGAATAGAGACGATGCAGATCACAGCACTGTTAAAATCTGCTAGAATACTTAGAAGAGTTAAGGAGATCCGAGTAGACTTAATAATAATAATAATAATAATAATAATAATAATAATAATAATAATAAAATGAAAAGGAGGATAAGTAACTCGACCTTGCTAGGGAATTGAAAAAAACTGTGGAACATGAAAGTGACTATTATACCAATTGTGATTGGCACTTTTGGTACAGTCACCAAAGGATTATAAAAGGGACTAGAGGACTTAGAAATAAAAAGACGAGTGGAGACCATCTAAACTACTGCATTATTGAGAACTGCTAGAATACTGAGAGTCCTGGGAACTTGAGGAGACTTGTTGTCTCTCAAACTCCAGTGAAAGACCATCAGCTAATGCTGATGTGAAAAACTCTCAAGGAGTAGTAATAATAATGATAATAATAACATGCATCAATACAAAGACTATAGAAATTTACAAAATAGAGCTAAGAAAAATTTATCTCAGCAGCCAATAACAGCAATGGCAACATGAGATTCACCCCCCCACCAGCAAAAACAAGAAAACAGAAATGGAAAGAAAAACAACTTCAAGTAACAAGCTGGGGAGATTGCAAATGAGAAAACCTGGACATAACTTAGAAAAGAAAACCACTAGAGACAAACTGAATCTTATTTAATAGCAGCACAAAATAATACAATTAGGACCTATTATATTAAAGTGAAATCAGAGGAAGAATCGAGACCATCCAGACTATTGTGAAGATAGGCCAGAATACTGAGAAGAGTTCTGGAGAACCGTGGAGACATTTTGTCATTCAGAACCAAGTGAAAGACCACTAGATAACACTGGTATGAAAAACTCTCAAAAAGCGAAATAATAATAATAATAATAATAATAATAATAATAATAACTTTTAAAATATTTTGAGATACAAACGGATCACTCAATGCAGATCAGAAAACCAGTGCCAGTTTTAATTAATAAAAGAAAAGAACTTCCTAATTTGTGGATTTTGCCGTTCTCGGAGATCACAGAAAGAAAATAAAAATTAAAAAAAAAAAGGAAAAGGAAAAATTAAACAACGGGACATTGTCAGAGAGCTGAATAAATTTCAGAACATGACACGTGACAGTAATAACAATCATCAGTAGAACCTTTGGAACAATTCCAAAGAACCTGTAAAAAGGATTGGGTGAACTGGAGATCAGAGACCGTACAAATTATAGCACTACTAAGATCAGAACCCTTAGAGGAGAAGGGAATCCTCGTGGCATGATGGTTAAAGTGCTAAACAGCGGCCTCGAAGTAAGCGAGTTCGAACTCCAATCGAGCTATTGCGTTCATTTAGGACTAATGTCTTTGGGAAAGGTATGAAATCCTCCTTAGCCTCCAGCAATGGGTTAAATTGTACCACTACTGTTCTACTAGGATGGCTTTGGCATTTAATAACACACGAAGGTTGATATGCCATTAAAGAAACCAAACCAAAGCAATCTGAACACTTAGAAGAGTTCAGAGGAGCTGAAGAGATTTGCTGTCATTCAGACTTCAGTGAAAACAACCTACCGTGAAAAACTCGAAAAGAGTAAAAAAAAAAAAATAAATAAATGATTATCAACTTTAGTAATAATGATAGATAATTAAGTTTCACAATGATAAAAATGAATTATTATGTTAATGTTAAGAAATGATAACGATCATAAGAATGACAGAAATAATTAAAGTTCTGTAATTGCACTACTGAATACAGCAAGAATACTGGAGTTATGAGTAGACTTGTTGAAGCTTGACCTTTAGTATAAACCACCAAGTATTACTGATGGTAAAACTCAACAAATGCAAATGATAAAGAGAGAAACCATCGTCGGGTAAATGACATGGTTGCGAAGGAGAGATGATATCTTTTTTCATTGAATACTAGAACAAACGTATCGGAATCAGTTATGTTAACGCCAAACTAAAAAAAAAAAAAAAAGAAAAAAAAAAAAAAGAAAGGAAAATAGCTAATGTAACAACTGTATAGAACGAGAAGATACTGTAAACCATCTCATAAGAGAATAGAATAAGGCAGTATAACAAAAAGTATAACGGATAAAGAACCGTGATACATTGGGAATTGTGCAAACAACTTTGTTTTGACTAAGTAAGCAGATGGTATAAGCTCAAAACAAAGGCTCTTAAGGAAAATAAAGGGATCACTCTGTCAGCAGGACTTAGAATACCTTGACTATAAACTCTGTAGAGGAGACAGATCCCCCCAAAGGGGGTGTCCTGTGTAAAACATTAAACTGTATCTGATGATTTGGTTTGGTTTGGTTTGGTTTTATGGCATATCAACCATTGTAGGCTATTAATGCCAAATCCATTTTATACATATAAACAGTTCTATTTCTAACAACTCAGTTTAGCATAAGTACACAGTTTCAATGTCGAAAACAGTTCTGTTTCAAACAATTAGGTTTAGGATAAAAAACAATTCCATTTCAAACAATTCAGTTTAGCATAAGTACACAATTTCAATGTAAAAAATAGTTCTATTTCAAGCAATTTAGTTTAGCATAAGTACGCAGTTTAGTTCTATTTGACCCATAGATAGGACCCTATCAGGTGCTACCACTACGGCCAGAGTGGACCTGGGAGTGATGGCAATGAAAGGGTACTCCGCATTTCCCAAAGCTGCAGCATTACTGGAACCTCCTCATCAGATTGTTTAGTGTCATATCCAGGACACTAGTTGGGTGGGGGTCGAGTCTTACTCTTCTGCAGAGATGCAGTCGGTGTATTCTACAGTCCCAGCTGACTGGGCAATCTGATGGTGGGATTTCAGTTCTGGATCTGCGGTGTGTGTAGAATACTCTTTTATTGCCATTACTCTCGGTTCCACTCTTACCCTGAGTAGTACTCCCTGTCAGGGTCCGATCTATAAATCTCATAGATATGTGTAAAACTCGTTCATGTGCAAAAAGAAGAAACAGCAATATAAAAAAAAAGTGAATATGAACATACAATGAACACAATTCCCTAACCTTTGGGCATAAAATAACCTTAACAATTCCATTAACATGCCATTAAAATCTCTATATCAATCAAATCAGATCCAGACAGAGCACTGCATTTAAGTTAGAAGACTGTATCTGGTTGTTGTAAATAGAGAGAGAATCTAAAAAATCATTAATCTTATCAAGATCCAGTTTCTTTCTAGAGGTTTTCTTTTCTAAGCTATGTCCAGGCTGGAGGTTAAAAGAAACGAAAAATAAATGAATAAAAAGAAATACTATAACCTTGCTCGCGAACTGAAGAAGCTTTAAAACAGAAAGGTTTAGTTTCTCTGTTTTATGACGGGCGCACATAGAACCATGTCAAAATACTTCTGACTAGATTGTATGAACTGAATATTCGAGGAGGGAATGAGAAGGTCCGTGAGAATACCAAGGAAGATGCTGGTAATTTGAGGTCAACTCCTTGTAATAACCACTAGATATCCGGTAAAAGTAAGTAAACGTGCTACTACTGCTATTACTATTTCTACTACTAATAATAATGATAGTGATGATGATGAGGCGCTCGTGGCGTGACGGTTATCGTAATAGGAAATTGAATCGGTGCCTCGATTTCAAATTCTGGACGAAGAGTTTTGTGTTTTACTTCGCGCTAATACCCTTGGAGAAAGGCATGAACCCATTTCTTCTTCTCCTCAGGGTATGGTTAAAATAGTTGATCAGACTGGGCTTTTGAGGGGAAATCAGGCTAGAAGATGGAAAACTCTGAATTCACACCAGCTCTACTCTGCTTAATAACCGACCTTGTATCGCATTTCGCTTATGGCGGAGGGGTTGGGTAAATGCATACACACTACTACTACTAATATGGGGAGAAATCCCTGTGGCGTCATGGCTAATGAGCTGGGCTTAGGTATCGTAGTTATACGACTAGTACTACAACTGACAATAAAATAATAATAGCAAATAAAGGTATTAGTTGGATTCATAATTATAATTATTAATAATGATAACTATTAGGTGTTGCTGAGGTCAGCGAGATACTGAAGAGAGATGGTTAGAGAAAAAAGGAAACTTGCTGTTTACTTGATCTCCAAGGTTGGTCACTCGAAACGTCAGATATGAAGATACAAATAAAGATGATGATGATGATGATGATGAAAGCGCTGATGATGACGAGGGATTCAGTCATCTCATATATTAGGCACTGTGAGGAAAATACGACTTTGAGAGCATTAGTGGCACCCTCGGGTTGCCCTAGTTCCTGAAAATGAAGTAACCAAGATTCTCAGAAACTTTCAACATATCAGCAGATCATGTTTATCAGTCTATTCCATTCTTCACTCTTACTCCCTCTCTCTTCCTTTCTCATTTTCGTTTTGTTTTTGTTTTTCTTCTTTTTGTTTTTTGACATCCTCCATTTTCTTTTTCTCGTCTCTTTTTTTTCCTCAGGCGTCGTTGTGACGCCGGGCATAAAATATACAACCTTATTAAAAGTAATGAACCTTGTTGATTTGAATGTTTTTATTTATAACACTTTGCAAACATCTAGATTGAATGCGAAAATATAACTTTGAAATGAGAAAGAAACAAGAGAAACAGCCGATTTTTGTCGGTTTCATTGCAATTACAAAAAAGAAAAAAAAAAAGAAAAAGAAAAAGAAATCTTTCATAATAAAATGAGATTGATAAATTAACTGATTGATTTTAACAGCATGTAAAACGGACAAGGGTTATTTTATGCTTGGAAGTTAGAGAATTACGTCAATTATACGTTCATATTTACATTTTTGTGTATCGTAAATTGCGGTGTACAAGTCGACTTTTTAAGACTGAAAAAATCTCTGCAAAACTAAGGGGTCGACTTATACAGTAGGGCTAAAACCCAAACTTCAGAACAGCCAGCCAGTGCATCGGTTCTCCCAACAATCGATACACACCACTTACCGAACCTTTAGCAGCCTACCACTAACATTTCCAACTTAAAGTCGTGTTTGGAGAACATATTTAACAAACTAACATAGAAATTGATATAAAATGATAAAACTGTAAAACAAATTAAGTATTATATTAACGCTATTCCATATCTCATTTCGAACAAGAGATGCACTTACTGGAACGTCATAGAACCAAGGCAGCCCGTCAGACAACTACGTGGTTTATCTACACAATTTCATGATAGCGCAATATATCGTGAATTCATATGTATATACGCTCTAATGTGTAAGATTTGCATATTTCATGTATGGTTGATGTAATGAGACATAATGGTAGTTTATTGAATATACACGCATTGGAATTATTTACTGTATGTATATGCCACAACATTTTAAATACAAAAGTTATTTGAAGGTTGTTTTGTAATAATTAGCTTATTGTATGTTTGGGGATCGACCTATCTAGCAGGTATAGGTCTAACCTAAAATTTTCAGCAAAAAATCCTGAAACCGACTGTTATGCCAGATCGAATTGTACACCGTAATTTAGGATAGTTATTTGTAAAGAGTTTTTTTGGCACATAGTCCTATAGAATACGAACATTTTTTAAACAGGCGTATTTGACTCTTAGATGGGAATCAACCAGGTATTACCACTCCTGCTAAGAGTGGACCTGGGAGTAATAACAACGAAGAAATATTCCACATTTTCCAAATCCCAAGAAAAGGAGCCTAACAATCAGATGCAGTTTAATGTCATACACAAGACATCCCTTTTTTAGGGGGAGTTTTTATCCCTCTGTAGAAGATGCATTCATAGTATTCTAAACCCCAAACGGCAAGGCAAGATAGAATGAGAGGATATGCTTTATGATTATGAGAAATAAAACTATCGTTTTAAAGAGTATTTACTAGGTGCCTCATTCTGGCCTTGTGCCTCAACTTAGTAAAGCTTAGTAGATAACCTCGTCAGAAAAAAAAGAATGGCGGCTTGTCTATTTAACTTTTGGGGCGTAGCTGAGGAGCTAGTAAAAAGTTGACGACCATAGTCGAGGGCGACCAGAAGGCTCCCTCTTCAATAGCTACTACACCGAGGTGTAGGGGAGGGCGCTACTCAATAATACAAACTCAACACAAAAGAGTGTAATCATCTTCATGATTTGAATATTCAAATGAACACATTTGCTCAGCTGAGCAACTTATATGATAGAATAATGTTTTTGTTTAATAGATTATCAACCTTCGTGGGTTATTTAATTCCAAAGCCATACTTGTAGAAGGGCAGTAGTGGTACAATTCAACCTACAACTGGGGATGATAAGAGGGTTAATACCTTTCCCAAGGGTATTAATCCGAAAATAAACATATCAGTATGACTAGAGTTCGAACTCGCTTACTTCGCTGTCACAGTCCAGCTAATACGCCACAGGGATTCTCCCTTCAAAAATAATGATGTCTAGACGTCTAGACGAGTCACTGGCTTGATGCCTTTTGATCAGAAGCTTTTGGCGAAACAGAGAATTATCCAATTGCAACATCCTTCATAGCTAGCAGACGTAACTCTGTACGCCTCTTACTGTAAATACAGCTTCAGTCTTGATACTTTTTTAAAAGCATCTATCTATCTATATATATATATATATATATATGTGTGTGTGTATGTGTGTGTGTGTGTGTGTGTGTGTGGATAAAATTAAAATTATAATATTCATGTTAGGTTCAAATCTGAAAAGGATAGTAGAATTTGTAAAAAAGAAAATAGCTCAATTCACGAAAAATATACAAGTGTACCAAAAGTGTATAAAAAGTAATATTGATATTACTGATTTGTGATTTGAGTTTCACATTATTGATCATCAGGTGAGATTCGTTCAACAATATCAGGAGTCAGCATATATATATATATATATATATATATATATATATAGTGTTGCTTATAAGTAAATCATGAACAGTTTTTTATTAAATGCTAAATTTCTTATGAACCAAAAATAGCAAGTTTTTCTTTTTATTATAATGCAATTAAAACGGATATTATTAGGTATTATCTATTACCAAACTCTCTTGCATTGAAACTTTATAACTAAAAATAAAATTGCATATATATATATATATATATATATATATATATATATATATATATATATATATATATATATATATATATATATATATATATATATATATATATATATATATATATATATATATATATATATTATATATATATATATATATATATATATATATATATATATATATATATATATATATATATATATATTGGTCTGATGGTTAGAGTGTTCTCCAATGGCCCGAGAGACCGTGGTTCAAGCCCAGATCGCGTCATACCAAATACTCAAAAATGGTACTTAATACCTCCTTGCTAAACACTCAGCGTTATAAGATAGGTATCAATGGAAAAGTGGAGTAATCTGAGGAAAGGAGTAGCGCCATCCCCTACACCTTGGTGTCGTAACAATTGAAAAGGGAGCCTTCGGGTCGCCCTCGACTAAGGTCACCAACTTTACTTATATATATAAAGAGATGTCCATATTTTGGGACGGTATATATCCATATTTTTGGTTTCTGGGTTTTGATGCAGTAGAAGTTGTAAGTTGGCGACTGTAGTCGAGGGCGACCCGAAGGTACCCTTTTCAGTATCTACTACACTGAGGCGTAGGGGAGGGCACTACTCCTTTCCCTGGATTGCTTCACTTTATCCTTAATACGTACCTTATATTGCTGAGTGTTAAGCAAGGAGGTATCGAGTATCATTTTTTTTAAGTCTTTGGTATGATTCGACCCGAGATTGAACCCCGGTCCCCCGGGGCATTGGCGAACACTCTACCCACTGGGCCAATGAGTAGAAATTGACAATAATTAGTACGAAATGATATCCGTGTTAATTGAATAATGTTACATTAAGAATAATAAAATCATGTGGTCTTTGGTTTTGAAGAAAATCGACTAATTGTATCCATTTTGATTGTATAAAATTCCTCTTCAGACAATAAAATTTTGGTGTCTTTAGTTTAGAAAGATAACTTCAAAAATGACTGAGGTGTACTTATTTATGGGCTATCTATCTATCTATCTATCTATCTTCATAGAACTATGATCATAACATTTTGTGTGAGGTACAGAGTTACAGTATAAGCTAAGAAAAGCACTTGTTTTTTGTTATTTTCTGAGCGGAGCGAAAACTGTCAAAAGGCGTTTCATTTCTATCTTGTAATTAAGCAATACAGTTTTTCCCGTGGCGCAGTTGATTCTTGTTCTCTCATATTTCAACGTCTTTCCTTTTTGAAGGGACTTCATAGATGAAGGCGTTTGGTGCGGAGTAAAGGATGTCAAGAAAAAAAAAAAAAAAAAAAAAAAGAAAAAAAAAAAGAAAGGAAGATAAAAGAAAATGAAAGATAAAGAACGAGAGAAGAAAGGAAGATTTTTTTTAAAAAAGAAGGAAATAAAGTTGAGATTTAAGAGAGAAAGAGGTAATGAAAAAGGAAAAAGAAGAGAGATAAAAGTCAAAATTTAAGAATGGGAAAAGGCAAAGAAAAGAAATAAAGATACAAGCGAATGAGGTTGGCATGCAAGAGAGAAGGAAAGAAAAAGTGAATGATAAATGAAGTAGAAGAAAATCAGTAAAGAATAAAAGAGCGAAAGAAATGAAAGAGAGGGAGAGAAGGGGAGAGAAGAGAAGGAGGGAAATGAATAAAAGATGAAAGACAAATAGAAAGTGAGAGAGATAGAGAGAATGAGAGAGAGAGAGAGAGGGAGAGAGAGAGAGGAAAAGAAAAAGAAATAAAGACGAAAGAAAAAGAAGAAACAATAGAAATGAGAGAGAGAGAGAGTGAGAATGAGAGTGGGAGTGAGAGAGAATGAGATAGATAGCTAGAAAGAGGGAGGGAGAGAGAGAGAGAGAGAGAGAGAGAGAGAGAGAGAGAGAGAGAGAGAGAAAAGCAAAAAGAAATAAAGACGAAAGAGAAAAAGAAGAAACAATAGAAATGAGAGAGAGAGAGAGAGGGGGGAGAGTGAGGCCAGTAGATAATGAGAAAGAAACAAACAGACGGAAAATCAAGAACGGAATAAATAAGAGTGAAAAGACGTATGAAATAAAGAAGGGAGCAAAAGAGAAAGAGAACGAAGAAAAAATAAACTTTTGAAGAAAAGAAAGAAGGAAGGAAGGAAGGAAGGAAGAGAATGGATGTGGGACTGAAAGAATAACAAGTAGCCAAAAACAACAACAACAACAACAACTACAAAAAACAGAAAAAATGCTCGGCAAGAAAAAAAATAATCCAAAGAAATAATTCAATAGAATCTTACAATATTTCGTTTGGTCGCCTTCTTTCTTTTTAATTTGAAAAAAATGAATTGGCGACCGTGATTCAAAGGCTCCCTTTTCAATAACTACTACACCAAGGTGTAAGGGAGGGAGCTACTCCATTTCTTGGATTGCTTCACTTTACCCTTGATCCTTACCTTCTAATGCTGAGCAAGTCAGCATCAAGTACCATTTTTGAGTCTTTGGTATGTACTCAACCTAGAATTGAACCCCAGTCTCCTGGTCCATTGACGAATACTCTACCATTAGGCCAATGGTCCAGTACTAAACCGTAAAGTTCTGAAACGTTTAACTTTTAATACCAAATAGCAGTTCCTTGAATTTCTTAAATGAAGGATGTCAAACAATTTTTTAAATAGTGTTTCTTTTCGTCTTTATAGTTGCATTAAAAAAAGTATTATGACCCCCCAGGTTATTTTGCATTAAAAATTGCGTCACTTAAAGACGATTTTGGCCTGGATACAATATATGCATACAAGGGGATAGTAGACATTATATTTTCAAAGTATCATGATATCATAACGCTCATACCAGTGCACCGTTGCAACACGACGTTATTACAAACCTATTATAATGTCCTGGAAAGATATACAATATATGAATACGTGGTCTATCTACTGTTGATATATCTCTCATTTTGGGACCTGTGCATCTGTTGATCAGAATATGGGATCATTTAATGTGAAAGAAAGAAACAGATGGAAAATTACGAAAGTGAACGTAATAACGCTGCTGGAATTCGAACTTGCTTATTTCGATGCTGTAGTCTTGTACGCTAGCCACTACGCCATGTTGACTCCTCCAAGACAGGCATGGAAAAAGAATCATAAATTTGCCAATTTTTTTATCAAAACACAGTATAAAATGATAAATATTCTGTTTAGTTAACCGAGCGAATAAAAAATAAGGGCCCACTTTATCTTTATACTTTCGTTGAAAATTAAAGCTGTCAGTAAAATATCAAAAGCTTGGAATTTTCGAAAATGTGTTAAGAATATGCTACGGGAGCTCTTTAATAAACCCAGAAAATTCAGTAGCTATCGTTCAGTTATACGATAAGTGAGGGATAATAAAAAAAAAAAGACATTTGTTGAATTATAGTAAGATGTTAATATACGAATTTACGCAAGTTCATCGAGACACGTGCGGGAAAATAGATATTATATCAGGAAATGATATAACGAAATTATGAAAAGAGCTTTTAATCCTTAGCTGCTAATATCATGTCAGTCATACATGCGCACTAAAATAACTTTATAAGAGACACAAACAGATGTGTATGCATGAAAAAAATGTCTTTTTAGCTAGCAGAAAAATAAACTTCAAGGAACCTAATTTTACGTATAATTAAGCAAAGATTACGGTGTCGGCTGTTTTCGAACGGAAGACGGAGTATCCAAGAGACAAAAGTGATGCCCAAATGCTGGGTGATACCCCTGATATTTACTAGTGGATGCACACACACACACACACACACACACACACGCACACACAGACATATATTTGTGTGTGTGTTATGTAAGTTATATATATATATATATATACATTTTCCCTCTTCAGGTATAAAAACCGCAACCCAAGCAAAAATATACAAAACTTGACATAGACTTACAAGACTAAGAATAAATGCTCTTCATTTTAAAGTTTTTTTTTTTTTACAGTTTTATTTCTTATTATTTTACAAGAATAATAAACTTGATATACAATAACCTCTCGTTGCAACGGCACTCGTTCTGATGACCCTATTCAATATATATAGACGCATTCTGATGGCGCGTTTGTGTGGGGTTGTAGAATACGCCGACTGCATCTCTGCAGAGGGCTTAGACTCCCCCAACGAGTGTCTTGGATATGACACTAAACAATTTGATAGTGAGGCTTCAGCCCTGAAGCTTTGGAGAATTTGGAGCACCCCTTCATTGCCATTCCTCCTGGGTCCACTCTGACCCGATGTGGTAGCAGCTGATGGGTCAAATAAAACTTTGACATTTAAACTGTGCAAACAAAGGATTTACGTTGAATTGAATTGTTGGAAATAGAACTGTTTGATTATTTAACTGTGCGTAAACAAATGACTGATGCTTAAGTGAATTGTTAGTGATACATAGCAATACTTGACTCTGGCTCGTTTGAAAATGTTATCTACAAACTAGTATTTACAAATCACATAATATATACAAAGAGGATTTGACATTAAATGACCTATAATGGTTAATATACCATAAAATACAACCGAACCAACCCAAACCTTATGTTTTTTTGCCAAAAAAGAAAAACATAACACACCCGCCCTGTTGGCTGGAGCTGTAGGACGCACCGACTCCATCTCTGTAAGACCCCACCCAACGAGTGTCCTGGTTATTATACTAAACAATCTAATGGTGATCCTCCTGTCCTGGAGCTCTGGGAAATTTGAAGTACCCCTCCATTACCATTCCTCTCAGATCCACTCTAATGTGGAGTGGTAGTACCTGTTAGGGTCCCATCTATAGGTCAAATAGAACTAGTGTCCCGTCTTGGAGCTTTGGGGAAAGTAAATGGGGGAAAGTACTCCTTCACCATTACTCTCAGGTTCACTCTGACCTGGAGTTGTTGTAGCCGTTAGGGCCCCATCTATGGCTCAAATAGAATTGTTTAACCATTTAACTGTGTGCAAATAAATGAAAATTTCCCCGTCAGCTGGGGCTGTAAAATACACAGACTGCTTCTCTGCAGCGGGGTAAGACCCCCAACGAGCGTCCTGTATATGATAATAAACAATCTAATGGTGAAGTTGCAGTGATGCTGGGGCTTTGGAGAACGCAGAGCACCCCTTCCTTTCCATTGCTCCTAGGTATACCCTGGCCCGGAATGGTAGCACCTGATAGGGCCCTATGTATGAGTTGAATAGAACTAAACCTCATACTTATGCTAAACTGAATAGTTTGAAATAGAACTGATTATTTGTATAAAAATGGATTTCAATAGAACTAAACTGCGTACTTATGCTGAACTGATTTGTTTAAATTAGAACTGTTTGACTAAACTGAATAGCTTGAAATAAAAAATGTTTTTGACAATTAAACTGTGTACTCATGCTAAACTGAATTGTTTCAAATAGAACTGACTATTTGCATAAAAACAGATTTGGCGTTAAATAACCTACAAACTTGATATGCCATTACCCAACCAACCAACCAACAAATGAGATGTTAAATTGAATTGTTAGTTTTACATAGCAGTACTTGAAACCATTTAACTGTGTGCAAATAAAACTATTGTTGTAAGGTAGTAATACTTGAAGCACTTTAAGTGTGTGCTAAAAAATGATTTATGCTGGATAGGAAAGCTTGAAGCCGTTTAACTGTGAAAAAAATTGAATTATTTGTATTACATAGCAATATATGGAACCATTTAAATGTGTATGCAAATGAAGTAATGAACAGTATTGAATCGAATTATTAGAGTTAAATAGCAATACTTGAAACCATTTAACTGTGTTCAAACGCGATAGCAGTACTTAATTGTGTGCAAGCAAATTAGTTCTACTGATTTGAAAATAAAGTTACCCACGAACTATTCGCTTACAAATCCTATATATATTACCACTTAACTGTGTGCAAAGAAATGAGCTCTGGCTTGTTTAAAATGTTACGTACAAACTATTCGTTTACTACTACTACTACAACTACTACTACTACAACAATATATATATATATATATATATATATACATGAACAGGATTTGGCTTAAAATACCCTACAAGGGTTGATATGTCATAAGATCCAACCAACCAACTAGCTACAAACTAAAATTAGTTATGCAATTAAAGAGACAAACGCGATGCCCAAAAGTTTGCTGATATTTAAGTGGATATATATATATATATATATATATATAGTCATCCATGGACAGTCTATTTCGTTGTATTACAACTCTTTAATGAGGCTAAACATGTGAGATGCTCCAAGCTGTGATCGAAACCTGCCTAACTTTACGTTAGGCTGCTGACATACCCCAAGAGCAAGCCTCCGACGTAACGTCAGCTCAGGAATTAACGCATATGTATTAACCTTCGTTTGTTTACATTTTGCGATCGGATACCGAAGTGTTCTTTTCATTAGAAGAGCTTTGCCATTTTGTACTATGAACAATGTGATCATATTTTTCGACTGTTTTGTCCTGTTCAGCATAGATCATCAGAAATATGTGCGATTATCCATTGCAATAGGGTAGATTTTCTATCGTGTCCAAATTAGTTTAAGAATAGCAGTATAGAATCTTCATCCCCAAAATACTTGATGCACAACAGCAAGTAAAAAAGGAAGTTCTTAACTCAGCCAGTTTTCAGCAGGCAGAGCAGCAAGTATTTGGTTAGGTTTCTTTAAATAATGCCATATCAACCTTCGTGGTTTATTCAATGCCGACGTCATCCTAGTAGAAGAACAATATTTTGAACTATTTAACCAATAGCCGGGGAAATAGGGAGATTCATACCTTTTACGGAATAGCCTGACTGGATTTTGAACTTGCTTACTACGATGTCGTAGACCAGAACTTTAGCTATTCCACAAACATTTGTGATGGTGGACAGACTCTTGATAGATGTGTTTACATATTGACTCAACTTTCAGTTCCATGGCGAGCATACGACATGAGACTGCCGAGACAAAAATTCTGTTTGAATTACTTGCAACCCTACAATCAAACGTGGCGGAGTCGACAGGAATTCGGAGCAATAGTTGTTTGAATCCTGTCGAATGAGTTGGGAAAAATAAATATCTGTTCTGCGGGAGGGATTTGTAATAAATACTGAGTTAATTAAGCAACGGCATAATTCTTTTTAATAGCGAATAGAGATAGATTTCATAGAGCAAAAGCAACGAGAGGTTTACAAGGGATTAAGTGCCTCTTGAAACTATTTCATTCTTCAGTCAGGAATCCTGTTGAGCATTTTAGGCTATTTTGGATCTTGAAATAAGGAATAAAAAATGGATGTATCTTGAGAAGATAGTAAATTTGATACATGTCATTGTCTGAAATGTTAAAACTTTAATATCAGCCAACGCTAAATCCACTAAATTCTGCCTTACAAATTAAATATTATAAGATTGTTTACATTATTACATCAAAGTATCTACATGAAAATGAATGTAAATCTATATTCTAGTAGAGTCTATTTTCTTTCTGTATATATATATATATATATATATATATATATATAAATGCATATTAGAAATCTGTTACTGTAGTATCATGTGGTGTGCACAATCATCAGACAATTTAGCAATACCCTCTGGGCGGCCTCCCAATAGCTAAGACTGTACATTTACTCATTTTATACAAGCCGATAAACACAATCTCATCTTCTACAAACAGCTTATAATATAAGGTGTGAATGAACTTACCTCTGATGACTGAGCACGCCATATGAAACTTTAAGCAACTGACTTCGAGTGTTCATAATCCCCATATGCTTTAAGGTTTTTTACCTGCTCTACCATAATAGAATCAAAGACTTTTTTTTATGAAAAACCTTTTCTTATTGCTTAAAAAAACAATAGTCAATTTTCAAGTCAGCAACTTTCACCATCCGATTATTTCTGTAATCCTCTACACACACACAAATATATATATATATATATATATATCATCATCATCATGTCGTGCCGTCAGCACGGGTATCCCTGACCCTCTTTCGCCACTCCTCCATATCGTTCATCGCTTCTGGCAGGTCCTCAGGGCTACATCCCGTATCTTCACAGAGCTGCTGTATGTAGGTTCGAGCTGGTCGTCCTGCTTTTGCTCGGCCATATAAGGAGGTCCATAGGAGTACATCACTTATGAGCTCGTCCCTGCATCTCCAGCAGTGTCCTGCATGTCTGGTTCGTCTAACTTTGATAGTTTTCGTGATGGGAGGTAGGTGGCCGTACAGTTTGTGCAATTTTTACAAAGATATGAGTTCTATCTCATTTAAAAATGTTACTTACAAATTATTCGTTTACAAATTATATATATATACACAAACACACACATATATATACATATATATATATATATATATATACACACACACACATATATATATATATATATATATATGTGTGTGTGTGTGTGTGTATGTGTGCGCGTGTGTGTGCTTAAACAGGAATTGGCATTAAACAACCGACAAGGGTTGATATGTCATAAAACCAACCAACCAACCAAACAGTTTGTTGAAAGATGATAACTAATAAGAATTATGCATTTATCAGCATATAAATCACTACGTATATGCATTCAAGTTTATATATATATATATATATAGAGAGAGAGAGATAGAGATAGAGAGAGAAAATGAGCTTGTGTATGTATGTATGCATGTATGCATGTAAGTCTGTGTGTAAGTATATATGTTATGTGTGTGCATGTTTGTTTGAGTTTGTAAGGTGTATGTGAACTTTCCAGTCCATAAATTAATAAGCAACAGATTTCGATGGCGTAAACCGGCCGATCAGGTTTCGTTTCGTTCGATTGAAAATCCTCATCTAATTAAACACCGCCAACACCAACACAGTCTTCTATCAATGCCCTCTCCACCCACCTCTCAATGACCAAAACTGCGCATCTGCTCATTCTGTACGGGCCTATAAACACAATCTCACCCCTCCATAGACATATTTAATGTCTTTCGATTCCGTCACAGTCGGCGAGTGGTAATTTGACCATCCACCGAAAATGATAGGAATATATATATACATATATATATATGTGTGTGTGTGTGTGTGTGTATGTGGTTTTCGTTATCTTTTTGAATTTCATCAGTTGTGATTTTGCCAGATTTCCTTCCCCTTCCTTGATCCTTCTGTTTCATTCGTTCGTTCGTTCCTTCATTCATTCATTCATTGACTTATCCTTATTCACCTTTTGTGGGTCAGAAAATTGTTATAGTCACCGCCCCACCACTTTTCTCCTACTCACATTCCTACCTCATCTCAACCAGGCGACAACGAACAAACCAGCCACGGTGATCCATGCAGTTGGCGTGGGGATGTTCGTGTAACTCTATTTATGCTTAAAAAAGATGGTTTTTGTCCGTGTGTATTGCATCGTAGCAGCATATGAATTATCAGGATTTGCAAATAAGTTATATCGATCTACCAAAAAAGATGACCCCTTCATATACTTATCGCTTGCTTGCTTGCTTGCTCGTTCGCCTGTGATATACACTAAACTTAACTTCTAACTGGAATAATCTACTCAATACACACACACACACACACACACACACACACACACACACACACACACACACATATATATATATATATATATAAAAATAAGTGACTTCCATAAAAATGATTGTGGCTGTTCAATAGTTAGATATTTGAAGTATGATTAATTTCCTTGCGATTTCGATGTATATTCACACCATCTTCAGAATATATTTAGGAAATTACTGTTAGTTTTACTAAGCTTCATAGTCAGATTTGTCATTCAGACAGTTTTCTTTTTGATTGATGCATTATATTCATTTTTGAGTTTTATGCATCTGTATGTATACAAATCTGTATGAATGTATATTCGGGTTTATATATATATATATATATATATATATATATATATATATATAACCCTTTCGCACTTGTAGGATGTGACACAAGGTCAATGTTTAAGCGGATTTTAACTTGCCATACCTAGGTTAAAGAGTCGAGTCTGGTTGCCATACCAAGGTTAAAGAGTCGAGTATGTCCCACTATTTGCTCTTAGCTGGTGGGAGAATAGTTGGATTCATACTTTTCAAAAAGGTATTAGTGCTATATGAAGTGGAAACAGCGTTGGATTTAAATACGGGTCACAATGTTTATTTCCTGCAACGGTAACCATTGCGCTTCTGGTCTTACCCCTCTGCAGAGGGATACAATCAGTATATGCTAATCCTCGCCGACTGGGTAGTTTTTACATTTATGCGTATCCTTGTTTGGAATTTTGAATGTTTCGAACTATACATTATTTTTTTTTAATTTACTAGTATATTTTGCTGTCGGAAACATAACTTCAGGTTAAATACTAATTTGAAATAATCGAAACAGATTACAGGTATTTATAGTAGAATAAACGTGCTAAGCTTATTTTGGTTTGATTTCAAGCTTACAACTAGGTGGTATCATGTGACAATTAATGACAACAGTAATTTAATTTACTAAGCTTTTTGCTTAGATGTAGCACAAGGCCGCATGAATGGGGCACCCAATGAGAATCGAACTCACTCGTGTAGGTTTGCTAGTCTAACATGCTAACCATTACACCACCCGAGAACAGTAATGCCTTGATGTCTGCCCATCTAGTCTGCTGGGGGCGTAGAATATGCTGATTGTACCACTGCAGAGGAGTAAGACCACCTCACAAAGACTGTCCTGGATATTACACTAAATTGCATCTGATGGTGAGGCTTCAGTCCTGGAGTTTAGAGGATATGGAGTGCTCCTTCATAGCTATTACTCCCAGGTCTACTCTAACCCGAAGTGGTAGTACCTGTTAGGGTCTGTGGGTTAAACAGAAGTATTTAATTATTTACTATACTTGAAACAATTAAAGTGTGTGAAAATAATTGATTAATATTTGATTGAATTATTATTGGATAACAATATTGATACCATTTGACAGTGCAAACGAATGAAAACTGTCGAATAGAGTTGTTAGTGTGAGGTAGCAAAACCTGAAACCATTTAACTGTGTGCAAACAAATGATTAATATCAAATAAGGTAGGAATAGTTGATGAATACGATTACTAGAATTAAATAGCAATCCTTAAGACCATTTAACTGTGTGCAAATAGAAAAATTAGTTTTAGATAGCTATACCATTTAACTGTGTGAAAAGAAATAATCAATATTAAAAAGAATTATTAGCGTTAAATAAGAATACTTGGAACCATTTGATTATGTGCAATAGCAATTCATGAAACCATTTAACTGTATGCGAACAAATGAACACTAAATCGTTAAAAAATATAGTTACCTATAAATCATTTACTTACAAATTATATATATATATATATATATAGAGAGAGAGAAAATTGTGATACAACGAAACAGTCTGTCTGTAGATAACAATATATACGCTCCCCTTCCGGGGGTTGAGTACTCTAGCGAAGGAATTAACGGCTGCCACCCGCATAATGTAAAGGTCTTCAATCGAATTAAGCACTTTGGTATCCGATAACGCAAAATGTAAACAAACGAAAGCTAATATGCATTATAATTCCTGTGCGGACGTATGTCATCGAAATGGGTGACTGGATAGATACCATGTTTAGCGTAAAGTTAGACGGGTTTCTATCCCAGCTTGAAGCGTCCTGCGTGTCTAGCCACACTGAAGAGTTGTGATACAACGAAAGAGTCTGTCTGAGGATGACAATATATATGTATATATATATATAGTATTCTTAGTCCAGTTAAACCGGAGTTGGGAGTAATTCCATCAGGACAAGAAATTATTCATGAATGAATATTTAAATTTTCCTGGTAAAGAGCTCAAAGTACCAATAATACAGAGCAATAAATTCTTTAAGAAAAAACAACGAAACCAATCACAAAGGATTATAAATTTATTTCCATCCTGTTACGCATTTTTGAAATTTCCAAAAACACGAAAAATAAATTAACAGGATTTCTTCAGATCTTTTTGATAAAAAAAAACTGTTTTTTTATCAAAAAGATCTGAAGAAGTCCTGTTAATTTATTTTTCGTGTTTTTGGAAATTTCAAAAATGCGTAACAGGTTGGAAATAAATTTATAATCCTTTGTGATTGGTTTCGTTGTTTTTTCTTAATATATATATATATATATATATATATATATATATATATATATATATATATATAAACAGGAATCAGTATTGAATAATCATCAACAGTTGATATGCCATAAAACAACTAAATCAAACAAATCATATATTTAATCTATATGTATAATGATGATTTGGCATTAAATAAAAATCACGGGTTGATATGCCATAAAATACAACTAAACCAAACAAACCGTATATTAAATATATATGTATAAACAGGATTTGGCATTAAATAATAATCACGGGTTGATATGCCAAAAAAATACAACTAAACTAAACAAACCGTACATTCAATATATATGTATAAACAGGATTTTGGCATTAAATAATCATTGAGGATTGATCGGCTATTAAACTCAATAACCAAACATAATCTTGATATCAACTTGATATTCATTAGTTCACATCGAGAGACCCAAAACTAGCTTGCCACAAGGCTACAAGTAGAGAGCACTTCGTATAAATTGGCCTAATTACTGGTGTTATGGCGCGGGTAAATAGCTTGCTAATCATTACAAGATGGTCAAATGCTTGTTAGGCGCATAACACATTTATAGCTGTAAATATTTACCACTTAATGACTTAAAAGATTAAATAAAGTGTATCTATCAAATAAACGTATCAATCAAATTCATTAGAAAACTATGTTACTTCTTTTTTTTTTTTTTTACTTTTTTTCTTCTATTTTTTCATATTTCTTTGGGTATTTTTGTACTTTTCTAAAAGGTACTCATTAAAGAAAATGTCTGCCCTAAAAAGAATGTGTGAACACACACACATACACACACACGTGTGTGTGTGTGTGTGGATACAGGCGTTTAACGTAATGGTTTATGTCGTAGGAAAAGGAACTAACGGTTCGCGTTTGCGTTTCACTTCACGCTAATGCTCTTGAGAAAGGCATGAATCCATTTTTTATACCTCTAGCCTTGGATAAATAATAGGGAAACCAGTCAAGGAGAAAGAAAACTCTAAATTAAAACCAGCAATACTCTGATTAAAAAAGAAATTGATCTGATGTCATTTCCAAATCGTGGCGGTGGGGTTAGATACCTACATACCTATATATGCATATATATAGGAAGACAGATTAATAAGTCTGTAGCGTGATACAGTTATTGGGTGAATTTTGACGTGAAATTTTCACTGCATAATGTTTGATCTATGGGATCAATGGGGGAAGCGTTGGGCTTAGTGCATTGACAAAGAAGGAGATTATATTGTTTTGTAAAATTAGTATTTGTTGTGTAAACGAAATGCCTTTTGATCATTAGAGAGAAAATTCTCAATCAAAAACTTTCAACGTTCTCTGGTAAATAAACAACGAGGATTGCTGCTGCCTTAAGTAAAAATCACACGCATGTGTGTATATATATATATGCAATGAACGAAACGTAACTAAAAAAAAAATTCATTAAAAGTTGCTCGATGCTATTAAGGTTGAGCAAGTCTAAAACCTAAAATATTCAAATTATGAACTCTTAAATTCCGTTATTTAAAGTTTCACGTGGTTAATAGAATCATACGATGTGATGTAATGGTTATCGTCGTAGGAAATGTACACAGTGACGCAAGTTCAATCCTGGACGAGGCTGATTGCATTCCACGCAGCACTAATATCATTGGGAAAGGTATTAATCCAATTATTTTCCCTCCAGAAATGGGTATAATAGTAGGTTAGATTAGGCTCTTTAGTCATGGTTAGGCAATCAGTCTAGGAGAAGGAAATCTCTGAATTCGAACCTGTTAAACTCCGCTTAAAACCTGACCTTGTATTACATCCTGTCTGTGCGAATGACTAAGTATATACATATAAGAAAAAAATGGCTTGTGAAGTGTATTAATAGCGTTAGATATTTATTTCATGGCAAGATGTTTGTTCACTTGACACTCAAAAAAATCTGCGTAGTCTAAAGACAGGAAAATAAATATGTAATTTCTCGGGAGGTAAAAGACACAGGACATAAACGTTAGTATGTCTACACTAAGATATCAATTGCTTTTTTGTTCAGCGATTTATTTTCGGCATATTTCAGAATGCATAATTTTTCTCCCAGATATAATCTGCGATTATTATCATCTCCTTTATACCCTTTTTTTCTACAATATCCCATTTAATAATGGGAGATTCGTCTGTTTCATCTCTTATCTATCATATATATTTAGATAATGTGGTACTGTTTGTGTATCTTCTGTTGGTAAAACTGAGGTCATGGTTAAGCCATCTATTTTTCCAATTCAGTTCAGTGGCATCATGATTGTTAAATTCTTCCTTTCTGACAGTGGTCTTATATATCACATTATTATCAAACAGTTACCATGGGAAGGGCATCTTACTCTATCCCTGCAGTTGCATCCGTCATTTTGGTTATTATCTTTTTCATTTAATATCTTAATTTACGTCGAATGATGATCATTTTATATTGTTCATGTTACAATAACTCTCTTTAAAATTATTTTTATTAAACAAATTGTTGACTCCAGCAGATTTTTTCAAAGTATTTTCTTATTAATTGGAAAATATTCTTCCTACGTTTGCTTTAACAGTTTTACTGAATGCGGGTTAAACCATATTATATTTCTATTTCTTGTACGTTTTTGTTATTGTTTTTGTATTATGTATAATCTAATTTAGTGTATAGCTCACTATATTTTTAGAACAGTTTCGTATTCTATTTTAGTTTTATTGAAAACATTAACATTGCTCGAATTAGTTGCTAGCCTGTGCGCTATTGACTAGTAAATATATTTTCTAATGGTAGGTGGATGATCAGGTTTGAGCTCTATGCATCCCGGCTAGTTTTAAGGTTGTCATATATATTTATAGGTGCATCAATGATTCTCCACCCTGTCGGCTGGCGCTGTAGAATTCACCGATTGCATCTCTGCAGAGAGATAAGACCGCCCAATAATTGTTCTGGGTATGACACTAAAAAAATCGGGTGGTGTGGCTCTTGTACTAAGGCTTTGGTGGGGGAATGTGGAGTATCCTTTCATTATCGTTACTTATTGCCATTGCGTACTCAGATTAGGAGTGGTAGCACTTATTAGGGTCCCATATATATGTCAAATAGAACTATTCTCTCATTTATTCCACTTGAAACCATTTATCTGTGTACCAACAAATGGTTAATATTAACACCTGTGGGGAAACAAATGATTAATATTCAATTAGATAGGAATACTTGATAAATGGGAATACTAATGTAAAATGTCAATACGTGAAACCATTAAACTGTATACAAACAAATTATTATATTAAATAGAATTCTTAGTATTAGGTTGGAATACTCGAAACCAATTAACTGTGTGCAAACAAATGAGCTCTAACTCGTTTAAAAATAAAGTTCCCGAAAAACTATTCACTTACAAACGATATATGTATGCGTATATATATATATATATATATAAACGAGATTTGACATTAAATAACCCTCAAGGGTTGATATATTATATTAAACCAAACAATCTAACTGAACCAAGAATTCTGTAATCTGTTTATAAAAATGCATTTATTTCATGCAACAAATATTGATTTTTAAACGCAGTCTCTTTCCTTGTCATTGCGTTTTGTTCAGCCGTGAATGTAAATTATATAGCTATTCAGTGAAAATTTATCTTCAAAATTCAGCTAGCTACTTTGGTTAAGAAGTCAATTTAATAGACTATTTTACAGTACAAACGGTAAGTCTGCTAAATACTTATATGATCTACATACACACCAAATAGAATCAGACACGTACAATTGTGTAGATATCTAATATACAACTACAATGTACTGTGCCCATTGCAGAGAAGCGGTTGTTTGGCTAGTTTCATAGTAAATTTGATTTTTTTAAAAATGAATTTCGACATAAACTAACGCCTGAAAGCTAATGTAGCTGAATATTTGTCATCGCCGCCGGTAACCAATGTTCAAACCCAGGTAAAAGCAAGAATATTTAATGTTAATTTTAAAGTTAAATTAGCCTTCCTCAACAGGAAGAAGGTGTTGCACCAATCTTTGTATCCTTCATTTTGACACAATGCCCGAGTGAACACAAGCCTATTATATTTATGGAAGAATAGTTTGCCAGCAAATCTCGTTAGACTATTCGCTACTGCAATAAGTTCAATCCTTGTCTAGTGCATCTCACTTGTGGCCTTGTGTCAGACTAAGATAAGTTCGGCAATTACTTATATCTGAGTCACTCTTTTCATTTTTTCAAGTTAGTGTGGTTCAATGTCACAAGTTGGAGGACTGAATTCATGATATAGTAATAGTTACAAGATTAGTTTATTTATCATTGTTCCACTTTCAGTTTCTTTGAATCAGGTGTTCTTTATTAATTAAGTAGAGTATTTAATCTCGCCAGGTAAATATTTCCTCAAGACTAGGACTTGTTAAGGATTACCCTTCCAAAACTTCTTTTGGGTATCAGAGTGCGCATTTAGCACCTGTCTTTCGGGTGTTGAACATATTTGATATTTCCTCTTGGCAATGACAAAATATTCACATCTCTCTTTTTTTTTGTACCGGAAATAAGAAAGTAAATAGCGAGTATCCTTCGCTTCATAGAAAAATAAATGAATGAACAGCAGATTAAAGAATTTTATTTACTGGTCAAAGGGGCTTCGAATCCTCTTTCCTTTAAAAAAAATCACAACAATAAAATAAAAAAATTCTTTAAAATTATCTTTTAAATCTCTTAAATGTATCTTGTAATTATACAATTTCTGTATGTGTGTTAATTCAACCCACAAAAAATGGCCCACCATAGCGCAATAATGTTCGCATAATATTATTAAAATACTCATCACCAAACCAATTTTCTATCGATGGAATATGAATTTTTTCTGCGGGGTTTCAATGTACACATGTGCATTGATTCTTGAGGTAATGATTGTCATCTTTAAATAACATGCGATCCCGTGTCAGGAATGACTTAGGAAATTCATTTGTTTTCTTCTGACTGTCATCTTTATATATTTCTTTTGAACGACACAAGATAAAAGTTTCAGCATTGTCATCTTTACAGATTATTGATTTACCACGGAATATTCCTTTCATCCAATTGACCATACGCCATTATTATTTCTCTTTAGCCTACTTTAACCTCATTTTCTTCGGGAGATTGTTCAGACTATTTAGGTTTGACTCCACACACACACACACACACACACACACACACACACACACACACACAAGAGAAAGAAATAAGCACAAGATTGATCATATCAAGGCTATGAGACTTGACCTGGATGTTTTAGAGTAGAAAATGAAAATCTTCTTTTAGATGGTGTGGCTTTTTCCAGCGGACAACTTGATGAACTTGAAAGAGAAATAAAACAAAAGTAAATGAAATAAATAGAGTTATGGAAATTATAAACTATGAAGGTGATGATCGTGTTTGTAATAATTAAAATATTTAGAATGATTCCAAAAATCCATGCAAAAAGTCTGAACCGCAATACAAAACGGTGAGAACTACAGTACTGTTGAGATCAGTTAGGAATAGTTGAGTTTTGAGAAGACTTGCAATTACTTGGTTCCCAGCAATGACTACTTGCTCCATCTGATGTTAAAATACAAAAATAGAAAAATGAGACGGTAATGAACATGGTGAAAATAATACGTATACGACAGGCAGATAAGTTTAGGTTATTTGGTTTAATAGTATATCAATCCTTGTGGGTTATTCAAATACCAAATTCTGTTCTCTCTCTCTCACTCTCTCTCTCTCTCTCTCTCTCTCTCTCTCTCACACACACACACACACACACACACACACACACACACACACACATATATATATATATATATATATATATATATATATACGATTAATAACCGAATAGTTTGTGTGGGTAACATCATTTCTAAACGCCCCAGAGCTCATTTGTTTGCTCACAGTTAAATAGTTTCGAGTTTAGTAAATGATAGAATAGTTCTATTTGACCCATAGATAGGACCCTAACAGGTACTACTACTCTGGGTCAGAGTGGACCTGGAAGTAAAGGCAATAAAGGGATACTTCACATTCCGAAAAGCTCCAGTGTTTGAGTTTCATCATCAGATGCAGTTTAGTGTCATACTCATTAGGGGTAAGCTGGGGTCTTAGCTCTCTGCAGAGGTTTAGACGGCGTATTCTGTTGCCCCAGCTGACAGGGCGAAGGTAAGTAAGAATAAGTATATCAATATGTAGAATTAAAGCAAAGCAATTAATTAAAAAACAAATATATTACTTTTTACGGTCCAAATATCCTTCTTTTCGAACTGATCACTTAAATTCATTTGTTTGTTTATATCTTTCCAATAATAAACATTCACAAGTCTTGGTTGTCTGGTGAGGACATAATTCACGTCAAACGACATTAATCATCAACATTGTTTATGTAAATCGTCCTTATCCACACTTTCTCCACATTAAAAAAAGAAAAGTCATCTTCAACCCTGTCGGACTTTCTCTTCTGAATAGATATCCAAAATATCTTGTTTACAAACTTATCGTGGGGCATACCGCTCGTATTACTCTTCAGAGACGAGCGGGTGAAGTCATTGTCCGGTCACTTATTCTCAACAGCAGGCAGTGAGCCAATCAAATGAGACGCCCAGCTTTTAATGATTTGTATTTTGGCGGCAAGATTTCTCTGTTCGATTTTTCTTTCTTTCCTTCCTTCTTTCTTTCTTTCTTTCTTACTGAATTTATTTATTGTGAACAAGGCGAATGGTTTTGGTGCGGAAGAGCAGAAGATTAGCAAAATGTTCGCCGCAATTTCTTTACAAGGGACGCCGGGCGTAAAGAAAACCCCATCCCCAGCAGAATGTTCGTTTTGTTCGGGGATTAGACAACGAAAACATTCGTCATTTGGTTTTGTAAAGAAATAAGTAGATAAATACAAGCGTTACATAGATAATTTTGGTAATTGTGCTGTTTTTACAATTGCACAAATTTACTCAACTCTAAACGACTGGTAAGATTGTGCAGCATCAGTCTATCATTGAATTCACTTGCGTAACCGTTATCATCTTCGGAAATGGAATCGGTGACCCGAGTTCAAATCCTGGACGAGGCTGATTGCATTTTACTTCACACAAGTGCATAGAATCTATTTGCTTTACCCAGCCATGAATACATAGTGGGACGGGGTTGGTTCTTTTGACTTGGTTCGGCAGTCAGACTAGAAGAAGGAAAACTTTTCATTTAAACGTTGAAAATTGAGCGGGGAGTCCCCGTGGCGTAATGGCTAAAGTGCTGGACTGCGAGATCTTAGTATGTGAGTTCGAACTTCAGTCGAGTTGTTATGTTCAATTTCGGATTAATACCCTTGGGAAAGATGTGAAACCCTGATTCCCCCTGTTGTGGGTTAAAAAATACTATTATACATCACAGAGGGGAAAGAAGACGACACTTATAAAAATATAAGCCTTTTTATTCGAAAGGCACAAAATCGTTGCATGGAGAGAGAGAGAGAGAGAGAGAGAGAGAGAGAGAGAGTGAGTGAGAGAGAACCTGAGAGCCTGGCTGCTATTCTTGACACCAAGATGAGACAGATATATTCATATTTTCACCACGTTGTGATAGATCTATATTCAGAGCTGAGAATTCTTTGACGGGGCTGATCAGGGCCACTTCTCAATACGTGGACACTGGTCCCCATGGCCAGTAGCCAAGATGGCTTCTGCTTTGACTGCCAACTTCTCCTGATTGAGTGCCTGTCCTTTGTTCACACGGGTGCAATATCCTGTTTACGAAATCCCTAACTAATCGGTCTTTCAAGGTCAATATGTAACAGAACCGCTACTGTTCTACAAGTATTAGGTATTAAGCCTCGAAATGAAAACTCAAAAATTGACCTTGTGTCTTACCCTAATCGTGGCGGAGAGGTCGGGGGAATAAATACACACACACATACACACACACATATATATATACATATACATGCGCAGAAGGAAACACTTTCTACGAGCCGAGTACAAATCCTTGATGAGACTGTGTTTTACTTCACACTTATTTCCCTTAGGAACGGTAGGAACCCTTCAATTCTTTTCACAGTTATGTGCAGAATTATGGGAGAGATTGGGCTTTCTAGCCTTGGTAAAACAACCAGTTTAGGAGAAGGAAAGACGCTGAATTCAAACTCTGCAGAGTGATGTTTAGGATGTCTGTGACACATTACTGCACCATTCTTCCGTTATTAGCTCATCCAAACATTGTGGTTAGTTCTGCATAAACGTTCACCTCTATAAACAAATCCCCCGGGTAATTCATTTACTAAGCTTCGACTGAGTTGATGATCGTCATCAAATACGATGGACAAACATTGTGAGTGTTTTTATGAAATGCTTTTGACAATTCGTATTTCTGTTTTCAAGGTGCAAGACTATTGTGGTTGAAATATATATATATATATATATCAGTTATATGAACCTCCCTCAAAACGGCGTAATAAGAAATTCACAATGTATTACTAAACGCCACTTGAAGTAAGAGAGAGAGAGAGAGAGAGAGAGAGAGAGAGAGAAAGAGAAAGAGAGAGAGAGAGGTAACTTGGTCGGCTACAATGCTTAATCTACTAGTTAACACAATAACTTTACTCCAGTCTTCTTTCTCTGTGTCACTTAATTTTCTTTCTCTTCTTTCCCCAAATTCTCTTCCTTTCCAACTTATTCTTTTTCATTTTTGTCTTTCTTTCTTTCTTTCTTTCTTTCTTTCTTTCTACTCGAGTATTCTGAAAAGATTTCTGTCAATCAATGCTCCTGCCTTCTACCACCCTCTCGAAACCATTGAAGTAACAGTTCATACGTACGTAGTTTTGTCACGTATGATGGAAAATATGTAGTGTAGATACATTTTATATGCACGCGTATGTATATACATAAGTAAAGATCTATCTATCTATCTATCTATCTATCTATCTATCTATCTATCTATCTATTTTTGCTTAAATACACACGTGTGCGTGCGTACGCATGTATATATTCGCCTAGTAAAATCGTGGACTGCTATCGATTGGTTATCGATCATATGGTAGTCTAATCGATCCGATGAAATAAAACAGGACTTTTTCCGAGTTGTGACTGTGTCTACGCTGCAGTATGAGTGCACCACATGGACGCTAACAAAATGCATGGAGAAAAAGTTTGATGTAAACTTTACAAGAATGCTACGAGCTATTTTGAACAAAACCTGGAAATAATACCCCATGAAACAACAGCAGTATGACCATTTACCTTCTATCTCAAAAACCATACAAGAAAGATGAACAAGACATGCAAGATACGGTTGGAGAAGCAAGGACGAACTCATAAATGACGTTCTTCTATGGACCCCTACTCAGGGACGTCACAGTGTTGGCCGACCAGCAAGAACTTATTTACATCAGCTTTGTACGGACACAGGATGTAATTTGGAAGAACTGCCGGGGATGATAGATGATAGGGACGGATGGAGAGAGAGAGAGAGAGAGAGAGAGAGAGAGAGAGAGAGAGAGAGAGAGAGAGAGAGAGAGAAAGAAATACATGCTGTCAACGCGAATAGATGATGATGATATATAGAGAGATTGTTGTGGGTCGAACGAGAGAAAAATCGATATTTTAGAATGAAAAGGTTCGCAAATTATTTCAAATTTTTCATTTAGGGTTTTTATTTTCATTCTTCTGTATATGCATGCATTTGTGCACAAATATATACATATATGGAACATCAAAAAATCCCTAAATACTAAATTCGAAATCATTTGTAGAACTTAACACACACACACACACACACACACACACACATATATTCACATCAGCGTTGTCTGCGACAATAACGCAAATATGCGGCACCCAGTGAAGGTCGAATTCACTAAACAGAAGTCACAATCTGCTAGACTAGCTTGCTACCAGTAATACTCCAGAGTGAAGCAATCGAATGTATATGCATGTACAAGGCATTATTTACAGGATTTATGTATAAATCTATCTAAAGTATTTCCTAGCATATAAGCCCTCACCCCATTTCAGAGGGAATATTAAATTAAAAAAAAAGTGTTGTATGATACATCGAATGTTACAGGAAATTTATTTACGTTCATGATTTGGCCAAGTTCCAAACAAGTTTCTTTTCGTGCATTTATTACTAATTTATAGAATTCTAATATTCGGGGAGAGTAGATCTTGTACGCCATTGAATGCGATAAATCTGTTAATGTCTACATGCAAAATATATCATAAAATAAAGATTACCTTATTCCATATTACCCTAGTGTGACAACCATACATTTAGGAACAACTAAAGAACATTTGAAAAAAAGTAGAAAAGAGAAAAAAATTCTTGTATTTTCAAGTACTGACAGTTTGATGAATTCTGCAGAAATATGCACCAGTTAGGCACTCAAAAAATGATTAAGAAGACTTCCACTCCAAAGAGGCTTAAATTAAATAAATAAATGAATAAATAAATAAATCTACTCATTGAACTTAGAACAGAAGGCCAATGGTCTCTATTTTCATTTCCGGATTTGTTTCTTGTCAAGGTCATTAAAAAAGAAAGGAAAAAAAAAAACAAAAAAACTATGCATACATACACACAAGCACACACAAACAAACACACTAACGAAACTACCTACGTTTCATGATGATTTTTTAACATTTAGTACATGAAATATATATATATATATATATATATATATATTATGAGATAGATATACATTCCGTTCAGTAACACACATCTGGGACTAATTCATTCGTATGAAAGTATTCACTTGGTTTGGCACCTGAACGCAATTCTGGGCCACCCTGTGAGGATCGTATTTACTGCAGAAGAAATGATGGAAACAGTGCATAGTGTAAGAGTTATCGAGTTATGTTAGCAGATCATTACAAATGAATTCGATTCTTACTGGATGCTTCCATATTTCTAGTTCTTAGGTAAACTTAATAAATGACTACAACTGAAAAAAAATGTTTTCATAGTAATTTCCTGGCCATTAAACATAAATTCAATCCCCTGCATGTAATTATTACGTGCATGAGATATTTATCAAGAAAAAGGCGTTGTGGCTTAAGAGCTGAACTGCAGTTTCGAAGTAAGCGAGTTCGAACCCCAGTCACGCAATTGCGTTCACTTTCGGAGTAATACTCTTAGGAAAGGTATGAAACCTCTTATCCCGCCAGCTATGGATTAAATAGTATCACTGCTGTTCCTCTACAAGGATGGGCTTGGCATAAATAATCCACTAAGGTTGCGATACCATTAAACAAAGAACTCAAACCAAAGTTATATGATAACAAGTATTCCGATCTAATCCTAATAATTTACACAAAAATGATAATTATTTGTTTGCACAGCTAGCTGATTTCAATCATTCCTATCCAATTCTAATAATTTTCTAACAGATCTATCTAATCCGTTGATGGGACCCTTGCAGGTACTATCACTATAAGCTATGGGTTAAATAGTGCCACTACAGATCTTCTAAAAGAATGGCATTAAATAAGCCATGAAAACTGATATGCAAGGAAACAAAAGTAAAAGAAACTAAAAAGAAAACCTTAGGTCATCAAATTTAATTCAATGTTTACTGAGAGTCTGCTCGGGCTGTAGAACACACTGACTGCATTTCTGCAGAGTGGTACCCCCAGCCCCCGACGAATATCCTGGAAATTACATTAAACCATCTGATGGCAAGGCTCCTGTTTTGGAAATTTGGGGAATGTCGAGTACCCCTTCATTGCCGTTGCTCCCAGGTTCACTCTGACCTGAATTGGTAGCACCTATTCATATTTACTAACCCCTCTGCTTTTAAGCGAAGTTTAACAGGTTTGAATTCAGAGTTTTCCCTCTCCTAGATTAGTTGCCTCACCAAGGCTGAAGAACCTAGTCTGTCCTACTATTTACCCATAGCTGGAGGGAGAATAATTACATTCATACCTTTCCCAAGGGTATTAGTGCTATGTGAAATGCAATTAGTCTCGTCCAGGATTTGAACTCGTGTCGCTGTGTCCATTTCCTACGACGATAACCATTACACCACGGACACCTCCTTGGTAGCTCCTATTAAGGTCCTATCTATAGGTCAATTAGAACAAACTATGTGCGCAAAAAAACGACTGATGTTAAATTGTGATTGTTATATACTAATTCTTGAAACCATTTAACTGTGTGCAAAAAAGAGCTTACGGTTGTTTCAGAATCTTATCAACAAAATGTGTTTACTGATTTTATATATATATATATATATATATATATATATATATATATATATATATATATGTGTGTGTGTGTGTGTGTGTGTGTATAAATAGGATTTGGTATTAAATAACCAACAATAGTTGATATGCTATAAAACCCAACTAAAACAAATCATATATACTTAATATATGCGTATAAATAGGATTTGGTATTAAATAACCAACAATAGTTGATATGCTATAAAACCCAACTAAAACAAATCATATATACTTAATATATGCGTATAAATAGGATTTGGTATTAAATAACCAACAATAGTTGATATGCTATAAAACCCAACTAAAACAAATCATATATACTTAATATATGCGTATAAATAGGATTTGGTATTAAATAACCAACAATAGTTGATATGCTATAAAACCAAACCAAACCAAACCAAACCAAACTGACATAATTTCCGAAGTAGTGAAATTTCGAATCAATTCATTTATCACTTTATTTTTCTACTTCTAAAGTGAAGTACAAAATTTATTGAAGCCTTGTTTATTCTAGCGCACAGGCTGTTATTCCTTTATGGTCATCCTCCAAAGTATTGAGTAAGTTAATCATATTTACCCAACCCCTCCGCTCGGGAAGGATATGACACACGGAGTTTAACAGGTTTGAATTCAGAGTTTTTCTTCTCCTAGACTAGTTGCCTCATCAAGGCTGAAGAACATAGTCTACCCTTCTATTTACCCATAGCTGGAGGGAGAATAACTGGATTCATACCTTTCCCAATGGTATTAGTGCAATGTGAAATGCGATCAGTCTCGTCCAGGATTTGAACTCGTGTCGCCGTGTCCATTTCTTATGACGATAACCATTACACCACGGGCACCGCCTAATTTTTTCCCAACCCCTCCGCCCGGGCAGGATATGACACAAGGTCAATGATTTTAAGCGGTGTTTAACAGGTTTCAATTCAGAGTTTTCTTTCTCCTTGACTAGTTGCCTCACCAAGGATGAAGAACCTAGTCTGTCCTACTATTTACCCATAGCTGGAGGGAGAATAATTGGATTCATACCTTTCCCAAGGGTATTAGTGCTATGTGAAATGCAATCAGTCTCGTCCAGGATTTGAACTCGTGTCGTCGTGTCCATTCCCCTACGGCGATAACCATTACACCACGAGTATTGAGTATTGAGTATTAAGTTAATGATTGCTTAACTTTAGTAATATAGCGGGTACCGGTGTTTTAAGAGTGACGGGCGCCCATAGTTTATTGGTTATTGTCGTAGAAAATGGATACGGCGGCCCGAATTCAAATCCTCGATGATGTTGTTTTCATTTCACATAGCACTAATACCCTTGAGAAAGGTGCGCATTCCCCAATTTTTTCTCCAATAATGAATAAATAGTAAGGCAGCCTGGGTTTTTAACATTGTTATGGCAACCGTTCTTAGGAAAGGAAAACTCTGATTTCAAACCTGTTAAACTCCGCTTAAAAAACTGACCTTATGTCACATTTGCTTGTGCGGAGGGGTTGAGTAAATACATATTATAGTCCCATCCGTTAAGTGCAATACGTTTTTAAAATCTTAGTTAATACTGTTGGATGGCATTAAAGCATAAATATATATTCAAGTCAACATTAGTTGGAAAACAGTCCTATTTAACACTGTGTTTAGCATCTAAAGAAAATAGGGTGTCTCAAAATAGATACAACCTATTAATATGTTAATTCATATTGCATCAATTCATTTTTCTTCTGAGTCTTAAAATGCAATTACATAAATTCAGAAAGGTCAAACCAGATGATAAGGGCAGAAATTGATTGATTTTATCTTACAGTGCCCGTGAAAGACAAAGTTCTTGGGAACGTCTTCGGAGGGACTTTTTCGGACTCCTTCTGGCAGAATCTTTCACCGGACCCACATTTTGAGGTCATCTCATCTTGCAGTCAACTTCCTACCTACCAGATCTGGGATTTTCTGACTTCTTGTTGAGGTTGTTTACTGACCCTGTGGGTTGAAATTTGTGCATCAAATGATTAATTTGGCTGTTCTGGGGATAATTGGTAAAGCTAAACTTCCTGCGAAATTTTGCTTGGACAGTTTTGAATTATTTTGTCCCAAATATGTCGTGATGTAAAATATTTTTCCTCTTGTCAAAGGCATTGTGATCAAGGATTAATAGTTGTTATAGTATACTATTTTCAAATCTGAAACCAAAATTACCCAACATTATTATCTGTAGAGTCATTAGCAGTCACATGGGTCCCATGTATATTGAGACACTCTGTTGAAAACTGACTATCAATTGGTACAAAACGAGACTTTTTATCATCAACGGAGCAGTATAATTGTTCAGTTGTTTCTGGGGGTTAAACTGTGTCCTGAGAGCACAGATTTTGTTCAGTTCACTTCAATAGGCTCTCGATTATATGGAAATCAGACCTAACCGATAAAATGAAACGCAGTTTCCTCCAGGCAGCGGTCACATCGATACTGCTATATGGGTGCACTACATGGACTCTAACAAAACGGCTGGAGAAGAAGCTAGACAGCAATTACACAAGAATGCTGCGTGCAATCTTGAATACGTCCTGGCGGCAACACCCCACAAGACACCAACTGTACGGCCACCTGCCTCCTATCACGAAAACTATTCAATTTAGACGAACCAGACATGCAGGACACTGCTGGAGAAGCAGGGACGAACTCATAAGTGATGTACTCTTATGGACCCCCACACATGGCCGTGCAAAAGCAGGACGACCAGCACGAACATACATTCAGCAGCTATGTGAGGATACGGGATGTTGTCCTGAAGACCTGCCTGGGGCGATGAACGATAGGGAGGAGTGGCGAGAGAGGGATATCCGTGCTACCAGTGCGACATGATGATGATATATATATATATATATATATATATATTTCTGTGAGGATTTTCAGTTAAATTTGAGAGAGCAAAGTTAAAGTGATATGAAAGTGTATGTCTGCTTGTATATGAGTATGTGTGTCTAAGTTATTATCTTGATTGCTCTATACATACAGAGTAGTAGTTGAGTGTCTTGCTTCTTTTGGTAAACACATTGTCGCCTCAAGTAATACAGCTCATATTGATTTGAACAATTTATTTGAGTTTGCCCCTTTAAGTGGGTATCTTAATTTTGAAATGTTTTTTTCAGGTTAATTTTTCTTAAGTTGACGTGTACTGAATATTTGCAAAAGCCACACACACACACACACACACACACACACATGCATATATATATATATACATGTGTGTGCATATATATATGTATATATATATATACACACACACATATCTATCGATCTATATATATATATATATTGATGCGTGTGTGTGTGTGTGTGTGTGTGTGTGTGTGTGTGTATGTTTGCATACAAATATGTAGAAGCAATTTAATAAAAAATAAACAAAAATAAACGAAAAAAAGAAAAAAAACAAAAACAAATCACAACGGTCAACAAAAGCAGAAAGAAAAGATAACGATTGAAAGAAAAATCTAGAACAGGAAGAATAAAAACGGAAAGAAAGAAAGAAAGAAAGAAAGAAAGAAAGAAAAAGGTAAAGAACAAGAAAATAAACGATACTGAATAAATGAATGAATCAATCAATGAAAAAGAAAAAAAAAGTAAAATGAGAATGATTAACGAAAGATAATTTAGAAATTTGAACCAGATGAATAAAGAAACCAAAAAGAAAAAAAAAACCCAAAACAAAACAGATGTAAAAAAGAGGATTTAAAAAAAAAAGCAAAGAGAAAGACAGGGTAATAAAGAAAAAAAAAAGAAAAAAAAAAAGAAAAGGAAAGAACATGGAACAGTTTGTTTAAAACGCGGTTGAAGTAGAACGAAGAAAACAGAGAAAAAGAGTTCTAAAGAAAATACGGTGATTTATTTCTTATACTTGTCGATTCAGATTCTAAAGGGTTTTCTTTCAACACTTTGCAATTCGTTCATTCACAGATTTTGTTACCCTCGCCAATATTACTCTCTTTCTTTCCGTCTATTTTTCTGGCCATCTCTGCTTCCCTCCCGTTTGTCTTAGACACTCTTGACTTTTTCCTTTACCTCATTCTCAAAACCCGAAACTCTCCACATTTCACGCTAAGTCTCGCGTGATTGCCTTCCTTTACCCCCAGGTCATGTGACCTTAATCAACTCGGCACTTCACAATTTACCGCCATTTTTACTTTGGTAATTTTTATCTTGTTTCTCTTGCTAGCCATGATGGCTGCCGTGTGCCAAAAAAAAAAAAAAAAAAAAAAAGAATGAAAAAAAAAAGAAAAAAAAAAGAAAAAGTCTCACTTTGCCTCTTACCCCTCCCTCTACTTCTCTTTTTTTCATGATATTTTTTGGTAGCATTGTAATCGGCGCCGGTGTAGTTTGTCTTGGAGGTTTCCACAAAAATGTTTACCAACATTTCTTGATGCTGGTTTCTCATATGCGCGTCCCCAGCCGAGGAGAATAATGGCCGACCAATGTACGAAGAAGATGTCGTGTACCGCAATGCGGGTGTGTATAAATATGTGTGTGAGTGTGTGTGTGTGTGTATGTGTGCGGGAATATGGGCATACATGCATATTTCATTGCTTATTATTTATCCCTTTTAAATCAGTAGATATGTGTATACCCTTGCGCAAGTTTGTTTTCGGCTATCATAATTATGTAGCACTGATCGTGAGACAAATGAGTATACAAGGTTTCATATAACTAAGTCTCAATCTAGATTAGTATGAGTGTGATTTCGTACCACTTTTAATAATTTCGTTGTACATTTATAATAAGTATAAATAACAGTATGCATATAGCAAAAATGTGTGTGTGTGTGCCGTCCGAACTGCTGCAGAAAAGTTTTGGGAATTTGAACAGCATGTGCGATAGGAATGTAGTCCGGGTTTTCACAACTACACTTTGAGAGCTAATGCTTATATGCCCCAGTGGGCTACTTTGGAAAATTCCCCGAACTTATCTTCCTATATATATGTATATGATAATTATATTTGGTGTATTTAATAATAAAAAGTGCTCAATATGAGTGACAGATCATATGCAGATATTAGTTAGCATAGTGTTGACAAAGAATCAGTGGCACTTAATAACTGTCATTCATTTTACTTTTTAATAATATCATTTTTATATTGTCATATTGGCTCTACGATATTTTTGCATTGAGTACTATTTTATTGGCAACTGCAGGCCTTGTTGATTTACTTTTTAAACGAAAGGCATTTGTTTTAAAGTAAAAGTTACACACGTAAAACCCTTAATGGGTCATATAACGCCGAAGTAAGTAATAATATGGTTTGGCTGTGTTTTTATGGCATATTCACCCTTGTGGATTATTTAATGCCAAATGCTGTTTATATATACGAGGTGCATACGATAAGTTTCCAGACTTTTTTCGTATGGGCACTTTTATTGATAGTACACACATGAAACTCTAGTCCCCTTCGAAGTAATCTCCTCCGGCTGCAATGCACTTGTTTTACCGTTCCAACAACTTCTGGAAGGCTCCATGGAAGACCTCTTGTGTGAGCGTGTCAATGACCTTTGTCACAGCCTCTTTCATCTCCTCAATTGTCTCATAACGACAGCCTCTGAGCTTAGGGAATAACCAAAACTCACAGGGAGCAAGGTCTGGACTTTAGGGAGGCAGAGGAACTGTCTTGATGCCCATCTTGGTCAAATAGTCTGTGACAAGGATGGAGCTGTGGACTGGTGCATTGTTCTGGTGGAAATGCCACTGACCCGATTTGAAGAGTGCTGGCATCTTCCGATGGAATCTCTTCCTGAAATCCCTTAAAACCTCAACATAGTAACCCTAACCCTAACCCTTTGGCCAATCAACTCTGGTGTATTGACTTCTTTACTCCTCCCACACCTCCTCATCCCTTACAGACTCCCTACCTTCCTTGAATCTCTTATGCCACTCAAAAACTGATCTTCGATTCATGCAAGATGGTCGGTCCAAAAGCAGTCTGAAGCATTCCATATGTTTCTGGGGCATTTTTTTTTTGCCAAGTTTAAAACAGAATGTTATTGCATATCGTTCTTCTAAAGTGTCAGATTGCATTTTTGAAATTCACCAGCTGTGACAATCAGACTTTAGTAGGGTGTATTCCAATTCCTGCTGTAGCTGTTTATTTGAACGTAAAATCATAAAAATTGGTCAGTCATCTCATAAGATGTATAGCAATAACATACTGAATTTTCAAGAGAGTATGACAATTTTAAATGCCCATACGCAAAAAGTCTGGAAACTTATCGTATGCACCTCGTATATATATATATATATATATATATATATATATATATATATATTAAATATGTATGATTTGTATGAGAATTGTTTGTTGGTAACATTGCACCATACCCATGATACGGCTATGCAAAATGGACATAAAATGTTTATATATATATACGTAGAACATAGGAATCTCGAAACACGAAAAACACTTGCGACTCCCTAGTTCAGACAGGAAACTTTTTATTACCTTTGAGTTTAAAGGTTCTTCGACATAAGGAGAGAGATACACATTTTTTCTATTCTGGCTTATCCACCCCACCTCCACAACACGTGTGGTACCCGCCACAAAGGCCACTGGCCTGGCTTCGGTGAGCAAGCGAAAGCCAACCGTCTTCTCCCGAGGCAGGACTCAACTCGACTCAACTGACTTTTTTCAAAATTCCCCAAATCCTCCGCGCGCGCGCTTCCGGTGCATGACGTCATTCACATCCACTGGTCAACATTTCTATCGGATTTTTATTTTGACATCTATGAACGACACATCCTCCCCGCGTGCGCGTTAACACCTGCACTCAAGTTTGCATCTAACTAATCCATGTGCTGAGCCGAAAGGTTCTCAGCCTAACTAAACCCATAGGCATAAAACGAAATCCCTCGGCCATTATATTACAACATTATTTTTAAACGAGTCTGAAATCATTCGCTTGTAAACAGTTAAATGGCTTCAAGTATTGTTATCCAACACTAATAATTCTATTTGATATTGAAAATTTGTTTACATATAGTTAAATGGTTCCAAGTATAGTAAATAATTGAATAGTTCGATTTGACCATAAATGGGACCCCAACTAGAGATCAGAGAGGACTTGAGAGTAATGTTAATGAAGGGGTAGTCCATATTCCTCAAACTTAAAGACTGGAGCCTCATCATCAGATGCAGTCTAATGTTATACCCAGGACTGTAGATACTTTCAAGTATCCAATACTAATAATTCTATTCAATATTAATCATTCGTTTGCACACAGATGGTTTCAAGTATTGCTGGCTGCTGAATACACCAACTACATCTCTGCAGTGGGGTAAGACTCCCCCAACGAGTGTCCTTCATATGGCACTAAACAATCTGATAGTTAGGCTTCAGTAATGCTGGATTTTGGGGGAATGCAGCGTACCCCTTCATTGCCATTGCTCCTAGGTCCACTCTGACCCATAGTGGTAGCATCTGAGAGGGTTCTATCAATGGGTCAAATAGAACTAAACTGTGTAATCACGCTAAGCTGAATTGCTTGAAATTAACTGTTTTTACTTTTAACTGTGTGTTTAAACTGTGTACTTACGTTAAACTGATTTGTTTGAAATAGAACAGTTTTTGACATTTAAACTGTATACTTAAGCTAAACTGAATTATTTGAAATAGAACTGTTTTGACATTTAACAGTATGTCAACAAAAAACTGTACTTATATTAAACTGAATTGTTTGAAACTTTTATCAAAACTACTTAATTCAGCGTTAAATGACCCGGAAAGGGTTGATATGCCATAAAACAAAACAACTAACCAACCAATAAATATATCTATTTAAAATCAGTTATTTGTTTGCACACAGTTAAATGGTTTCAAGTATAATAAATAATTAAATCGTTCTATTTGACCACGGATGGAGTACTAACAGATACTACCACTCCGAATCAGAGTGAACTTGGAAATAATGGCAATAAAGGGGTACTCCATATTTCCAAAAGTTTCTAGACTGTTGCCCTATTGTTTAGTGTCATTGCGAGAACACTCGTTTGGGTTGGGGGATCTTACCCCTAAGCAGGGATACAGTCGGTGTATTCTACAGCCCCAGTCGACAGGGTTCAATTATATGGTTTCAACAAACAAATCCGTTGTATTAATTATTTGTTTGCACAGTGTTTTATCGTTTAAGTATTTCATGCAATTATGAGATTTTAACTTATTCACAATCCGTTGTAATCGATTATAGCTTTAAGAAGGTGCCCGTGGTGTAATGGTTATCGTCGTAGGAAATGGACACGGCGATACGAGTTCAAATCCTGGACGAGATTGATTGCATTTCACATAGCACTAATACACATGGGAAAGGTATAAATCCAATTATTCTCCTTCCAGCTATGGGTAAATAGTAGGGCAGACTAGGTTCTTCAGCCTTGGTGAGGCAACTAGTCTAGGAGAGGGAAAACTCTGAATTGAAACCTGTTAAACTCCGCATAAAAATTGACCTTGTGTCATATCCTGCCCGAGCGGAGGGGTTGGGTGAATATGATTATAGCTTTAAGTATCTATTCTTTATAGAAATGCTTTGTACGCAGTTGTATTGTTTAAAGTATTTCTATTCAATACTAATGCCTTTAAATCATATCTATTTGACCCATTGATGAGATCAAATCAGGTATAACCATTTTGAATCATATTGAACCTCTGAGCCGCAGAACTGGAGCGTTACCACCGGATGCAGTTTAGCGGTATACCCAAGACTTTCTGGGGGCATCTTACCGTATATATAGAAAATAGAGTTAGCGTTGTCTAAGCCCAGCTCGCCCACTCGGCTGGAGCTGTAGAATACACCGACTGCGTCTCTGCAGAGGAGTAAGACCCTCTTTCCAACGGGTGTCCTGATATAACACTAAACAATCTGATGGTGAGGCTCCATTAATGCTGGAGCTTTGGGGAATACGAAGCACCTCTTCATTATCATCGCTCCCAGGTCAACACTGACACGTAGTGTTGGCACCTGATAGTCCTATCTATGAGTCAAACAGAACTGTTTGCCATTTAAACTGAGTGCAAACATATGCTAAATTGAATTGTTTGAAATAGAACTGTTTGACATTTAACTGTGCGTAAACAAATGACTGATGTTTAATTGAATTGTTGGTGTTAAATAGCAATAACTGTAGATATTTAAATGTGTGTAAACAAATGAATCAATAGTTTCAAGTATAGTAAATAATTGAATGGTTTTATTTGACCATAAATGGGACCCAAACTAGACTTATGTGTATTTGATGGAAATACTTGAAACTATTTAACTATGTGAAAAAGAGGGCTCAGGCTCATTTAAAAATGTTATCGACAAAATGTTTACAAATCATATATATTTGATATATATGTATAAAAAGGATTTGGCATTATATAACCTACCATGTTTGACATGCCATAAAATCAAACCAAACCTAGATCTAAGCCCTGGGGATAAGGCGACTCTGTGTGTGCAGCCGAGAATACTATAATTAGCTGAAAAGTTCTCAGGCTGACTCGGATATTCTCATATAATGGGAATAAATGAGGTTTATTTTTCAACATTTTCTTGCGGTCTACACACTTCTTCCATCGGTGTTGTGGAGCTTGGACCTCATTAGTAAAAAAGTAGACATTGCATCTTGATAATAACTTTTCAACCCACTCTTGTGCACGTGCGCATGTGTATATGTGTGAAAAAAGAAGACAGAATGGACATGTTTTGCTATAGGGATAGCATCATCGGAATCAATGGCGAAAGATATCAATCAGATTTTCCATCGTCTTTTTTCTTAAGTCTATACCTTATTCAGCTTTCATTCCGAAACAGACAGACGCAGGCACACACACACACACACACACACACACACACACACACACACACACACACACACACACACATATATACATTATGTGTATGTGTGTGTTCATGTATGAATGTGTCTGTGTGTGTAGTTATTTACTAAGCTTAGTTTAGTTGAGGTACAAGGCCAAAAGCTATGAGCACCCATTAAGAAGCAAACTTTCTAACCATGATTTGCTAATCGAGCTTGCTAACCATTATATCACGATAGGTGCCCATGTAACTATATAATTAAGCCTTAGTACATAAGTATTGTACTTGACTTCAAATACGATAAGAGTTATAATCAATATAGTAATTAATTTAGGAATTAGTATTAAGTACATATTCTTATGGGCATTTTCCCAGGGGAAATCACGTAACCATTTTTTAGGATGCACTGGTTTTTATTCTTCTTAATGTTTGCATGGGCACAACACACACACACACACACACACACACACACACACACACACACAAATATATATATATATATATATATATATATATAAATCTGAGAAGGGCGGATGCGCATAAATTTTCCAACCGTAACATTAATTTCTTTAGAAATATTATTTGCGTAAAATATGCATTAGTTTATTTGTTTGCTTGTGTGTGTGTGTATGTGTGTGTGTGTGTGTGTGTGTGTTATATTTTCTGATGTCTTCCGTTTTCTCAATTTTCCCATGAAAGAAACAAAAAATATACGAATTAATATGTGAATAAAGAGAAAATAAACTAGACCAAATGTAACGCAAGACCTCATGGAGAAAATAGTTTGCTTTGAAAATCTGGATTTGAAATCTTGAAACATTACCTCGTTTTGAGCACCGTAGACTGGTCGAAAATGCCACCATTTCAGTTTCCGGTTTCCTTGCTTAATGGCATTTCAACCTTCGAGAGTTAATTAATGTTAAAGCCATCCTTGTGGTAGATACTCTTAAACTCTAGCTGAGGGTTTGAATATGCGGCTTTATACATTTCCCAAGGGTATTAGTACACAAGAAAGGTCATTCTACCAGCCTTCTAGGACATGAAAAGACTCATCACTATTAATTTCCTTGAAAATCTGTAACTATAAACACCACTACTTATTGCCAATTCTTAAGGCAAAATCCACCCAATTTATTGAATAACTGTCGTATATGTATAAATAAATATACGAGGGTTGACAGAAAAGTTCATAAGTTGATCGAGATATTCCTATGAAATGTCACCAAATGAGGTTTATTTTTCAACATAATCTCTCTCGTGGTCCTCACACTTCTTGCATCGGTGTTGCTGTGCTTGGATCTTATTCTGAAAAAAAAGCCATTAACAGCAGATACGATGTTTTTTCAGCCAATGAAATTTTCAGACCTACTAATATATATATATATATATATATATATATATATATATATATATATATATATATATATTCTAATGGTATTATGTGTATCTCTGCAAGTGTAATTTATTACTTACACTAAAGCAAGCTTGACGGGTTTAGAGGCATGTGTTCATTCATAAAATTTCTTGCTCTTTTCATGCTATGACGAAATGATCCAGTTGGGGCTTGAATTTTCAACCCTTAGCAGTATCGATTTTCGATCTGGAATAGCATCACTCGAACGTAATAAGTATGAAATAAACGAAATCGTACTCCAGTCACACTATTACCTTCATTTCTGGACTAATATTCTTGTGAAAAGGCATGAATCCCCATTTTCCCCACCATCTATGTGTTAAATAGTATCACTGGTGTTTTTTTTGCAAGGATGGATTTGACATTAAATAACACACGAAGGTTGATATGCCATTAAATACTAAGAGACCAAACCAAACTAAAAGCAGAAATAATTCAAAAAGGTAGAATAAATAAAGAAAGAAAGAAAGAAAGAAAGAAAGAAAGAGGAGCAAGAAAGAAAGGGGAGCAAGAAAGAAAGGGGAGCAAGAATATGCAAAGTTTGCTGGAAATGAAAATAAAAGTTGATTGAAGGTGGTGAAGAAGCAGCTGCTATAGATAACAACAAATAGAAAGATGGATTAGAGAGAGAGAGAGAGAGAGAGAGAGAGAGAGAGAGAGAAAGAGAGAGTGAGAGAGAGAGATCGGGGTGGGGGGGACAGGGAAATGAGGTAAGGGTGAAATGAGACTCATAGGCAGGTTATTTGGTATTGGGAATTACCAGTGTGTGCATGGGGAAGGGGGAAGAATGAGGGTCACAATGTGAATGAAAGAAGTTGCGTAAATGTATTTTGCCAATTTTTTGTTCACATTTAGCTAAATCAGCCAGAAACAAGTGCCTCTAACTATACATCCAGACACAAATGCTTGCACACATATTCACACACATGGACGCATATGCGCGCGCATACATATACATGCATCCCCGCTACAAATACATACGTAAATTGATTGGAAAATATATATTTATACGTAAACGTATGAAAGGTATATACTCATGTATACATAAACAAACATGTTTTGTACTCAAACATATTACGCACACAGCCACCAACCATATATATATATATATATATATATATGTTGGTTAGGTTTAGGACCATTTACTTTCGTTCAGGAAGTGTGCTAGTTTCTGAGAGTAGGTACGGTTGAAATTTTTTATCATCTGGTGGAAGTTATCGGAGATTCTGTTCGTGAAGTTGTGTTGTTTGTGTAGTTCGAGGGACAGTTGGTTGGCTTCGTGAAATAGTGCTGTGGCTTCGTGGTTTAGTATATATATATATATATACCACAGCGCTTGTGGTATAATGTTTATCGTCGTAGAAAATGAACTGGGCAAATCGAGTTCAAATCCTGTGTGCATTTCACATATCCCGAATACTCTAGGTAAAAGTATGACCCCAACTATTCTCTCTCTAGCTATGAGGACAGGATGGGTTCTTTAATCTTGGTCTGGCAAGTGGTCTACAAGAATGAAAAACTCTGAATTCAAACCTTTGAAACTCCGCCTAAAAATTGACTTTGTGTCACATTCTCTTCGTGCAGAGGGGGTGTCCTCGTGGTGTAATGGTTAAAGTGATGGACTGCGGAATCGTCGTAAGTGAGTTCGTACTCCAGTCGCGCTATTACGTTCACTTTCGGACAAATACCCTTGGGAAAGGTATGAACCCCCTTATCCTCCCAGCTATGAGTTAAATAGTACCACTTCTGTTCTTCTAAGAGAATAGCTTTGGAATTAAATGACCTACAAAGGTTGATATGCCATTAAACAAAAAAAAAAACAAAACAAACAAAAACAACCATCCTCGTGCACAGGGGTTATATATATATATATATAGATAGATGTGTGTACAGGGTACGGCAGAAATATTCTCCCTCATTTTAAACTGCCACCCGTGTTCTGAAAGGGAACTCAGGCAAGTGGTAATGCTTGCTCTATCTTGCAAATGTTTTAGATATGATCATAGCTTGGACCGGTGCACACCATACGTTTACTGTTGAAACAATTTTAAGCTTGGTTAATCTTTAATTGGTACACAGCGAGCTTTTCGTGCTCGTCTCATACTACTTCAGAATGATGCTGTTCTGTTTAGAAAATCAATACTGATAAAACTCTTTTTAGAACAGGATCATCCTGACGTAACATGATATGTGCACGAAAAGCTGTCTGTATAATAATTACAGATTCACCAGTCTTAAAAATAAACGTTTCAACTGCAAACGCAATGTCTACATCGGTCCAAACAATGATCATAACTGATCATATCTATAAAAAAAAGTTAGACATTAGCTAGATGGAGCTACCTTTACAACTTGCCTACGTTTACTTTCACCATACAGGTAACAGTTTAAAATGTGGGAGGTATTTCTATAGCACCCTGTATAATAAGAAAGAAAGAAGAAAAATAGAACAAATAAAGAAGAGAGAGAGAGAGAGAGAGGGGGAGATGTGTGTGTTTAAGAGAGAGAGAGAGAGAGAGAGAGAGAGAGAGAGAGAATGCTTCATCATCTATTTAAGTGAAATGGTAAAAAGGAAAGAAGAAAGAAAAACGGGAAAACGAAGAGAATGGAATATATATATATATATATATATATACAAAGAGAGAGAGAGAGAGAGAGAGAGAGAGAGAGAGTGAGAGAGAGAGAGGAGAGGGGTAACATAAGAGACTTTTCAACCCATAGGAGTATGTATTCTATCCAGAACAGGATCATTCCGACTTAACTTGAAAGGAGCATGAAAAGCTCTATGTGTAGCAATTACAGACTCACCAGCCTTAAGAATAAACGTTTCAATAGCAAATGCACTGTGTGCACCAGTCCAGGCAATAATCGTAACTGATCATATAAAAACGAATGTATGATATTATCTAAAAGGAGCTACCATTACCACTTGCCTAAGATCACTTGCACCACTCATTTGATGGTGTGTGAGCTATTTCTGTCGCACCTCGTATTAGATTATAAACATTTACAGTATAGCAACTAAGGTAAGTTTTTAAAGAAGCAAACAATGTTCTTCTAATCACTTGGCGTTGAGGATGAAAAACTGGAACATTACGTAATCAGAAGTGAATCTTATTATTACAATAATTATAAAGAATTTAGTGAAGTATTGTTGTCATAAATATAATAGAATTTTTAGATTAAAAATATTCTACTGTGTTCGAAATTGATCAATGCTACCGAAACGGTGAAGTTACATTGCTATTGGAGAGAGCTGTAAAACTATTAAGTTAATTTAGACCCACATCTGCACAAAATCCGTAATGGCTCTTGTAAAACAAAAATTCTGCTCAAACAATACATTCTATAACCTTCATGATCACTTCGTATCTTGAAAGTACTTCTCATAAGAGGCACACACAAACACACACAAACACACACACACATTTAGATAATTGTATTAAAATCTAGTACACACTAATTTACACATTTTACATGGACACGCGTGCATACATATATAAAACACTCTGTCTCTCTGGCCAAGTTGGCTGGGGCTGTAGAATACACCGACTGCTTCTCTACAGAGGAGTAAGACCCCTCCCAACGAGTGTCCTGCATATGACACTAAAAAATCTGATGGTGAGGTTCCAGTGATTCTGGGGCTTTGGGGAATGCGAAGCACCCCTTCATTGCCATTGCTCCCTGGTCCACTCTGCCCCGGAATGGTGGCACCTGATAAGGCCCTATCTGTGGGTTAAATAGAACTAAACTGTTTACTTATGCTAAACTGAATTGTTTGAATTAGAACTGTTTGAATAAAATGAATCGCTTAAAATAGAAATGTTTTTGATAATTAAACTGTGTACTTATATTTAAACTGCGTACTTATGCGTACTTACTGAATTGTTTGAAATAGAACTGTTTTTGACATTGAAACTGTAATTACGCTAAACTGATTTGTTTAATATAGAACTGATTTGACATTTAACTGTGTGTAAACAAAATCTATACTCATTTTGAATAAACTGAATAGCTTGAAATAGAAATGTTTTTGACAATTAAACTGTGTACTCATGCT
>OY757907.1:94155807-94181726 GCA_963585895.1 Sepioteuthis lessoniana
TCACGTGAAGTGTATCCCTTATAAAAGCAACAAGAAACAAAACAAAAATGAATTAAAACAAAACAAAAAATAAACTTATCTTAGACTTGACACAAGGCCGTAGATTTGGTCCCATACCGGTGAGGACCAAACTCACTGCACAGTAATGATCTGATAAAATAATACGCTATTACTGCTTTACCGGGCCATTGGCCTAATGAGTAGAGTATGACCAGGGTTCAATCCCAGGTCATACCAAAGACTCAAAAAATGGTACTTGCTGCCGCTTTGCTTAACACTCACCATTATAAGGTAAGTATCGAGGGTAAAGTAGAGCAATCCAAGGAATGGAGTTAGGCCCTCCCCTACTCCTCGGATTAGTATCTATTGAAAAGGGAGCCTTTAGGTCACCCTCGGCTAAGGTCGCCAACTTATTACTGCTTTGGTATTACTTAGCTTAGTTAAGGCCACAAGTTTGGCGTACTTTGCAACAATTCGAAAAAATTGTACAATAGCATTAGCTTGTTATATGAACTCGTTAACCATTACCCTACGATACGATGCCTCCAAGAATACACTCTATAGTTCATTATCTTCTTGTCTAACAGCCATCTGTTCTTAAATCCTAATTTATTTATTTATTTATATATAACCAGTGACAGCTCGTGACATTAATTCGTTTGTGTGTGGGCGTGATGCTTAAGAAATTATATAAAAATCATATAGATATTGCGAACGCACACACTGAGAAATTCAGTATATATATATATATATATATATATATAGATAGAGAGAGAGAGAGAGAGAGAGTAGCGAGCATAAAGATCAGAACGATTTTAAGAAAAAGTCTAAATGGGAAATAGCTTTTTATTTTAAAGCTTTATAGAACATTTCATCAAGGAAAAAAAAAGATATAAATTATATAAATTATATAATTATATAAATTATATAATTCCAAAATATAAAGCTCAATAAACTTATTTTGATAAAGTTATAAGAATAATTATATAAAATTCGAAAAAAATAGATGATCAAAAACATCAGAACGATTAACAAAATCATACTATTATAATGGATACATCATATCTAAATGAAAATAGCGTTCATAATTCATTAATACTTGATGTTTCGACCTTTATTTTCAATAACAGCTTGACATCTTTTGCTACACGAGCGAATTAATGTCTTGCATTCATCAACGAATATTTTCTCCCATTCTCCTTTCAAATTAGTCCAGTTTTAACTGCCCATTCCACAATAGTAACATCCTTTTCAGAAAGAAATGTCTTAACAGACTTCGCTGTGTGACACGGAGTGTTATCTTGCATAAATACAGCTGGTTGATTAATTGCATTTCTTCAATTAAGTATAACATGTTTGTCTACAGTTGCGTTAATTTTACCGTGTAGTCTGACAAGAGGTCCTGTACCAGTATCAGAAATCATCCCAAACACTATTACACTTCCTCCTACAAATTTAACGCTGCTTTTAGTGCACTGAGGTGAATATCGTCCCTTAGGACTGCGTCGAACGAACCTTCTCCCGTAACAACTGAACAGGTTAAACTTTGACTCATCGCTGAAAGGAACAATACTACTGTTCGTCAGTCCATATGACGTGCTCAGTGGCAAATTTCAGTCGGTTCATTTTGTTCTTTTTAGAAATGTAAGGGTTTGTAGAAGCAACTCGATTGTTCAAATTTATTTCATTAAGTCTTCGGGAAATAGTGTGCCTTGATAATTCAATACCAAGGTTAGTATTAACTCTTTTAGAGATAGCGGTTGCTGTCGCAAATCGATCCTTTTTTGATTCATTACCAATCTATCTGTCTTTCCTTGCAGTAGTTTTCCTAGGCCTGCCAAGTAGTTTCTTGGCTTCACATGACACAGTTTCCTCAAGTTTTCTTAAAATACTATGAATAACAGTTTTAGATTTCCCCACAGTCCTTGAAATATCCCCAATCAAGAGTTTATCTTCATTACATAACTTGACGATCAGTTTTCTAAGTTCCAATAATGTCACAATTTTTTTTAGCCGCGTTTACAATTCAAGAGCCAGTGTAATTTAGTAAAATACTCTATTTTATATTCTTACCCAAACTTTAAAAAAAAAATAATACTAAATAATTATTAAGTTTTAGGGATTTATTTAACCGTTCTGATGTTTTTGATCCTCTATTTTTGCGAATGTTTAATAATTATTCTTATAACTTTATCAAAATAAGTTTATTAAGCTTTATATTTTGGAATTATATAATTCACCTTCATATCTTTATTTTTCCTTGATAAAATGTTCTATGAAGCTTTAAAATAAAAAAGTTATTTCATATTAAGACTTTTTCTTAAAATCGTTCTGATCTTTATGCTCGGTACTATATATATATGTATATATAAATATGAGAGAGAGAGAGAGAGAGAGAGAGAGAGAGAGAGAGAGAGAGAGAGAGAGAGAGAGAGAGAATGTAAAAAGTATGATAAAATACGAAACATTAATTCGACACTCAACAGATGAAAACACTCCAGTCCAGCATAATCCTGATTTATTTAAAAATAGAATTCATTCTTCTCGTTTTAATTTTAGCAAAAAGATATATCAAATTATATACAATTTATCACATTCAGTGATTCAAATAATCTTGAATAAATATTATAAACAACACGTAAGCATTACACATGAGATGACGCTTAAATACTACCTCTAACACTGATAAGCAGATCGGTACCACGTGATCCAAGTGCTCTGCCTTTCTTGGGCTAGTTGTCTCTTGGACATGCGCATAACAAAGCAAACGCTTTATCATTGGAACCACACATAAAACAATTCCAGTAACTACAATTATTTTTTGATTTGTTTTCGAAGAATGAGAGGTTGACCATTGACATTAAGTTTAAGGATTATTGATGATAGCATTAAGATATATATTTTTTAGTATATCATCATCATTTCGTGCCGCCAGCATGGATATCCCTGAACCTCTCTCGCCACTTCTCCCTATCGTTCATCGCCTCTGGTAGGTCTTCAGGGCTACATCCCGTATCCTCACATAGCTGCTGAATGTATGTTCGAGCTGGTCGTCATATGTGGGGGTCCATTGGAGTACATCACTTATGAGCTCGTCCCTGCTTCTCCAGCAGTGTTCTGCATGTCTGGTTCGACTAACTTGGATAGTTTTCGTGATGGGAGGCAGGTGGCCGTATAGTTGGTGCCTTGTGGGGTGTTGCCACCAGGACTTGTTCAATATTGCTCACAGCATTTTTGTGTAATTGCCGTCTAGCTTCTTCTCCAGTCGTTTAGTTAGCGTCCAAGTAGTGCATCTATACAGCAGTATCGATACGACCGCTGCCTGGAAGAAACTGCGTTTCATTTTAATGAAACGCAGTTTCTTATAGTATATATCTTGAGAAAATAGGGGTTGCTGTAATTCATAGTACCTATAGACGAGTCACTTAATTTATCTAAAAGATATCATTCCTATTTTGAACATCGTAATCATTATTATTTTTTATTTACCTATATCCAATTTGCTGAAAAAAAAAACAACCGAAACGTTCTTTGTGATGATTAACTGCTACTTGAATCCTATTCAAAACTTTTAATGTTTATATTTACATTCCATATGTATTTACATTTTATATCGTGGCCAGTGGGCTGGGACTGTAGAATACACCGACTGCTTCTCTGCAGAGAGGTAAGACTCCCCAAGGAGTGTCCAGGATATGACACTAAAAAAATCTGATGGTGAGGTTCTAGTAATGCTGGAGCTTTGGGGAATGTGGAGTGCCCCTTCATTGCCATTGCTCTCAGGTCGACTCTGGCCAAGAATGGTAGCATCTGATAGGGTCCTATCTATGGGTCAAATAGAACTAAACTGCGTATTGATGCTCAGCTGAACTACTTGAAATAGAACTGTTTTGACATTGAAACTGTACTTACGCTAAAGTGAATTTTTTAAAAATTAAAACTGTTTGGCTAAACTGAATAGCTTGAAATAGAAATGTTTTTGACATTGAAACTGTGTACTCAAGCTAAACTGAATTGTTTGGAATAGAAGTGATTATTTGTATGAAAATGGATTTGGCATTAAATAAGCTAAAAAGGTTGATATGCCATAAAACTCAAACAACTAAACATTTTATATCTTTTTGTTTTACTTATTAGCATCCCTGTTGAAAAGTTTTAATGTTTATATTTACATTCTATATATGTTTACATTTTATATCTTTGCGTATTACATGCTAGCATCACTAAGAGGCACGTGTGTTTTTTGGTGTAAACAAACGTTTTAGAGAGTTCTTAAAACCTTTCATGCTAAGTAATAAATAAATACCCTGTTTATTAATGCCTGTATTTATTTATTCATTTTTTATCGCGTTTATTTATTCATTACCTTCATTTTTTCCCCCCTCTAATTCTTCTTTGTGTCGGAATTCTCTGTGGGAATTGTTAATGTCCAGAGTAATACAAATAAAATGGCTTATAACATAAGTAAGATTATCTCCCTTTCCTCCCATTTTATCCCTATTTTCCTTTCCTTCGTCGACTTAGTGTGCTGATTGAGTATCCAATATCCAGTGATATGATTAAAGAAAATTAATATCCTTATCTATTTTCTTTCTTTGCTGGACATTTAAAAAAATGACGTAGCTTAATAGTTAAACTGCTGGACTACCGACTTAAAGGCAAACGAGATCGAGATCCAGACGTTTTATAAAGTTCACTTTTAGGATCATACCCTCGAGAAAGATATGAACCCCCTATTATTACCATCTCTGGGTTAAATAGGATCATTGCTCCTCCTTTTTACCAAAATAAATTAAATAAATTAAATAAATTAAATAACCCACAAAGATTGATATGCTGTTAAGCAAAGAAGCTAAGCCAATTAATAACGAGAAAGGTCTTACTATTCGGATGATTAACTGAAAGGATGCCGAGGGGAGTAACTGAACCACCCTGAATATCAGTATCTCATCTACTGAAAGCGATGTCAACATATGCACCGGTAAAGCGTGGACTGGTTTTGACAGGTTATCGACCATAAGGAGATCTGAGGCTTCTGTTAAATGAAACGAAATTCTTCCAAGTTGTAGCCGTGTCAGTACTACTGTATGGTTGCACCACTTAGATTCTAACCAAACACCTCGAGAGAACGCAAGATGAAAGCTAAACAAGGATGTTACGTGCTGTTTTTAACAAATACAGTTGTACGGCCACTCACCTCTCATTTCACAAACCATCCAAGAAAGGCGAGCAACACATGCTGGTGAGGGACGACTTCAGTAGCGACGTTCTCCCTTGGACTCCTATGCATGAACTCACCAATTTTGGCTGACCAGCAAAAATTTACATTCATCAACTATGTGCTGACACTGGATGCACTCTAGTGGACTTGCAAAGAGTGATGACCAAGAAGAACAGAGATAGATAGATAGATAGATAGATAGAGAGAGAGAGAGAGAGAGAGAGAGAGAGAGAGAATCAAAGAAATCCGTGCTATCGGCACACTTTGATAATGATAAAGGATTCTAATGAGTATTTCCGTTATATTAAGAATTTGGATGATTAATAAAAATGTTTAGCTGTAGTGTAGTATCTAACTGATGGCTAATCGTCGTTTGATCGGGGGTGGTGGGGTGGGAAAACGCAAAAACAATTCGTCTGAAGCGTTAAGACCTTCATTGCTTTATTTTCTCCGTTCATTCTCTGAGGCCGTGGAAGTCGGAAAAAAATGGATTATGGACTTAACACATTGACTAACTAATTCGTTCTTGTTGGAATCAGCTCTGGCCGTATCTTTAAAGCGTCTTCCATTCTCACTGACCTTTGTCACCTAGTACCCCAGTCACGAAAAGGGTGGGTGAATCAGGAAATAAACATCAACTTATATTGGGGTTGACAGTCTGGTTAGCCCCTGGATGAGATGCTGAACTTTGTTAACTCACCTTTCTTCCGGTCGATGGCTTTTTTTTTTATAACTTATCCATTCACATTTCTGTACTTTTTGCATACAATGTTACTCAACCCGAATATTGACCCCTACAAAATTATTCAGTTGGACCGGAAAATTGCTTTATTTTCTAAAGTATTACCTACTTTAGAAAATAAAGCAATTTTCCGGTCCAACTGAATAATTTTGTAGGGGTCAATATTTTTTTTATGCATTGCCCAAATAAAAATCTCGCTACGATGTGCCATTTTTTCTAGGTTATGGTTATATGCATATCTATGGACATACTAAGAATTTTTTTTAGTAATATATATATATATATATATATATATATAGTAAATTTTTTATCGTGAACTTCTAGGCACAAAATAAGAGGAATATATCAAACAATGTTTTTTATAGACCCACAGTGTGTTTTACTTTTAAAATTCGAGAAATTTATCGGAGTATGATGTACTGTAAAATTAACTTTAGGTTATTTTCAACATTTATTCTTTTATATATATATATATATATATATGCGACTGTCTTCTAGATGTATTTAAACTAGTTTAACTTCTTTGTGGCCTGGAAAATAATAGTTTTAGATAGCCCAATCTACGAAGAATAACTTTCCGAAAGAATATTGGGGTGAACCAGTTGAACACACATCATGGGGAGCTTCGGTAGTTAACAAATATGACGGGCCCAGGGTCTGGCAATCCTGTATACTCGTAGTTTCACGTAATTTATCAACCAAGTGCAACTTTTTGGAAAGTGTAGATCCAGTTAATTCCCCGTTAAACTCATATTTCACACATTTCTAAGATTCATTCTCGAAATATGTGAATCGAAGAAAAATGACATAGCTGACTATATATTAAGGAAAGGATGCTAGAATAAGACTAGCGTATAATTCAATTCAATGTAATTTCCTAAATACAGCGTGGTCACGTGGCTAATACTGTTACATAAAATTTACGCATGCGTAAATTCTACTCTCATATCCTTTAAGGTTGCGAAGTTTAATGTATGTTTGTGTTATGCATTGATAAAGTGTATATATCAAAAACTAAATTCAGATTTTCTTGAATTAGGATATCTGTTTAATTGTGTTGTGTATTTATGTGAATGCGCGAGTGAGAGTGAATGCTTGAGCGTATATATATGTGCCAGTGTATATGTATGATTGTATACGTATATGTGTGTACGTGTGTTTGTATATTTGTGTAAGTAGTGTGTATGGGTATGTATTTACCAACCTCTCTGCACGTGCAGAATGTGACACAAAGTCAATTTTAAAGCGGAATTTAACAGGTTTGAATTCAGAGTTTTGATTCTCCTAGACTGGTTTCCTGACCACGGCTAAAGAACCCAGTCTGCCCTATTATTTATCCATAGTTGGAGGGGAATACCTGGATTCATACTTTTCGCAAGGGTATTAGTGATATGTGAACTCGTTTGGCTGTGTTCATTTACCAAGTGATCACCTCCATGTAGTGTGTATGAATATGTGAGTATGTGTATGTGTGGGTGTGTATATATGCGTGTTAACGTGTGTGTGTATGTGTGTGTGTGTGTGTGTGTGTGAGAGAGAGAGAGAGAGAGAGAGTATGTTAATGTGTGTGTGTGAATGTGTAGGGGATCGGAAAGAGAAAAATAAAACAGATGAAATAAAGTATATTCAGGAAATGTAGAAGTTCCCTGAGGTCCCTGACAGGAGGTTGGAACTGCGCATGCCTAAAACAGACTTAAGAGCGTAAGAAAGAAACTCGGCCTCATTCTGCAGTGACCAGTTAGATTGGAAAGACCTATTTTTTCCCTGCTTCTGGTGGTAAAACCAAATGTCTGTATAGCGGCATGCTGGCTCACCATTCCACCAGTAGCAGCTGTTTTTGCTGATAGCAGCCTATATTAAAAGCACCAAATGGACTTATCACTCCCTACTAAAGACACCGAATTTGGGCGTATCAACCCCGAAAACGACTAGTGCATTTCAACGCCTTATTTGGGAGAAACGTTTGTTTTCTAATGGTCCAGGAAGTAATTTCTTCGCTACAGAGAAGCCGTATGAAATTCAAAAATAAAGTTGAAATATAAAAGGTATCTTTGTTCCTTTTTTTTTCTTCAGTAATGCTCCTTTACAGCCTTTTACAAATGCAGAAGCCAAGAGTTAAATGGGGTAGAGGAAGAAAATAATGGAATTAGATATCCAAACTCAAAACCGACATATACCAAGCGAGATCAAATAACTCCAACAATTCTCCCTAACTCCATAAATCTATTTGCGTGAGAGTGTGTGTGTGTTTATTGGGTTTATTATCCAGCACTTCTGCTGCAAGCAGGGTGTGACACAAAGTCAATTTTTCAGCGAAGTATAGATGGTTTGTATTCAGAGTTTTCCTTCTTCTAGACTAGTCGCCTAACCAAGTTTAAAGAAACAAGTCTGTTTTACTATTTGCCTATAGATGGAGGGAACAAATGAATTCTAGCATTTTTTCAAGGGCATTTGCGTAAAGTGAATCACAAACGGCTTCGTCCTATAACGATAACCATTACATTTAGTGCATCTCCACAAATATCGTATATGTGTGTGTACATGTATGTATGTTTATGGGTGTGAGAGTATGTGTGCATGTAAACGTATATGTGTTGGAGTGTGTATGTGGAAGAGAGTGTTTGCGTGCATATATTTGTATATATGTGTGAGTGTATGTACGTATATGTGAGTGTGTGTATATGTGTTCGTGAATGTGTGTGTTTGGGCGTATTTATAAATGTGTGTAGTTATATGTGTAAATATGTATGTGCGTGACAATGTGTATGTGTGAGAATTTATGTGTGTGAATGTATGCTTGTGGGAGTGTGCTAGTGTGTGTATATGTGTGAGTGCGTGTATGTGAAGGTGCGTGTATGTGAGTATGTAGATAAGAGAGTCGCTCAAAAAGTTCTAAGCCTCCCCAGAAAGAAAAGCTATTGCTGAATATCTTTGTTATAGCAACACACGATCACTTCTTATTAAGCTAGAAAAACTAATTCAGACTTCGGTCTTAATTTCTGTGGAGGTGAGGCCCATAGAAAGGCGAGAGGTGTGCAACAAATCTAAAATCTAGGTGAAGCTTAAAACTTTTTGAACGATCCTGTGTGTGATGGCATGAATATTTGGTTTCTTGGTTTCTTTATCTAATGGTATATTAACCTTCGTGGGTTATTTAATGCCAAAGATATCTATGTTGAAGAACAATTGTAGTACTATTTAACACATAACTGGGAAGGGGGATTTTGGGGTTTCATATTTTTCCCCCGGGGCTTTAGTTTGAAAGTGATCATAAGAGCGCGACTAAAGTTCGAACTCTCTTACTACGATGACGCAGTCCAGCACTTTAGCCGCAACGCCACGAGAGCTGCCCCGAGCATATGTATGTACGTGTGTATGTGTGTGTGTGTATGAAAGTATTCTCTTTACTGCTGTCTGTATCATGAGTAACAGAAAAAGTATTTCTTTTTCTAATGTTACAGAAATCGATCTATATTTACAGTACATCACCAAAAAAAAAAAAAAACCCCACAAAAACAAAACAAGACAAAAACACCCCCACCCTGCAAAAAAAAAAAAAAGAAACACAAAAAAACAGCAACTAAAAGCAGTTGATAACAAAACTCAAAAGAGAAATCTAAACAGAAAAAAAGTTCTCTGCCATTTTCCTTTATATTCTGTGTTTAGTCTTTCTGTTCTTCAAGTTTTTTCTTTTCTTTTCTTTCCTTTTCTTTTACAAACCATCTTACTTTTTATCCTATTCTTTTTTTGCATTACCTCATATCACATCTATTTACTGCCCTCTTTCCTATCATAATCCATTTCTTTACTCATTCAAACTCTTACATTCATAGAGAGAGAGAGAGAGAGAGAGAGAGAGAGAGAGAGAGAGAGAGAGAGAGAGAGAGAGTATCTATTGCAGACCATGTGTATATCAACAGCCTCACAACTTAAAGATAAAAAGAAATGTGTGTGTAACATAGAGAAACTATTATCTGATTTATTTGTACAAATACCTTCATTTGTTTTGCATTTAATGCAAAATTTTAGTCAGTTCAACAGCAACCAAGTAATTAAAAGATTCCTGATGGAAAAATCTTCTAAAGTTTACCTGATGAAGGAGGGATAATTTAAACCGCCCCCACACACATAAAAATATCTTCATCTCAGGATTTCGGAAAAACCTTATGGGGTAATTTCAAACTTTAGTAAAGTCTTGTGCTACATGCTTCACTAGACAGCTCTACATTTCCAGTTGATTATTCTTACCCTTATCGTATGAGTGTATGACATTAACCTGCATCTGATGGTGAGGTTCCAGTTTTGAAGGTCAGGGAGAATGTAGAATACCCTCTTTTTGCCATTTCTCACTGGCTCACTCTTACCCGGAAAGGTAATATCTGTTGGGGTTAAATAGATCTGTGTGAAAATTATTCGTATTCGATAAGAGTGTCTGCAAAAAAAAAACAAAAACAAAAGCAAAAAACAAAAAGAAAAAAAGAAAAAAATCTAAAAAAAAACACCTACATGCAAAAATGTAAATATGAAGGTAAAATATACGCGTTTCCCTGACCACTGGGCAAAAAAAAAAACCCAAACTTCTGACGGGTTGGCAAGTTATTAAAAGCAATCAATCAATCCAATTAAATGGATATACAGTTCTACCTTGTTATTAATTTTTAAAAGTAGGTTTGGTTTATTTGTTTTACAGCATATCAACTCCTTTATGTGCAGGTGCCCGTGGTGTAATGGTTATCGTCGTAGGAGGTGCCCGTGGTGTAATGGTTATCGCCGTAGGAATTGTACACGACGATACGAGTTCAAATCCTGGACGAGACTGATTGCATTTCACATAGCACCAATACCCTTGGGAAAGGTATGAATCCAATTATTCTCCCTCCAGCTATGGATAAATAGTAGGACAGATTAGGTTCTCCAGCTTTGGTGAGACAACTAGTCTAGGAGAAGGAAAACTCTGAATTGAAACCTGTTAATTCAATTAACAGCGGAGGGGTTGGGTAAATATGATCAACTCCTTTATCTAAGGCTGAAATTTGATTCATTTGTAAATGCTTAATTGCAATCAGAGTTATGTTTCTTGATAACTTTTTTTATTGCATTTTTAAAATTCGTCTATAACCATTTGTTTGCACATAGTTATATAATGTAAAGTATTCCTATATAATACAAAAAATTTGCACACAGCTGCATGTTTTTAAGTTTTCCTAATACTGATAATACATTCACCATTATATCATTGAAAATAACAATTCCATCATTATTTACACACAGTTATGTGATTTCAAGTTACTACTACTACTACTTATAATGATAATGCTGCAAACTTGGTGAAACGGAGTGTAAGACTAGACACGACTAAGTGTAATATAATTGCCGAGGGATTTCGTTTTATATATCTTGCCTTTTGGTTTAGTTAGGCTGTGAACCTTTCGCTTAGCGCATGGGTTAGTAAGGTGCAACATTAACGCAGGTGTTCATGAACGAGCGAAGAGGATGTGTCATTCAGAGATGTCAAAGTAAAAATCCCAGATAGGAATTGGACCAGGGTATTTGGGTGACGTCATGCACCGGAAGCGTGGGTTGAGATTTGAGAAAAAGCAGTGAGTTGAGTTCCCGCCTCGGAAGAAGAAGGTTGACTTTCAGAGCTGGGCGAGGCCAGACGACTTTGTGCGCTACGGGCGCCGCGCGTTGGTTGGGTTGAGAGCTGACGATGTAAAAGCAGTCAGCATCGAAATATTGTGTCTCTCTCTCTCCTCATGTCGAAAAACTTTTAACTCAAAGGTAATAAAAAGTTTCGTACCTGAACCAATTTCGTAAAGTTTCGTGTTTTTAGATTCCCTATGTCTATTTCACATATCCGTATCATGGGTATGTTATATACGTAGTGATAGTGAGCCACTGCGAATTGTGAAAGAAATTGAAATTTGATCATACTACCAAACAATATATGCACAAATCAGAATCCATCCTAGACAATGAGACAAACAAAATTTCCAGGTTCTTGAAATACGAAGAGATCGCCTAATCCCGGCCAGAAGACAAGACTAAGTGATAGTTAAAAAAACCCAACAAAAAACAATTAAAAAAAAAAACTTGCCGAAGAATAGACTTTGCCGTCCCGGTGAACCACAAAGTGAAAATCGAAGAAGGTGAAAATCGAAGAAAGTGAAATGCGAATCAAGTACTTGGACCTTGCCAGAAAATTAGAAAAGCTATGGAACATGAAGGTGACGGTGATACCAATTATTATTGGTGCACTTGGAATGGTCCTCAAAAGTTTGTTAAGGGGTCTGGAAGAGTTGTCCTTTTTTAATCCAGACGGCAGCATTGTTGAGATTGTCCAGAATACTGAGAAGAGTCCTGGAGACTTGAGGAGATTTACTGTCGCCCAGGCTCCAGTGAGAGACCATCAGCTAATGCAAAAAAATTTGCAAAGAATCAAGAAAAGAGGGAGGAAGAGGACTTGACAGCGTTGAAGACAGCGTTGATGCATCGATACAACGACTCGAAGACTACATAGAAAAACACAAAGGAGAATTGATTACAGCCATATGAAACGATACTGACAACACGATGGATAACAGAATGACAATAACTAGGAAACAAAAATGAGAAGAAAAACAACTCAATGGGCGTTTTAAACGACTAATAAACAACATCTCACACGAAAAAACCTGAACGTGGCTAAGAAAAGGAAACTTTAAGAAAGAAACAGAATATCTCCTAATAGCAGCACAAAACAACGCTATAAGAACCAATCATATCAAAGCGAGAATAGATAAGACGCAGCAAAATAGCAAATGTAGATTATGTGGTGATCGAGACGAAACCATTAATCATATGATAAGCGAATGCAGCAAATTAGCACAGAAGGAGTATAAGACTAGACACGACTGGGTGGGCAAGGTGATCCACTGGGGGATGTGCAAGAAATTTAAATTTGATCATACGAACAAATGGTATATGTACAACCCAGTATCTGTCCTAGAAAATGACACATAAACTCCTATGGGACTTTGACATACAGACTGATCAGACCTAATAATAAACAACAACAACAACAACAAAAATTTGCAAAATTGTCGACTTTGCTGTACCGGCTGACCACAGAATAAAACTGAAAGAATGTGAAAAGAAAGATAAGTACCTCGACCTTGCTAGGGAATTGAAAAAACTATGGAACATGAAAGTGACAATTATACCAATTGTGATTGGTGCTTTTGGTGTAGTAACTACAGGATTATTAAAGGTACTGGAGGATTTGGAAGTTGGAGGACGAGTGGAGACTATCCGAACTACTGCATTATTGAGAATGGCCAGAATACTGAGAAGAGTCCTGGAGACTTGAGGAGACTTGCTGTCACTCAAACTCCGGTGAAAGACCATCAGCTAACGCTGACGTGAAAAACTCTAATAAGTAAATAATAATAAGTGAACACGGATAGCTTTAAGTAACTATCCATAATAAGGTAAGGTTGGCGACTGTAGTCGAAGGCGACTGTAGTCGAAGGCGACTGTAGTCGAAGGCGACCCGAAGGCCACCTTTTCAATAGCTACTACACCGAGGTATAGGGGAGGGCGCTACTCCTTCCCCTGGATTGCTCCACTTTACCCTTGATACGTGAGGAGGTATCAAGTACCATTTTTTAAGTCTTTGGTATGACTCGACCTGGGATTGAACCCCGGTCTCCCGGGCCATTGGCGAACCTTTCTTTGGTATCAACTATTCCTATCTTATGCAAATGATTTTCAAATAAATATATTTGATCCATACATTTGGCCCAAACATGGTCAAAGTAAATCTTGGAGTAAAAGCAATAAAGGAGTGACTTCACCCAACCAGAATCTCTAGAACTGGTGCCTAACCATCAGGTGCAGTTTAGTGTCATACCCAGGACACTTTAAAAATAGGATTTACTCTCAAATAGTTTGTATCACGCTGGTAATGGTACTAACAGCAGAGAAATATTAGCTAGGAATGAAGTACCCAACCTGAGGGCCGGGGCATTCTGATGCGATGCGATATGTAGCTATGTTAAAAAGCATACACAAAACCTGAAAAAGTTTTATTTTCCATCATTAAGCACAGACTGTTATAATTGGTTTCGAAATCCTTTTATAAAAAATTAATCTAATAGTCGTTTGAAATCATGCAAAGAAGAATTGGTTTCTATCTTCAGTGATTATCGATTTAAACTCAAGCATGAAGTATTACCTATTGATACATTTTGGACTTCTGTTAGAGAAGAGTATCTTTTAAAAGCTAAAAACGTTTTTAATTGTTTTGGTCCAGTTTTCAATTTCATATTTATGTGAAGTGGGATATTGATCTCTTACTAAGATTAAATGCAAAACAAAACAGAAAGTCTGTTTGTCTCATATACACCCTAATATAAAAAACATCGCGAAGGAACACCAAGCCCATGTTTATTGAAAAAAACATCCATAATTCGCTGAATAAAATTGAATTCTTAATAAGGTTCTACAGTTCAAATACTATTCATTAGCTACAGTGTATAAATATCTTTTTTAAAAATACATTTTTGAATTTACTTAAAATGTATGTTAAAATACTTTTGTTGCTTCTGAAGTAGAATCAAAACAAGAAAGTTAAATTCACTACACAGTGACACCCCAACAAATAAACAAACAAACAAAAAAACAACAACAAAATAAAACAAAACAAAACAGACACAAAAAAAATGAATAAATAAATAAAACGAAAAAAACATGAAACAAAACAAAAGCAAGTACGAAAAAAACAAAGCAAAAACAAAACAAAACAAAAAAAAAAGCAAAAGAGCAACACCCAAACAAACAAAAGCAAAAATGCAATGGATTTACGTAATATTTTTTATTCACTTGCATCCATTCATTCACATGGTCAACCAAATTTATTTGCACGGTTCCTTCTGTATCACCGTTTCTTCCCTCAGTTGTCTATTCTTGTTTTTGTTTGGAGCCATCTTGCTGCATCCATTTACCATGTGCGTTATAGTTAAATCTTTTTCTTCGTAACGGCGACTTTTACTGTTTTTCCGGGGTTTGTCGATTTTCACTTTGATATGACTGTCCTGATGTTTTTCTTCTGTTTTGTAATGATATGAGGTTTTAAAAAAATCTATGCTATTATTGTTATTGTTTGTATGTACGACCATTGCCTTTTTCTTCCAAGAATCTCCGGTCCTTCTGAGCAGGACTCAGTTAAGCTTGCTGATCGAGAAAGTTATATAATAATATTAAACGGGAAGGAATTGGATAAAGCGAAAAAGAGAAGAAAAGTGATAAGAGAATATGAAGGAGTATTGGTAGGGGGGGGAGAAAGATAGAAAAAAGAAAGAAAAAGTAAAGCAGGTGGGAGGAAAGAAAGACAGCTTGCTTGCTGGATATCAAGATACAATGAACGAAAGTTTGAATAGCAGGTAAGACATAAAAATTGCGATACATTAAAATTCTTTGTGAAGAAACAGAGCAAGAGAAGATGAAAGAGATGATGAAACAGAAAATATTTGTGCATTTCTTATTGCTTTTTGCACATGAAACTTATCCATGTTTGTATGACATTAAGATAAAAATATCTTCAAACAGCGCAAAAGTTGTTTAGGACCAAGTTACAGTTCTCTTTTCAGTGAAGATTTTTGCTGAGAAATCAATTAGAAATAATCCTAACAGGTTGAGTCGGAGGTGTTTACAAAATGTCAGTTTTATTATGCGACACTTTTTATACATTGAAATATCAGTTAAATGAACCACAACTCATGTGTGGCATGGGGCTGTTTAGTAGCTTATGTCTAACATTATTTGACACCTTACTTTATAAACACACATTCACACACGCAAGTATGTGTGTGTGATCATCAAATCAAGTCTGAAAAGCAGGTTGGGATGACTTAGTCTGATGATCACATAGAAAAACCGACTGTTACCAAAACAGTCACTATATATATATATATATATGAAAGTAAATAAAGGATTGTAATCCGACAATATGTTGAAAAATTGATAACAAAGTAATCCAAGTGGAAGGAGAGATTTATTAAGAAGTTGACACTATAGCGTTTCGGTTCTACTGAACTATAATCAGGGCCATTAGGGGTGATATTAGCGATGTTAAGTCAACGATGGATGTTTAAAAATACTAAATACACACACATACACACACACACACACACACACACACACATATATATATATATATATATATATTTGTCATGGCTTGGCCACGTGAACTAAGATGAAGAAGAGGTGGTCTACGTTGACTGCAGTCACCCTCGTGGCAGACAAGGCTAATGCGGGACTGGCAGGCCTGGTCTCATCAATTGAAGTTCTAATCAGTGTTTGATAATGTAGTGTTGCAACTCTTTCTCTAGCGAGTTTTTGGCCCTACGGGTGGTTTCGAAGGAGGATCGTGGTTGATGGTGAGACAACAGCATGCGAACACAGATCTCCAGTCTATAATAGATCTTCAATTTATAATATATATATATATATATATATATATATATATATATATATATATATATATATATATATATATATATATATATATATATATATATATCTTATCCAATGGTTCACAAGTAGTTGTTGTATATAGCCGACTATATGAGTATTTAGAAAATGAACTCCCCTTTTTTAATGTATTTAGTCATCTTTTGGTAAGGAACGATGAAAAGCTATGAAACATACATGGCATTCCACATCTTTCTCTGTTCAACACATCTGGAATAGGGGGAGTCCCTGTGACATTTTGGTTAACGTACTGGACTGTGATATCATAGTAAGTAAGTTCGAATCTCACTCGTGCTATTACGTTCCCTGACTAATACCCTTGAGAAAGGTAAGACACCTCTTATACCCAACTCAGCTACTGATTAAACTGCTCTACTTTTATTTGGCCCAACGGTTAGAGTGTTCGCCAATGGCCCGGGAGACCTGGGTTCAATCCCAGGTCGAGTCATACCAAAGACTTTAAAAATGGAACTTGATACCACCTTGCTTAACACTCAGCATTATAAGGTACGGTTCAAGGGTAAAGTGGAGCAATCCAGGGAATGGAGTAGCGCCCTCCCCTACACTTTGGTGTAGTAGCTATCGAAAAGGGAGCATTCGGGTCACCCTCGACTATGGTCGCTAACTTTACTTTACTTACTACTGTTATTCTACAATGGTTTGGCATTTATTAGCTCTCGAAGATTAATATGAGATTAAACAAAGAAACCAACGAGAACCAAACCTTGCCCAGTCGGCTGGGGCAGTAGAATACACTGACTACTTCTATGCAAAGGGGTAAGACACCCCCAACGAGTGTCCTGGATATGACACTAAACAATCTGATGGTGAGGTTCCAGTAATACTGGGGCTTTGGGGAATGCAGAGTACCTCCTCATTGCCATCACTCCCAGGTTTACTCTAGCCTGGAGTGCCCGCACATGATAGGGTCCTACCGATGGGCCAAATAGAGCTTAACTGTGTCCTAATGCTAAATTGAAATGCTTGAAATAGGATTGTTTTACAATTTAAACTGCGTATTAAGGCTAAACTGAATTTTTTTAAATGGAACTTTTTTTTCTATGCTAAATTGAATTCTCTGAAGAAGAATTGTTTTTGACATTGAAACTGTACTTACGCTAAACTGAACTGTTTGAAATAGAACTCTTTTGACATTTAACTGTGTGTAAACAAAAAACTCTACTTATATTAAACTAAATTCTTTGAAATAGAACTGTTTATATGTTTAAACTTGAATTTGGCATTAATAAACTACATTGGTTGATGTGCCATAAAACCAAACCAAACTAAACCGAAAACCAAACCAAACCCCTGAAATATTATTTCTCAGGTTTATTTAACTTTTCTAAAATATTGAAAAAAAACAAACTATTCACGTCATTCCCTTTTTGGTTATGTCCAGAACTTTTCAGCATCCTCCATAAATTGATCACAAAATTAATTTGCGGTAATATCCAGAGAATATGAATACACATTTTAATATCAATTAAATGAAGTACAATTTTTGTTCCAATTAGATATTGTCTGAGTAATCTTTAGATTCTATGTTTAAAATCATTTGAAGCACAATTTTTATATACAAAATGATCTTATTTAGGCACCCTTCTGTTTAGTCTTTGCATAAGAAGCAGGTAAAGATGACTAAATATTTAATTATTAAACCCCCTTGATTTGTATGGCATTTAAACATCTTTTGACCAAAATTAGTATGTTATTCGATCATTACTTTCTGCTTGAAGAGTTTAACGATGTAACAATCTATTTAATGCCAAAGTCTGCATTTTCTTTTTCTTTTTTTTTCAGCGAGCAATTCTACTGCCATTTCTTCCAGGTCGACTTTGATCCTGAGTAATCAAACATGTTAGGTTGTTTAGCTGGTTGGTGTTTTATGGCAAATCAACTTTGGTCTTGCCCAGTCGGTTGAGGCTATAGAATACGCCGACTTCTACTCTGCAGAGGGGTAAGACCCCTCCCAACTAGTGTCTGGTTATGACACTAAACAATCTGATGGTGAGGTTCCAGTAATGCTGGAGCTTTGGGGAATGCGGAATACCCCTTCATTGCCATCGCTCCCGGGTCCACTCTGGCCCGGAGTGGTAGCACTTTATAGCTTCCAATCTATTGGTCAAATAGAGCGAAACTGTGTACTAATGCTAAACTGAAACGCTCGAAATAGAACTGTTTTTGAGAATTAAACAGTGTATTTATGCTAAACTGAATGGTTTGAAATAGAATTGTTTATTGGTATAAACTTGGATTTGGCATTGAATAACCTATGAATGTTGATATGCTATAAAACCCAAACAAACAAACAGATCAACTTTAGTGGGTCATTAAATGTCATATTCTGTTATGTATAACTAATTTCAGCGACCAGAAACAACATAGACAAAACAAGGATAAATAGAACAACAAAAATGGGAAGAAAGGCAATTGAATGGATATTTCAATCGACTAACAAACGAAATCTCTCACAAAAAGATTTGGACATGGCTTAGAAAGGGAAACCTTGAGAGAAACTGAATCTCCTCAAATAGCAACACAAAACAACGCCGGAAGGACCAAATACATTAAAACAAAAATAGAAAAAACGCAACAAAATAGCAAATGTCAGCTATGTGGTGATAGAGACGAAATGATCAATCATATTTTAAGCGAATACAGCAAATTAGCGCAGAAAGAATATAAGTCTAGACACATCTAGGTGGGAAAGGTGATCCACTGGGAATTGTGCAATAAATTGAAATTTGACCATACGAACTAGTGGTATATACTCAACACGGAATACTTCGTTGTGAATGAGACGCAAAAAGTTCTTTAGTATTTTGAGATACATACAGACCACTTAATCTCGGCCAGACGACCAGACCAAGTGATAGTCAAAAAAAAAAAAAAAAAAAAAAACCAGAAAAAAAGAGAAAATGCTGAATAGTGAACTTTGCCGTTCAAGCAGACCACAGAGTAAAATTAAAAGAAAGTGAAAAGTGCGATAAATACCTGGAACTTGCTAGAGAACAAAAAACAGCAACAAACAAACAAACAAAAGAAAAAACAAACAAAAAATTACAAAAAAAAAAAAAGGAATATGAAGGTGACGGTGACACCATTTGTATTTGGTGCACTTGGGACTATCCTCAAAAGATTGGTAAAAGGACTGGAAAACTCGGAAGTAAGAGGTTTAGTCGGTGTGTTTTACAGTTCCAGGTGACTGAACTGAATAAATTGTTAGTATGAAGAATACTTATTTAAAGTTGTAATTGTTTACAATTGAAATTAGTTACTTAAAACTATATAATTGCTTACAAAATAAAAAGGGTGACTTCTGCATTAAATAACCCATCAAGAGTTGACATGCTGTAAAACGAACCAACAAGACAATCATCTCCTCTGAGGAAATTGAGATGTCATCGTCGGTATTGATGACCTCTCAAACTGACCGATTGAACGCTATTTGTTTTTTTAAAATGAATTTGCACGCAGTCATTAAGTGACTTTTTCTGGGGACCAAGAGACAAAAAGTATCCTTAATACTGAAGCTCTCGTCGATATTTTAACCAATTCTAATTAAAGGTGTTTCTGCATAGATTTATGCTTTTTCAGATTTCTATTTCTTTCAGTATTTTTACTAAGCATTTTGGGATTGTTTCAAGTGTTCTTGTAATGACCGTCAGTTTCATATACCAGAATTTATGATTAGAATAATGCAATTGGTTTCAGTAGTTTTTGGTGAAATTTTCATTCACATAAATTCATGGCACAATTATTCCGTCATAACAGTATTTCCTCGCCATGTGGACCCTTTTATGCTCCGTTTTCGGTACATTGTGCATCCCATTAAACTATAACGAGGTTGAGGTGTTGAACAGTCGTGAAACTCGTCATGATACTCATAATTTTAGATTTCCGTTATAAATCTATTTATCTATTTATTCATATTCTTTGGCAGCCACGATCTTGTTCATATTTGAACATTTTCTATGAAGAGAGAGAGAGAGAGAGAGAGAGAGAGAGAGAGAGAGAGAGAGAGAGAGTGAGGTTAAATTCTGACTGATGGACATTTCCGTAAGTTCATGTGGAACGCATTTTCCTAAATGAGAATTTTTCCTACCTTCTGCAAACGATGTACAGAGTGATTTTCCTGTTCAAAATCTAAGTGCACTTGTAAGACTCTTTTAAGATTTCTCTAACATTGTGCATAATATGGTGCTCGAAAATTTTGCATTATTTTACTCATTGTGAATTTCTCACAGCGATTTTAAATGGTGGTCTTTCACTGGAGTCTGTGCGACAGCAAGTCTTCCTAGGCCACCAGGACTCTTCTGAGTATTCGAGCAAATATTAACAATATTATTTTTCAGGTCTCAATTTCTCCAATCTCTTTTCCAATCCTTTGGGAACTGTTCCAAGTCCACTAACTGCAATTGGTACAACCGTCACCCTCATTCCACAGGATTTGTTTATATTTTCGCTTTCTTTTATGTTCTCCCTATGGTCCGCCGTAACATCAAAATCCACTATACGGCAAGGACTTCTTTCTTATTAATTAACACTCAGTCTGGCAGAGATTAGGTGATTCGTTTGTTAGTATCTCAAAATTCCAGGGAATCTTATGCATCTTATTTTATTGGACAGATTCTGGTTTGTGTGTAAACCGTTTGTAAGTATGATTAAATTTTAAATTTTTTGCACAATTCGCAGTGGATCACCTTTCCCACCCAGTCGTCACTAGTTTTGTGCTCCTTTTGTGTAGTTTCTTGCATTGGCTTATTATGAAATTAACCGTTTCATCTCTATTTCCATATAACCTAACTTGCTATTCTGTTGCGTGTTATCAATTTATTTTGATATAATTGGTCCACATGACAAATTTTGTACTGTTATTAAAAGAGGTTCAGTTTTTTCTATTGTGGTTTCCCTTCTTTAGCCACGACCAAGTCATCTCATGAGCAATCTTCACAATCTGTCACTTGAACTATCCATAGAGTTAGTTTTCTTCCCATTTTTGTTTTCTAGATTTTTTTTTCTTTTTAGACTTATTGTGCCATTGCTGTTACTGGCTGTTGTAATTAGAATTTCTTTGCTTTTTTGTGTATTTCCCGAGCCCTCAAATTATTGTATTTACGTAGTCATCAATGCCGACAAGTCCTTTACTTTCTTTCTTTTTTATGCATAGAGTCTATGTCATCTTTTAGGCGCCAGGCCTTGTGCACGGTCATCAATTTCATTGTCCTTTGGTCCATTTGTCTGAGTTCCCTCCTTGTTAATTTTAAGAATGGTCCAGAATATCTTTCAAGGGAGACTGTTCAAATGTTTGATGAGATTTCTGCTGCAGAGTTTGGTTTTGAGAAGTTTTCTTATTATTATGAGGTACTCCTTTATTAATTTTTATTTCATCTTTGTTTTTTTATGATGGTGTCCGTTTCCAATATTCCTAAGTACTTGTAATTTTCCTTTTCTCCAAGTGTTCTGATACTTTCTTGATTTGGTTGTTCTGTTCCTTTCGTCGTTTCTCTTTTTCGCCTTTTCATTATCAACATGTTCCATTTTTAAATCATAAATACCATTCCTATATCCTGGCTATATATTCTTATTGTTTGTAGAAGAGTTTCTAGTTCTTTTTTAACTTTGGCAAATATCTTGATATCCTCCATATACATAAGGTGGTTCATGTTTTCCTTTGATTTTGTATATTTGTAGCCCCCAATGAATTTTCCAAGTATATAATTGAGTAGCATCATTGCTCTAACAAATAGCAGTGGGAAGACCGAGTCTCCCTGGAATATAACTCGTTTTGAATTTTAACCTCTGCAATGGTTTGTCATCCTGCCGCTAATTCGACTTTCTAGTTTTTCATGGCTTTCGTGGTGAAGTTTATAATTTTGTCAGATATTTGGAATATTTTCAAATTTGCGAGAACACATCATAGGCATTATTATTATTATTATTATTATTATTATTATTATTATTATTTAATCTTCAGCTTTATTTTCGGCTTCTTTCAAATCTCTCAACGAGTCTTTACCCAAGACCTAGGGCTCGGGAAGATTGTGGTTATATGTATTCAATGTATTTATGAATTTTTCTGTCTCTTTTAGGTGATAATTTTTACTCATATTGATAGTACTTTCCTAAGGAGATGAGCAGTTCCGCAAAGTGCAATTTGATCTATTTCATATAGGCTGGGACTACCAGTAATCTTGCTCAGGAATTCATCTGTTCTTTTCTTGATCATACCCAGGGCTGTCACTATTACTCGCACACTAGTAGTTTTAAGGTGCCACAATTTTTCAGTTTCTCTTTCTAGATCTTTGTATTATTATCATCATTATTTTACTCATTTGAAAGTTATTCCTTGCAAGTTTTTCTCACCAGGGTTAGCTGATGGTCTTTCACCGGAGTCTGAGTGACAGCAAATCTCCTCAACTCCCCAGGTCTCTTTTCTGTATTCTGGCCGATCTTAGTAATGCTGTAGTTTGAATGGTCTCTGCACGTTCCAATCCCCTTACTTAGTGTTTTGGGATCGTTCACCGTCACTTTTATGTTCCATAACTTTTTGGTTCTTTTGTAAGGTCCAAGTATTTGTTTATCTTTTTGTTTTCTTTTATTTCCATTCTGTGGTCTACCGAAACGGCAAAGTCCATAATTCGACTGATTCTCTTCCTTTTTCTTTTTTGTTAATTATCACTCGGTCTGGCCAGGATTAGGTGATCCGTTTGTATCTTAAAATCACGGAGAATTTGATGCAGCTCATTCTCCAGGACGGATTCTGCTTTGTGCATATGCCATTTCATAGTTTTCTTCAAATGTTTCAGACTCTTAAATTCTCATCAATAAATGAATGGAATATTTTCCCAATGCAATCTGCGTTGACACGTCGCAGAGTAATTAAGAGGTTGTTTCTTTAAAAAAGAAGAAAAAAAAAAGAAGAAAAATTATCCTCATAGACATTGATTGTTTTTAATAGTCATAAAAAAGGGAATTAATAAAAATTCTAACACGTGCTTTTTTTGTTTTTGTTTTTTGTTGTTTGCTCTTACAAACCACAACAAAAATATGTTTTCCAAGAGTACAACATTTCCATTGATAGATTTACTCCCAACAGAATAGGCTTGTCTTTTATTTATTTCGTTTTTTTAATCATGATAACCTTTACTGTGAGAAGCAACGGCGTAAAATTGTTTGAGTTACTTGTTAAAAAACGATGTTCTCGAATAACCGCTCGGTGTTTCCAGGACGAAACATGTTTATGTTGTCTTATAAAGTTTCCTTCTCAAAACTTGACAAGCAATGACCGGTAAAATCATCGATAATGGAGCGTTGTTAGTGAAATATATACTATATATATATATATATATATATATATATATATATATATATATATATATATGTATGCATAGTAAATTTGGTGGTAAATTTTAATTATATATATATATATATATATATATGCATTATATATATCATTATAATATATATATATGTGTGTGTGTTTGTGTGTGTGTGTGTGTGTGTGTGTGTTCGTGCAGATAGATAGATACGGGAAATTCACGTTCAGTATATACATATATATGCAAAAAGTAGCAAATATATATATATATACATATACGTATATATATATATATATATATATATATATATATATATATATATATATATATTTGAAAATTGTGAACATAGCTTTGAAAATTAGATTTGCCAAACTATTTTTATTTCTCCTTCCGTCAGATTTTATCAAAAATTTTACTCTCACTCACTCACTCATTCACTCACTCTTAGTGTCTCTCACATACGTATGTGCGTGCACGCGCGTGCGCGCGCACACACACACACACACACACACACACACACACATATATATATATGGATATGTTAATAAATTTTTATGGATTATATAGGAATTGTGAGTGTGCATTAATGTTTGTACGTGTGTGAGTATATACGCACACACACACACACACATATATATATATATTGTGTGTGTGTAAGCATGCACGTATGTGTGTGTGTGTGTGTATGTGCACGAAAAAGTGACTGCCCAAGACAGAGACTGAGGATAAAAAGATTCTATCTATCTATCTATCTTTATTTATCCTATCATCTACCGTTAATATCTATATAACTTCCATGGTGTCCATTTAAGATATTTATATTTGCGTATTCTAATGAAAGTTTATAATGAGCTTATGCATAAATAATCCGAGTTAACGAACCTTCCAAATGTCAAATCAGATAAGCAGTCTGTTTAACACCGATTCTTTTAAACATTATGTCAAACCTCCTGCTAAGATTGATGTTTCTCTGAGTGTTGAATATGTATCATCTGTCCTTCTCTTATTGTGTGACAACAAACTTGCAATCAGATCACGCTTTACTTTTCCTTTTCTCAAATGAACCGAGATATGAATCCGTTTTAACTCAGTTAATACCAGAACAGAACTAAATCGCACAAGCTTTCTTCAATATACACATTTTACCACAACTAAATAGTATTAATTATTTGCTTGCAACCACTTAAATTGCTTCAAATATGGCTAGTTAACATCAGTTGCTTTGAGAATTAATTTTTATTTATTGCGGACTTTTTGTCCTCATCTTGGTAGTTTTTTGTGTTGTTTCTTCTTTCACTACGTTTCGGCCAAATTTCACCTCTGGCCTTCTTCAGGTGATTTACCGCGACCTCGGATAGGAATGATGAGTCTTGTAACCGTATCCCCAGTAATTACTGCCTTTCATAGTTGCTGTCTATCGCACCACGTTTTGGACCAAGTAAACCTCTGGCCGGCTTGGGTAGGATTTGAAACCGCTATCTTCTGACAATGCTCCCCTGGAACCGTAGAGACTCAACGCCTCTATCCGCTGCCGAATTTGGCCGAAACGTAGTGAAAGAAGAAACAACACAAAAAACTACCAAGATGAGGACAAAAAGTCCGCAATAAATAAAAATTAATTCTTAGATTAAGAAGCCTCATCTCAAAATGATTCCGATTAAAGAAAATCAGTTGCTTTATTTGCTCACATTTAAATAGTTTATATGGTTTCTATTATGTAGCACTAACAATTCAAATGTCATTTATTGCACACAGATAAATGGTAATATAGTTCTATTTGATCTATTGTTGGGACCCTTAAAGTTATTGCCAACCCGGGTCAGAGTGGACTTGGGAGTACTGGCAATGAAAGTGTACTCCATATTCCCCAAAGCCCGAGGACTTAGGCCTTACCATTAGATTCAATTTAGTGTCATTTCTAGGACACTTTTATTACTCTGAAGAGATTCAATCGGCGTATTCTACAGTATCTTGAATATTTGGATATCTGCGATGGTAATATCACAACATAAAAATAGTTTGGCACAATTTGAACAGTAATTACCGACCAGTTATTTGTAGCGAGATTTTTTTCTGGCTACAATAACAATAAATTGCTTAAAGAAAATAGTTCTTGATC
>OY757907.1:94181926-94204426 GCA_963585895.1 Sepioteuthis lessoniana
CTACTACACACAAAAACTAATATCAACACACAATGGAAGCACAGGACGAAATAGTTATCTTCTTCAAAAACAGAACATGGAGACACGAGTTCCAATCCTGGACGAAGCTGTTTTTGTATTTAACTTCGCGTTAATGCCCCTGGGAAAGGCTCGAATCCATCTGTTTTTTCACCTCATCCCCGCTATGGGTAAGTAGTCGGGCAGAATGGCACATCTTCAGGCGAGTTTAATGGTTCTCGTTTTCGCGAAACTCCGTATCATGAAGTGTCTTATTCTCTCTCTCACTCTCGATATATATATATATATATATATATATATATATATATATATATATATATTATGTGATGGCTATCTAAAGAGGTTGGTTTCTCATATGGAGCGGCCAACTGAAATAAATTTATTACAGCCAAATGACGATCTGTTGAGTTTTTCTTCCAATTATATAAATTTCTTCTTTATGAAAGTTATGAGTTTATACATTAATCATTATACATTGAAGTCTCCCGGAGATTTTACAGAATTCTCTCATATATTATCAAATTGAGTCATTCCCAAATCATATTCTTTGTATATTTTGTATATATATATATATATATATATATATATGCAATCTAACACACACACATACACGCAAAAATATATATATGTGTGTTTGTGTGTGTGGTGGTATCTACAGAGAGCAAGCCGCTGGATATTTAGGATAGGTATATATATATATATATAGAGAGAGAGAGTGATGGTAGATTTTGGTAAATCTGACAGGCTGAGAAAAATAAGAGGAAAAGTGGATAAACCAAAACAGTAACAACAATAGCAATGATATTTCGTCTTTATTTTTAGAAAGACTTCATCAGAATGACGTATTTTCCCCCTAAAGTTCAGCATATCTAGAAATAGATAAATGAACTGAAAAATAAGAATAAAAATAAAAAGAGGTAGCGGTCATAAGAAGTAGAGACAGAAAAAAAAAAAAGAATTGGACATATAGAGATATATGTCAGAGTGATGAAACTATAACCAGATATTGCTCCTAAGTTTTTCTGTTCACCTAGCAATATTCCATTATGATAAATTTTTATCATTTTCTTTTCTACGGCAACATAACTCAAATAATCAAAAACAACTTGAGAATCATTATTGACGAACACTGAAATCAGTTTATAATTCAAAATGCTAAAATTTAGCCTTTCGGATATCAGAATGTCTGCAATGTCAACAAATGAAATTGAATGTAATGCCAGTATATATGAATTTTCTTTTTATTAGATATTTTAATTTAGATTATTGTACTATTGACTGTTTTTCAGATTTTTTCTAATGAAAATCCCATTAAGTTTTATACTCCGTTCTGTCTATGCCCGTATCCCATCTTGTATTAATTTTCTGAATCTATTGCCGACTGATTGCGAAAACATGAAACTATTAGTTACAATATAAAATTTTAACTTCTGAATATATATATATATATATATATATATATATATATATATATATATATATATATATCATTTAATCCAGTAAATCCGGAATAGGGAATAATTCCAATCAGGACAAATAAAATATTCAAAAATAGAATATTAAATATAAATATTCCTGGTAAAGTACTCAATGTAAATAAAATCTACAGAGCAAATAAACTTTTTTTCCATAAAAAAACAACAACAATCGGTCACATTTAGATAATAAATTTATTTCCATCTTTCATCAGATCAAATACGAAATGGAAATAAGCAAATTATTAACGGGATGTAAATAAATTTATTATCCTAATGTGACCGATTGTTGTTTATATATATATATATATATATATATATATATATATATAAATGTATGTGTGTGTGTGTGTGTTTTTTTTTTGTGTGTGTGTGTGTATTAGTTGGCCAACTGTAGTCGATGGAGACTCCAAGGCTCCATTTTCAACAGCAACTACTCTGAGGTGTAGGGGAGGAACGCTACCCCTTTTCGTGGATTGCTCCGGTCCAGTAGCATAATGGTTAGAGTGTTCGCCAATGGTCTGAAAGATCAGAGTTCAATCCCGGGTCTCAAAAAATGGTATTTGATGCCTCCTTATTTAACATTCAGCATTATAAGGTATGGATCAACGGTAAGTGGGGTAATTCAGGGAAAAGAGTAGCAGCCTCCCCGACATCTCAGTGTCGTAGCTATTGAAAAGGGAACCTTCGGGTTGCCCTCGAATACGGTCGGCTTACTTATATATATATATATAACTACTGCATCTATATATATATAGAGAGAGAATGTCCACCCAAAATTGACATAATTTTAAAAGCAATTATCTTGAAAATTACAATGTCTAGCTTAATGAAATTGAACAGTTTAGGCGTTGAACATCATAAGTTTATTCTGGGACCGATTTCATTATGTTGCGTAGCCATATACACGAATATGGCCATGTGCAAAATAGACATGTAATGTTCATTACTACAGAACATATAAAGAACATAGGAATCTCGGCATTCGAAAACACGTAACGACTTCTTGTTCAGGTACGAAACCTTTTTATTAACTTTGAGTTAAAGGTTTCGACGTAAGGAGGAGAGACACAATCTTCTATGCTGTCTTATTCATTTGGCCCCCAACTCCAGCGGCCCCCATCGGGCGCACGTTCGCCTCGTGCCTGCGAGCTCCAAAATCGATCCATCTCGTTTGGCGTCTAAAACCCGACTCTCATTTTCTTCAAATTCTCACACAAACTTCCGCGTGCTTCCGGCGCGTGACGTCACCCGCACCTTGTCACCCAGTATCGTCTCGGACTGTTATGACATCTGAGTGACACCTCCATCCGCTCGCGCGCACCCGCGTTAACACCTGCTTCAATCTTACACCCAACCAACCCATGTGCTGAGCCGAAAGGTTCTCAGCCTAACTAAACTCAAAGGCATGAACCGAAATCCCACGGCTATTTCATAACAATTAGTGTTCAATTTGTTCACTGCCTGTGACACAACACACGTCAAGTCGGTAGTTAAGCCCTTGCCAATCACGATGTAGCATGTCTTCGGTAACATTATCCAATGCAGAAGTGATTCTCTGCTCGAGTTCATCAATCCTAGCAGGGAGAGCAGGGATTTAGACCAGACTCTTCACATATCCCCATAAAAAGAAATCACACGGTAACAAGTCCGGTGGCCGCGGCGCCCATTTCATCAGAAAACTGTCTTCGTCTCCTCCACGTCCGATCCTCTACCGCTTTTCAAGGTCAAGAACAGATTCGAAGCCGAGTGGCTCTCGGCTTCGGCTGAGCCACTTGTTGATGGATGATGACTTCATTGACAAGCATTGCATAGCATTAGACTCAAGGGTCTAGTTCAAGCTATGAGCAGGCATACGTGCCAGACTCACGTTATATATCGAGTGAATCCAAGTTCAGCAGTAGGCTCATCTGGATTACATTGCACTAAGTGAGCCGATGACCCGCAGATGTCCAGCTGGGCGCGAGCCTCGGCTTGTGCCCAACTTCCCTCTCCCTAAACTCCCACTATAAAAAAGACCTTGTGTCAAGACCTATCCGGTGGGAAACAGAGACAAATATCGCCCGATCCATTTTTCGGGCAGATTCTGATTGAAATAAGCACGTATTGTCTTCTCCCACTAAATATAAAATCTTGATCTGTTTCTATACATTTTGTGAAAATTTGAGGTTATTTCACCTAAAATTGCTAAAATTATTGACCTGCGAAATAATGTCAAATTTATATATATATATATATATATATATATAGTTGGTTTCTTTGGTTTAATTGCATATCAACCTTCGTGGATTTTTTAATGCCAAAGCTATCCTTGTAGAAGAACATGTGATATTATTTAACTCATACCTGAGGAGAAAAGGGTTTCATACGTTTCTCAAGGGCATTAGTCCGAAAATGAGCATATTAACGCAACTGGAGTTCGAACTCACTTACATCGAGGACGCAATCCAGCACGTTAGCGACTATGTCACGGCAACTCCTCTCTCTCTATATATAAACATATATATATGCGCTCACGCATATACACACATACGACCCCACTAATGTATACCGTAATCATGCTATATAGCATGGATTCATTTGAATTTCTCTCATCATCAGTCCATTTCGGTTATCGCACTTGTTAAATCCAATGGGCGACACCCAGCGTCCGTACAGAGGTGATTAGCGTAAATTTTTGCTGGTCGGCCAAAACCAGTGTGTCCATACGTAGAAGTCCATTGGAGAAGTCGCTTATGAGATCATCCTTACTTTTCCAGCAAGGCTCAGCATATCATGTATAAGCTATCTATGATAATACTGATGTTTCTGTATTAGAAAGAATAAAGAATTCTAATAGTCATTTCTTTGTTATTTCCATCACAGTTTAAAAGTGGACAGGAAATTGATTTATTCTTTAAATTAGTTATTTTCACCGCATTATTTTCATAAAAATCTTGCTAGGATATAATCTTTTTTGCTGGGTTCTCTCGATGGATCCTCAATAGTTTCTCTCTCTCTCTCTCTCTCTCTATATATATATATATATATATATATATAGTATTGGGCATAGATAAATACACACATAACAATTTTTTTACAGTAATCTTAAAACATTTTTTCTTCTAAACCAAAAACACCAGGATTCTGTAATTTCAAATGAAAAATTATCAAATCAAAACGGATATTATTGGGCATTCTACAGCATTGAAACTCTGAAACAAAAATATGAAGACGTTGCTGTCCAAAAATAAATACACATCATATATATTTTTGTTTACAGAGTTTGAATGCAGTAGAGTTTGGTAATAAATACAACCAAATAATATCCATTTCGATTGTACCAATAATGTCCCAATACAAATAATTAAAAACCTGATATTTTTGTCTAGAAAAAAATTCACTTTTATCTGAAAACATTGGCTAAGACACTATCTTAGACGTTATCTTTTAACGATATATATATATATAAGGGTCTTTCAATAAATATTATGAATTATTTTGAAAAAAGCTAAATTTTTTCCAAAAATATAAAGTCTGCATTATTTGGAATTGGTTTATAACAAAAATTATTTTAATCTCACAAAAATATTTGTTTTGAGGCTATTCAAAATAGCGCTGAATCAGAACAGAGGTCTTTCAACAGATTTTTGGTGGCTGAGAAGTGCAAATCATGTGAAATTTACAGAATAATGTATGATGTGTTTGGAGAAATAAAAATGTTTATAAATGGACTAAAGGTCGAAATAATATTCAAGATGAAGAAGGGTCAGCAGGCCCTCAATAGCAAAGACACCTGAACCGGTGAATTCAATTTATGCATTTATCTGGGCTAGCAGAAGAGTTAGATTAAAGGACATCTCTAAATAAGTGTGATGTTCTGTGGGCACAGTACAGAGAATTATGCATAAGGACCTTATCTTTTGTCGTTGGGTTTTACCAGGACAATGCAAAGACTCATATAGCAACGGTGGAAACCACCAGTCAGTTTGGATGGGAACAGCTGTCACATACTTCTTACAGTCTAGATTTACCCTTTCTGATTTCAGCTTGTTTGGCCCCGTAAAAGAATTTCGGCAAGGAATAAAGATTCCAAGCGATGATGAAGTAAAGAACATCGTGAGCAAATGTTGACGGAATAGAAAAAAGTGTTTTAAAAAGATTATACTGAAAAATAAAGGAAAAGATTTTTTCCTGGGTGAACCGTCAGTCGTATTGTAAAATTCTCCTTAGTTTTAGAATGATCCTTATATATATATATATATATATATATATATATATATGTGTGTGTGTGTGTGTGTGTATTTCTACAAAGAAGAAAAAAAACATAACCTGAAAGAAAATTCGTTTGAGAATTAAAGTTTATTCGGGCCTTAAATCCCCAATTTTTAGCAACGCCTTCTGGGTGCCTGAACATTGTATTTAAAGAAATCACTCTCTGATGTCCTTGTGCCAACTTAAACATACACACATACGTACGCTTTGCATGACCCTTATCGTCGCAGGAAACAATGATTGTGGTGACACGAGTAACGGAAGTTCCGCTGGGTTGTAATTTTAAATATATATATATATATATATTTATATATATATATATATATATATATATATATATATATAATAGTTAGCGAAATGGTTAGTGCCGAAAGAAATGGAATCGGTGACCTGACTTCAAGTCGTGGGCACAGCTGATTGCATTTCACTTCAGGCTAATGCCTTTGAGGAAAGCATGAATCCATCTCTCCACCCCGCCCAACAATGGGTAAATCGTAGAGCAGACTGCGTTATTAGCAAGGCATCTAGTATGGAAGAAAAACGAATGAATCCAAACCAAACACTGAAGAACGAATAAACCTGAAGGTTTTGATCCAGTTGGGGAAAACTCCGCTACAAGCATTTGGAATATTCCACTAAGTGTATGAGGATAGCACTATGTCGCGCACACATGCATTTGAGCGGCACAAGAGGTTTAAAGAGGGTTGCGAGGTGAAAGATGATGTTCAAGAGCGGGAGGCCTTCAACAAGCAAGACCGAGGTCTGCATTGAGTGAGTAAGGTTGGTGGTGTGTGGTGATCATCAGTTTACTGTTCGAATTATCGCAAGTCAGTTGAACATGCAAAAAGACTATTTGGAAGATTATCACCGAAAATTTGGGCATGTCTGAAAAATAACGAGTCTAGATGTGCTGAGCATACTGAAGATCTTTGTTGAGAAGAACAGCGCTGTCCTGGACCAACTTTCTCATTAATGTGAGTTTGCTCCGTGTAACTTTTCCCTTTCCCTTAGGCTAAAGGAAATCATCAAGATGACTCGTTTTGAAGGCATGGGTGCTATCAAGATGGCCGTAACGACAAAACTGAGGGACATCCCTGAAGAATCCTTCAAGCAGTGCATAGAAGCGTGGCAAGGGAGGATGGAAAAGTGCTTTAGACTCGAGGGAAGTTGTTGCATATTAACCTTTGACCGAGCCGGCTGTTCCAGCTATGTAAACAATATGACTGCAGGAAGCACCTGTGTAAATAAGCGGAAGCACGTCACGTGGGTGACAATCGGAATACGTGAACGCAGTGAAATTATATATACACGGCCCACAGCAGATACAGGGAGGGGAGTCTTGCAGAGGTCAGTCTTTAATCTGGAGTCTTGGGTTTAGATACGGTTAGTTATGGAGACTGGTCGCCAGGTACCTGGTGAGGCAACGGCTAAGAGTGGCCCCTGGCCGGGAATCGGAAGAGGCAAAGATGTAAGGTCCTGAAGATAACACAGCGTGGTACGGTCAAGAGAAGAAATTATGGGTTAATATGGCAGAGTGTCTTCGTCTCCCTCCCTCTGTTTCTCTCACACTACGGAAGTTTCGATACCCTTTCCAAGAAATAAATAGAGATATATTTGTTGCGTCTTCATTTAAATACAACAGAGTTACTTTAAAGGAGAAACCATGTAGTTTGTTGCTTGGGATTGAAATAAATTGTTTGTGACACCAGTCCCGTTACTTTTCAGACATACCTCGTAGATCTTTCAAACACTATCTCTTCTTGACTGGAAATTTCTATCTATGGATTTCTCTGTCTCAGTCGGTACTTATTTCTCTAAGTGACTATCTATCGTGCTGTCTAACTCGATATACCAGTTTCTCCATATTTTTGACAGTTTGTTCGAAGTTATCTCTAGCACTTTGTCCATGTCTATCTGGCTAGCAAGCTAATTAGCTAGCAATGTCAGTCTGTTCATATTTATCGCCGCTATGTGATGTATGAAGTGTAATCAGTCTGTGTCTTTTCCTTTTTCTCTGTTTGCTCAACGTAATTTGATTAACCTGCATATTTATCTAAAGTCCCCCCCCACTTCCAACACAAGGTCATTTCACCTTGTATCGTAAAAATCCATCTGTAATATATATATATATATATATATCACCGACGTTTTTGTAGGCACTCCTAACTTCTGTAACAACTAAAGGATTTTTATACGTCCCGGTCAGAACTCAGTCAACTGTAACTGGCTTTTCCTCATCCTCTCTTTCTTTCTCTGTCTCTGTCTCCGACACACACACACACACCCGCACGCACGCACACACGCACACACACAAATTTATATGGTGTTTTGATACATTTATCCGTTACCGAATTCCTTGAGTGCCATGAAAGTCGGGTTTGGTTGACTATTTCGTTCAAGATGTATGCGCGTACATTAAAGTCGTTGTGTGTATGCGTGGAAAACTTTTTCAACAATTAACAAGAGATTCACTCTGTACCCAATTTACATAAGGCAGCGATAAATAAATGAACGAATAAAATGAACGCCACGCGCCTAATTCATCCTTAGCCAGAGGAAGTTAAACTAGAACCTTAGTTCATGAGGGCGTTGTGTTTCTCCTTGTTTTATTGAAATCTATCTATCTATCTATCTATCTATCTATCTATCAGATTGTTGGCTAGACTGGCTTCTCTAGTCTTTGTGGGTAACCGATCTATGAGAAGGACTACTTTGAGTTAAGAACTTTCAACAAAAGTCCTCTGGGTAATTCAACCCTGTATTTAAACTCGTTCTGGTAACTTCTTGAACGTATCGGCCTTTTCTTAAGATGCTGGCATGGATAAAGGAAACTTGGTGCATAGGCAACTGCTGGCTTGCCACACAAACTTCTACAGGCCTGCAGCTAGATCCAGATGCAGATCCATAGTCTCGCGGGATCAGCGTGTGTCACTATCTCAGACTATTTCTTTGATCTAACAAATTAGCCTCCTTAACGGCTGAAATCACAAGTTTATGCGAACAGTCGATACTAAATTCCTCGTTTTTTGGTTGGTACTACAGCGTAGTATCTGTTTATATACCTCGGCTTTGTTCTTGTCTTCAGGCAGTACGCAAAATAAATAAATAAACAAATAAATAAAATGAAAAAAAAAAAAGATAAACTAAAAATGAAGTGAGGATATTCTAACTGTATGGCAGCACCACCCCATTGTACCAAGGGTGAAGGTCGGATTAGTCTGACTACTTCGTGGTATTGATCGCGTGTTCAGTCAATTTTTGATCTTGGTAGGGTAACCGATCAAAGAGAGAGGATACTCTGAATTCAAACTTCTTAGTGACTAATCGTGGGCCCATTAATTCTCATGTTTTACTAACCTTTGAATTGACCTACGTTTTACAGTCTGTTGAATTGTAATTTATATATATATATATATGAAAATTAAGATAATTATAGTCTTCTGGTTTGAATCAGATCAGAAATAAAAATGTGATGTTAGCTAGACAGTTGCGTATTTACAACTAGTGCCAATTGTCAGTATTCAAATTCATGTTAAGACCAGTGTTAGGTATGGAAGACAGGCAAACATACTATACTTGTAAGAATTACTGAATAAGCTCTTCCCAACACTACTCCCACCCCGACCCGTAGCTGTAGAATATGCCGACTATACCTTTGCAGAAGGGTCAGATCCTCGCTCCAAACGAGTGCTTTGGTATGAGACAAAACCATCTGATAGTGAAATTCCACTCCTGGAGCTTTGGAAAATATGAAGTATCCCTTCAATAGCATTAGTCCCAGGTTTACTCTGACTCGGAGTGGTAATAGCTGTTAAGTTCCCATTTATGGATTAAATAGAACTGCTCAATCATTTACTTAGAATTATTATTATTATTATTACTAGTAGTAGTCATTTGAAAGCATACAACTGTGTGCAAATTGTTTGTATTAAATAGGAATACTTGAAAATAGAATTACTCCTGTTAAATAACAATACTTGAAACCATTTAACTGTGTGCAAAAAAATGATTAATATTCAATAGAATTAATAGTGCTATCAATAACTGAAACCACTTAAACTATTACAAACAAATGCTTAATATTATAAGGAATTATTATATTAAACTGAAACCATTTAACTGAGTGCGTTGTAAATGAGCTTTGGCTCATTAGTTGTCTGAATTTCTGAGACGAAGCTTGATGATTTTTATCATTAAAGGTTTTCGAATTATTGTCTTAATCTTTATTGTTATTTCCACAATGTTTCGGTCGATATGTCCGCCAGCTTTCTTCAGGTGTTTGTCGAACTCGGGAACCTACACGGAAGTTCGAACTAGGTCCTTTATTGAATCCATGGGGTCACCTGTTCTTATTCCGTTAGTCATAACTGGGTACAAGAGTTAAATATTGTTACTCACCAGCAGTCAAGATTGAACATGCAACCCCCAGATGATTGTCTCTTTAGAAGCTTAGGGAACCAACGCCTATAACCGTTACGCTATGTGTCCTGCTGGACACTTGTACCCGGTTATTGCTGACGGAATCAGAACAGGCGACCCCCGTGGATTCCATAAAGAATGTAGTTCGAAGTTCCGTGTAGGTCCTCGAGTTTGGCAAACACCTGAAGAAGGCAGGGGGACATATCGGTCGAAACGTTCTGGAAATAACAGTAAAGATGAAGGCAATATTCCGAAAACCCTCAATGAAAAAAAGAGCTCTGGCTCGTTAAAAATAAATCTGACCTACAAATTATTCGCTTACAAATCACACACACACACACACACACACATATATATATATATATGAACAGGATTTAGCATTAAATAATTCACAATGGTTGATATGTCATAAAACACGACCAAGCTCTCAGTGTAAAACTTAGGTCTTCACAAAAATCTGTAAAATAATAATAATGGGTCATACTCTACCACGCTGACTTATGCTATGTTGGCGGTGGGATTGAATCCATTGATATCTTTTTAAAAATTCCCATACCTGTTGCCTTACTGAGGGTCGACAGCCTAGTCTGCCTTACTATTTACCTATAGGTAAATAGTAAGGCAGACTAGGATGGGTGAAAAGGCATCAGCACCAAGAGAAACACAAATGGATTAGCCTCGGCCGGGATTTGAATTCTGCACACCGATTGTGTTTTTTTTTTTTTTTGTGATACTAGCACACACACGCATAAACACAACATCCGTATAAATAGATAAATAAAAATATATTATTTTTTATATATATTTAATAGCACTTATCTGCTTTCATGCCATTTTTACACGGCAATCATTAAGAAACCAGTGGTCGCAGATTAGCATTCATACTATTAAATATATATAAAAACTAATATATATTTATTTGGTATTATACTATATAATAGCTCTGTCACAGATATTGAGCACTCTCCAAATCATAGCGCATTTGGTTTACCACTAACCCACCAAGTGAGACAGTGACTGCCATTTACAGTTAGCAAAATAAATAAATTCAAAAAATACAAATCTCTTCGTGGATCTTCTTATTTTAAAATATATCCTTATTCTTTCTTTGGATCTACAACAACCATCTTCATATATATATATATATATACCCTTCCCACCTTCCTAAGTACGTACGTACCTCTTTACCACACAAATCATACCATCTGTATCTCTTGTTTTCAAGATATATATACAACCTTTACGTGTTTCGATGCCCTTCCACAAACATATATATTGTATTGGTTTGGTAGTGTTTAATGGCATATTAACGCCTGTTGGTTATTTAATGGTAAATCCTGTTAATATATATATATATATATATATATATATATAAGCGAGTCAGAGCTCATTTGTTTTTACTCAGTTAAATAATTCCCAGTATTGCAATTTAACACTGATAATTCAATTTAATATTAATTATTTGTTCACACAGTTGAATGGTTCGCTACTTAACTCTAATGATCCTATTTCCACCCAGTTAAATGGTTTCATTTATTATTATTTATTATTTGAACACAATTGAATGGTTTCAAGTATTGCTATTTAACACAAATTATTTTATTTGATGATAATAATCCCATGTAAAAGATTGAACTCTTCTATTTGACCTAAGAGCTACTACCACTCCGGATCAGAGTGAACCTGGAAGTAATGGCAATGAAGGGGTACTTCACATTTCCCAAAGCTCCAGAACTGGAGCCTCATCATCGGATGGTTATTGTCATACCAAGGATACTTGTTGGGGGCGAGAGTCTTAACTCTCTGCAACAGTGTAGGTGGTGTATTCGACAGCTCCATCCGTCAAGGCGTATATATATATATATATATGTCTCCATGTGTGTCTGTAAAACCGGAAGAGAGGCAAGATTGTAAATTTTGAATATAAAGATATTTATAATAGATATATTTATTACATATTGTAAATACAAATGTAGATGGGCACACCCCTACTCACCCCCATCCAGGAGACAAAATTTCTATGTATTTCTTAACAATTTCGTTCATTTCATTGCCTATCTCTCTTTTTGTTGCTGTTGTTTATTGCTATTTGTCCAAAACGAAAGAAGATCCCTTCCACTCACGTCCTATTCATTTGATACACCCCACTCACTGGATTGTGCCCCAATATATATGGAAAAAAAAAGAAAAAGAAAACGAAAAAAGAAAACAAAAACAAACAAACTAATGAATAGTTCAATACTAAACCACAAAATGACAGAGGAAAATGGAGGACGAAGGTAAAAAAGATTTTTTTCAAAGTGCCAAAAACAGATTGTTTGTTGCGTCTTTTTCACGTCGTAAACACGTGCAACATTTGTCCTCCAGAATTTGAGCTGTAATCTGCCTGATCGGCCACCTGTGTACAATGCGAATTGCACGAAGACCACGTCGTCGAGGGGTAAAAGCTACCGGGCTGACTGATAGCAGAATAGGTGTGGATGGATGCGGGACAGTGTTCAGAGTTTTTTTTTCTTTGGTTTTTTAATTTTTTTGAAAGGATTTTACAGGAAATATGCTTGATGAGAATTAAAAAAGTGATGACGAGAAAAATAAAGCTGAAGCGAAAAATATCAATGAGTATGTGAGCAGAACGAAAAAAAAAAAAAAAAAAAAAGAAAAAAAAAGAGAGATAGGAAGGATAAGTTAAAATATGGGAAAGACATAGTCGGGGTAGACAGAAGAAAAAGAAACGAGAGAAAAAGAAGAAGATAGAGAGATTGAGAGGGAGGTTCGAAGGAATTATATGAAAAAGATGAAGGGAACAAAAATCAAATTAAAAGACATGTGTAAAAAAGTTTCCAGCGAAAAAGCTGTTTTCAAACTGTTTATTCGGTCTTTAAGTGTTTTTTTTCTAAAGAAACAAAAGAGCGCTGAGACCATTTTTACAATCCTAATAATTCAAGGAGACTGCTTGTCACTTAATCTATAACGATAACCACCAGACATTTAGTATGAATAGGCCGATACTTAAAATAACAAACACGCTTAGCGTAACGGTTATCATCGTTGGAAATGGAGGTGGCGACTCAAGTTCAAACCCAGGACGATACAGTTTCACTTCGCGATAATGCCCTTTGAATGTATCTCTTCTCCCCTCTAGCTATGGAAAAATAGAAATGCAGACTAAGTTCTTTAGCCTTAGCTAGGTAACCAGTCTCGGAGAAAGAAATCTCTGAATTCAAATCAACTATACTCCGCTTAAAAATTGACTTTGTGCCACATCTTGCCTATTTTGGAGTGGGGTTATAATAATAATAATAATAAATAACTTCAAGAGAGAAATTGAATATCTTCTAATAGCAGCACAAAACAACACTATACGAACCAATTATGTTAAAGCAAAAATAGAATAGACGCAATAGAATGGCAAATTTAGATTATGTGGTGACAGAAATGAAACGATTAACTACGCAATAAGCAAATGCAGCAAACTAGCGCAAAAAGAATATAAGACTAGACACAATTGAGTAGGGAAAGGGATCCATTGGGAATTGTGCAAGAAATTTAAATTTGACCATACTACCAAATAGTATATGCATAAATCAGAATCCGCCCAGGAGAATGTGACGCACAAAGATCTTTGGGATTTTGAGATACAAAGACATCACCAAATCCAGGCCAGAGGACCAAACCTAGTGATAGTTAACAAAAAAAAAAAAAAAAAAAAAAAAAAAAATCAAAGAAAATGAAAAGAAAGACAAGTCTTTGGACCTTGCTCGAGGACTAAAAAACCTGTGGACCATAAAGGTGACGGTGATACTATTTGTAATTAGGGCGTTTTAAATGGTCTCAAATGGCCGAGACCATCAAAACTACAGCATTGTTGACGTTGGCTAGAATACTGAGAAGAGTCCTGAAGACCAGAGATTTGCTGTCTCTTTGACTCCAGTGAAGAACCATCAGCTAACATTGGTGTGAAAAACACACAAAGAGTAATATAATTATAATATATTTGTACACATTGAGTTTTCACACTGGAGATCAAGAGACGGCAATCCCCACTGGGCCATTACCCTGGCACTCTCCGCAGTATTCCATCCGATTTTAATAAGAGTCATCTGGAGTGTTTCTCTTTTTCTTGGGACTTTTAATTCCTGTACATCTTTGTAAGATTCTTTGGTATTGGTCAATGTGTGCCAAACCCGGGTATTTTCAAAGCTTTACTCTTTTTTTAGGATTTTATTCTCTGATCTATTGATACATCTACTATTTGCTAGATTTTCCCTGTTTATGATGATCAAATCTGTTATCTGGTCTGGATTGGGTAATCGGTTTGACTTTTTTGATTCCCCCTAAATTTTGGGTCTTAATTTTCTTGGACAATTTTTGATTTGTGTATTTACCATTGTTTTGCATGTTCAAATCTCAAACTTTTACGCCATCCATACACTGTTATGTCTATATATATATATATATATATATATATATATATATATATATATATATATGATAAAAATAATCTTTTAAAAAGCATTTGTTAAAACAAAGTGCTGAAACGTTGGTCAACTGAGCAGTACAAAAACTAGAAACAATTTAAATCTCATTTAGCTTTACCATATAACTATTAGTTTCCTAGTTTTTCAAAATACTTTCGTCAGATGTCATTTTTTCATCAAAAGATTCTAAAGAAAACGTATGAAACTTTTAGTCATGGAATGAACCCAAGAAGGTGAGATTTAAAGAGTTGTAGTGATAAGACCAACATACGTATTATTTTCTTTGGAGACACAGTCTCTCAAGTGACATTTGAACATATATACGACGTTTGTCCTATCAAGAAGTTCAGTGGAGGTTTTAAATTTGTTGTAGTAAATGATGATTAACAAGGGTTAGTTTTATATTTTTAAGTTCATTAAGGAAGATAGTTCGAGAGGAAGAGAGTAGTTTAATTCTAGAAATAGTTTTTGGAACCCATTTTCAGTAACTTTTATGTCATACCTTATCAATTTCGTGCATACACTTATTTGTTTCAGTATTTTCTTCTGTGCAGCAAACTCGAGTCAGTTGTCTGTGAGGAAAGCAGCACCAAGACGTAATTCACTCGTCCAGAAATTTGGAAACGGCATGCTATCCTGCTTGGCATTCATAATGGAAGCTCTAATACAAAGATTTCACTGTGTTTGGGTATCAATCTGAGGACAGTCATGTTCATATTGGTGAAAAGCAAACACCCAGTCCAGATCAGGGTGTCCCGGGTGCCCACTTGCGATAGTGACGTTATTCATTTTCCTACATGGCCTCAGACTTAACACAAAGGCCTACATCAATTAACTAGAAGAGGTAGTGTTGATCTGAATCAAAAGGGTAGCTTTTGGAAGATCTTCCGTCTTGTGACCCAGCTCTGCACTATGTCACACAAGCAGGAGAACCCAGCCTTGGCTGTCAGAAAATTTCTATAACCTCATTACCTCTAACATCTGGCCGCCAAATTCCCCAGATTACAACCCTTTTAGTTATTATGTGTGGGGTGCGGTTGAACGAGAGACCAACAAAACTCCGTGCAACACCAAAGATAAGCTGAAGGCAAGGATAACAACAGCATTTACTAATTTAAACAAGGTGATCGTCAGAAAGGCTTGCAGAAGATTCCGAAATCATCTGGAGGCTGTGGTTAAAGCCAATAGTGATTTCTTTGAATAAATATTATCTATAGTATTTCTTCCCCCCCAATCTCTCTATTATTCTCTCGCTGTCTCTCCGTATCTTTGTCTATCTATCTATCTATCTATCTATCTATCTGTATACATATATATGTATAAATTAGGAAATGGACACGGTGACCCGAGTTCAAATCCTGGACGAAGCTGTTTGCATTTTCTATTGTGCTAATAGCCTTAGGAAAGGTATGAATCCAACTATTCTCTCTTCAGCTACGGGTAAATAAGGCAGACAGTTCTCTTTAACCTTGATATGGCCACCGGTCTAGGAGAGGGACAATTCTGAATTCAAATCTGTTAAACCTGCTATTAACAGAGACCCTGTGTTGTATCATGCACGTGCTGGTGGATTGGGTATATATATATATATATATATATACACACACACACACACATATATATATATATATATATATATATATATATATATATATATATATACATATATATGTGTGTGTGTGTGTGTGTGTGTATTAGTGTGCAGCTTTATGTATGTTTAAAAGCAGTAGAATGCAGGGAAGGATTTATATCAGTAAATTTACTTTTAACAAACATTTTATTTGATTTTAAGTTTTAACGCCTCTCTTAAACAGTTATAAATTATTTTTTTTCTTATTTCAAGTGACTGGACTTCTTCTTATGGTTTAATGCTGTAACCATGTAGTTGTCACTCCATAACAAATATGTAAGTTTGTGAAATTGTCATTTGAGGGAGTGACAATGACTTCCAGTTGAGTACTTGCCCTAGGGTGCTTGGCGTGAAAGTGTGACGCAACACGTTCAGTAAGGAGCGGTCGCCTCGGTAAATTTCGGGCAACTCTTTTTCTCGACAGGTACTGCTCGCAGTCCTTCAGGTCAAGTACTTGGCGTGACACAAAAGAAATAAATGCATCAGCAGGTGGTAGATCCCCGTAAATAAAGGGGATTTTTCACCTCACTATTCGCTCAGACAAAGTGATTGGTGAAGCTTGAATATAGGAGCGGTTATTATTATTATAATATTATTATTATTATTATTTTCTTTCTTTTTCTTTTTTTAAATCTTGCGTTAAGAAATCATTATAGATGATGTTATCATTTGTAAGCCACGCACTAAACCCAAAGTGTCATTTATTTCACGGATGAAAATTAAAATCCAAGAAATCTTGTTCCTTCCAACTCAAAATTAATTAATTCGCTAGAGGAAAGTAGAAATAAGATGGTAAATTATTTAAAAAGGCAACTACTGAATACTATTGTATTCTAGTCTATATATTACTAAAATTATTTTTATAATGACTGAAAATAACTGCTCAAGTAAAATATCATTTTTACAGTGAGGTTGAATTTATTAGTGGAGAGTAATTACATCTCAACAATTTCCGACGATCAGCAAAAACTACAGTCTTCAGTCTCTCCCTCTTCAACTTATTTACATATCGTGAATAAAGTATCTATCTATCTATCTATTGATGAAATTTCCCTGATGTTTGTTCACATGTAACCCAGAAAAAATGGCACATATTATCAAGATCTTTATTTGGACAATCCAGTTGAAATGACAAATCAGAATAAATCAATTTCAATTTACAATCTAAAATTGAATAATTTTGTGGAGTCATCAGTCGTGCTAAACATCATTTTTTTATCTTCCAAATTCTTGATATAATAAAGATAATTCTGAAATCTTTAATGGAATGTTACACTTCTTTCTTAATAGAAGCATCAATATCATCTTGGACTTCTGTCACAACGACAACCAAATGAGTTCAAGGGTCATCAATCCTATAAATATTAAATATTTCAAGTATAAATTAATTTTGTTTAATTGCATGAAGTGTCTATCAAGTAAGGTGTTTTAGTGAATTTGGATATATAATTTAGATATATAATATAAGATTATAATATAATATTAGATATATAATATAAGCTCCAAGAAAGTTTAATGATTTCGGATATAGTTTTCTGTACTGTACTGTTGTGAGTAAAGTGGTGTTTGACATGCTTTTTCATATTTACCGTGGCGTGATGAACAAAGCGCTGAAACGCTACCACGAAGTAAGCGAGTTCAAACCCCAGTTGTACTATTACGTTCCCTTTCGGATTAGCACCCTTAGGAAAGGTATGAACCCCTTATTTCCCCAGTATCACTCCTGTTCTTCGGCAAGGATGTCTTTGGCATTAAATAGTCCACGAAGGTTTATTTGCCATTAAACAAACCATATTTACTTAAAAGAATGATGAATACGTATATAGGAGTGATGCAATCAAGAGTTTCCTACAAAATAAATATTAATCGTATCCGTAATATATATATATATATATATATATATATATATATATATATATATATTGAGATAGATAAAACAAAGGCTACAACTTTACGGCCAATCTAGTCATTGTAAAACTGCAGTACAAATATCCTTTTTGATAAGATAAAGAATCTTTGACAGTCTTTTAGTGCAAGTGGAAATGGTGGCCGATAAACAACTCATTGAATCACTTCCGGTACGCAGACTACGCTCCGATTGGTTGAAAACTGAGTCAAAGTAATTAAAAGTCAGTGGTCAAATAAATCCTGTTCTGCTCACACCACTACATACCAGCCTTACTAACTTACCTATCTATCTACCTACCTACCTACCTATCAACAAACCAACTTAACTTCTTTCCATTCACCTACACTCGAGAATTTATTTAAACAGAGAAAAAGTTGGTCAAATTTATAAGGTTGTCCTGATGTTTTTGAGGAAAAGCATGTAATTTGTTTGTACCTGTGTACATAAGCATATTGATAGATAAATAGATAGAAAGATAGTTTTGTGTATGCCAGGAACATGCTCGGGGGAAATAAGGTGCAGTATGGTGTAATTTACAGCGACCTTGACTATAACCAAAGAAGTGCAATAAATGGACGACACTGATTGCATTTCACATAGCACTTGGGAAACGTATGAATCCAATTATTCTCCCTCCAGCAAAGGGTAAATAGTAGGGCAGACTGGTTCTTCAGCCTTGGTAAGGCAACTAGTCTAGGAGAAGGAAAACTCTGAATTCAAACCTGTTAAACTTCGCTTAAAAATTGACCTTGTGTTATATCCTGCCCGAGCGGAGGGGTTGGGTAAATATGATGAATGTTAATTTTTTGTCTTTACTTACCAAGGAGTTCCTTATCGTATTCAACAGTGAGAAGTCTTTTTTAAGCAACTCAACCAGATTTCTGTTGTTCCGAGTCACTTCATTTCTTAAAGACTTGGTTTAATGTCGTAATTTGCTGAGAGGTATAGCGAGATAGTATTAATACTCATCATCTTCATCAAGTCATGCTGATAGCATAGATTCCTTTTACTCTCTCTCACCATCCGTCCCTATCGTTCATCGCTTTAGGCAGGTCCATTAGACGGCACCCAGTGTCCGCACTTAGTTGATTTATGTAATTCTTTGCAGGTCGACCAACACTGGTGTGTCCATATGTAGGAGTCCAAAGGAGAATGTCCAAACTTCTACAGCAGTGTCAAGCAAGTCTTGTTCGTCTTGCTTGAATGATTTGTGAGATGAGAGGAAAGTGGTCGTGCAGCTGTTGTTTTCTGAGGTGATACTTACAAAATTTGTTAAAGCAGCACGTAACATTTTTTGTGTAGTTCTCATCTTGCTCATTTCCAAGCGTTTCGTTAGAGTCCCAGTGTACTGACATCGCTATAGCTTGGAAGGAATCCCGTTTTCTTTTATCAGAGTGATCATATTTCTGAATGATCTATAATTAAGAGGAAAACTGATTACAGTGACTAGAAACAACACAGTCAACACAAGGATCAACCGAACAACAATAACTAGAAAACAAAAATGGGGAGAAAAACAACTGTATGCATATTTCAAGCAACAAACAAGCGACATGTTACACGAGAAAACTTGGACATGGCTAAGAAAGGGAAACCTTAAGAGAGAAAGTGAATCTCTTTTAATGGCAGCCCAAAACAACGCCATAAGGACCAACTATGTTAAATCAAAAATAGATAAGACCCAACAAAGTAGCAAACGTGGGTTATGTGTTAATAGAGATGAAACGATCAATCACATAATAAGTGAATGCAGTAAACTGGCGCAAAAAGAGTATAAGTCTTGACATGACTGGGTAGGGAAGGTGATCCATTGGGAATTATGCAAGAAATTTAAATACTACCAAAAAGTATATGCACAAACCGGAATCCGTCTTGGATAATGAGACTCACAAAGTTCTCTAAGATTTTGAGATACAAACAGATCCCCTAAGCTCGGCCAGACGATCAAGTGAAAGTCAACAAAAAAGAAGAAAAAAAAAAGAGAACTTGCCGAAGAATAGATTTTGCCGTTCCGGTAGACCACAGAGTATAATTGAAAGAAAGCGAAAAGAGAGATAAGTACCTTGACTTTGCTAGAGAACTAAAAAAATCTATGGAACATGAAGGTGACGGTGATACCAGTGGTAACTAGAAAAGATTCTGGAAAAGAACTGGAGGAACTGAAGATCAGAGGGCGAATCGAGACCATCCAGACCGTAATACTTATAAATCAGCTTGGAATCTTAGAAGAGTTCTGGAGACCTGAGGAAACTTGCTCTCGCCCAGACTTTAGTGAAAAAAAAAAATCACTTAGACCTGGTATGAAAAATTCACTGTGTGTGACAACAATAATCTATCTATCAATCTCATAGGCTCAGTGTTTGTCAATGGTCTGGGAAACCTTGGTTCAATTCCAGGTCGCGTCATACCAAAGATTTTTAAAATGGTACTTAGTACCTCCTTGCTTAACACTCAGCAATATAAGGTACGTATCAAGGGTAAAGTGGAGCAATCCAGGGAAAGGAGTAGTGCCCTCCCTTACATCGCGGTGTAGTAGCTATTGAAAAGGGAGCCTTCTGGTCGCCCTCGACTATGGTCGTCAACTTTTACTTTCTTACTTCTCTATCTATCTGGCGGTTCAAAAAGTAAAAGACGTTTAAATTTATTGAAATAATACTACACAATCTTTCGATATTTTCGCATTTATATCATTCACATATTTGTCAAATATACAAAACCCAAATGTTTGATCTCTATATTAATATGATTATCAATTGAAATTGATAACGATTGACTCATCAATTTATATTTGTGTGCTAATTAATGAACTAACCAATCAATGAAATATATCACTCAATTTATAAATGAAATCGATTCGAAATTTGTGAAATCATTGATTGGACCGTGGGTGTTTGTCTATGATCTCATTCAAATGTATTTCCCGAAGAAGTTTCTTTTATGAATGGACATAAAATTTCCGTCCATAGTAAATGTTTCTTGCAATTTCATGAATGAATGAATAAATGAAATCGAGGTGTGAGTGAATAGCTGGAATCATGAGTTGACAGAAGAAATTGTAAATTTGGCCCGATTCATTGTGTTATACTATTTTGGGTGCGGTCTGTCTAACCGACTTTGTGTTTAATGATGGATTCATTAAAATCTTTTCAGCTATTTTTCATCGTTATGATAATTTTGATAATATGATAATATTGACAAGAAAATAATTTGATAAAAAAGTATTATGATATTTTTACGAAGCTATTTTTGTGTGAAATGTTTACCATAGCACTGCCTATTCTACGATGAAATTGGCCAGTCTTTTATTTTCTTCTATTTCTTTTCTTTTCTTTTTTTTTTTTTTTTTAATAAAAATGATCGATGTCTTCAGATCTGGCTAAGCTGAATCTAAATGTGTAACGTACTGATTTTTAAGAAAAATAGTGAATTCGCCTTGCGCAGCTTTGTACTTTGTCCGGCTGGTGGTTTGATCACTTCGCGATAGGTTTCACTACGCTCACCCACTTTGCCGCTTTAAGAAGGGTTCGGTGCGATCGAGATCTTACAGTACAGTATTTAAAATATTGTCATATAATCTCATAGACATTGTTTCCTCACAGAATGTGGAAATGCATGACTGGTTTTATCTTTAGCTTCAAAAATATCTTTTCTCTGTATTTTCTATATTTAATCCCTATAGAACAATGGTTAAAATTTTTACTTAGTATCTTTTACCTTTTTCTTGGCATCTAATATCTTTTACACATTGACCTTTACCGTTTACCTACTTAATTTGCTTATTTATCCATTCACTGTTGAAGATTGTCCAATGAAGACAAAAAAAGTCATAAGATTTTCCCTGACGGAATAAACCGGTTTATACATATATATATATATATATATATATATATATATATATATATATATATCTCAGAAGATATAGAAATAAATTTTTCAACAAAGAATATTTATACAATATCTTAATTATAATACGTAAATGAAGGTTCAAAATAACGTACACAGGAATTCAATTTAACCGACGTTCTACAAGAACTCATTAACTTATAGAGCTGTATTATTATGATCGTAAATAGAATGTTAAATTTAGCTCAAAGCCAAAATCTGAAACAATTAGCAAGGATCGAACTCCATAGTCAGTAATTCCGTAATAACTGATCTTTGAAACTAGCTTGCTAACCATAAGACCACAATAGTTATTGATTTGGCTTTGCTCTGTTGTGACACAAGGTCAGGAATATAGGGCATCAAGTCAGGATCGAATACACTACTCAGTTGTATTCAACTCTTTTCCCGCTATAGGCAGGATGTGACACGGTT
>OY757907.1:94209426-94211926 GCA_963585895.1 Sepioteuthis lessoniana
GAAATTCAGACATAATGGAAAGAACTCGAGACAACTCCATAGATTAACGATTTTTTAAAACTATAAATAAATGATTGATTATATACAAAATTAAAAAAATAAACTAGCTAAGTTCCCTCTCCCCACAAAAAAAACAAAAATGGGAGGATTATTTATGTATTCACAGCAAATCAACCTTAGGTCAGTGTGTTTCACTGCTAAAGACCAGAGTGTAATATCTATTCAGTCGAGTTCTTGTGTTCGTTGGGAGTAGCATCGACCCACTTCCACCATCACATGAGTGAGTAGAATATTAAATCAGAGTGTTATATCTGTGAAAAGTGTTAAGCACACACACACACACACACACGCACACACTCGTATATATGGATACACTTTGTGTTTCATACATGTGAATTAGCGACAAAGAATGTCAATCTAATTCGTATATTCTTCTAGATATTCATAAAGATATCTTTAAATCTATTGGTTAAATTAAATTTTAAATGAGAAAAGATTGAACGTGTCAACGTGATGAAAGAATTGAAAGTATTCAATTGATAGGTGTAGTGTTTTCTAGTCACAAATATTTATTTTGGAAGTCTACGTTGTTGTAAGTTCGATCATCCTTCGGTACCCAACAATTCAATTATGGCCTTTTGTCAAAGTATGTATTTACCAACCCCTCTGCACGGGGAGGATGTAACACAAGGTCAATTTTTAAGCGGGTTTTACAGGTTTGAATTCAGTTTTCCTTCTTCTGGACTGGTTGCCAAACGAAGGCTGAAGAACCCAGTCTGCCCAACTATTTGGGAGAATATTTGGATTCATATCTCTCCCAAGAGTATTAGTGATATGTGAAATACAAATAGCCTTGTCTAGGATTTGAACTCGTGTCGCCGTGTCCATTTCCTACGACGATAACCATTACATAACAGGCACCTTGTGTTAAAGTATGTTAACACAGTATCTATCTATCTATCTATCTATCAACGCCCCGTGCTGTGACTGGAATACACTGACTGTACCTCTGCAGAGGAGTTTGACTCCCCTTAACGAGTGTCCTGATTGTGTGACCCAAAGCTATCTGATGGTGAGGTTCTAATCCTGGAACTTTGAGAAATGTGAAGTACCCTGTCATTGCAATTAATCTCAGATCCAATCTATGGGGCAAGTAAAACTATTCTGTTATCTATTTTACTTGAAACCATTTAACTGTGTGCAAACAAATGAGCTCTGGCTCATTTAAAAATGTCATTTACAAACTATTCGCTTACAAATTATATATATATATATATATATATATATATATATATATATATATATATAACAGGATTTTGGATTAAATAACTCAAAAGGGTTGATATGCCATAAAACAGAACTATTTGATCCTATCTATCTATCTATCTATCTATCTATCTCAGTTTGTGCGTGTCTATCTCTGCTGGTTTATATAAAGACATTTACGTCAATGAATTATTATAAACTGAAGACACGTTTTATCTGATATTTTTTGAACAGTCATATAAACAGTTAAAGTAATTTTGTTGACATTACTCATTGACATTACTCCTAGGTTACTCTTTTGTTGATATTACTCATTGACATAATTCCGAGGTTCATTCTAATCCAGAGTGGTAGTACCTGTTAGAGTCCCATCTAAATAGACATGTTTGAAAATTATCTATACTGGATAGCAATGCATGAAACCATAAAACTATGTGCAAACAAATTATTATTAAATAAAATCATTAACGTCAGATAGGAATACTTAAATCGATTTAACTGTATTCAAATTATTTGTATCAGATATCATATAACCATGTGCAAACAAATGATTATAAACAAATAAAAAGCTATTTAACACAAAAAATTCCTGTAGAAGTTCAGTAGTGGTATTATTTAACCTATAGCTGGAGGGACAAGGGGGTTCAAACCTTTCTCAAGGGTACTAATCCGAAAAGGAATTTAATGGCCCGGTTGGATTTCGAATTCGGTTACTACGATGCAGTCCAGCACGTTAGCCATTACGCCACGGAAGGTTTCCCTTAAAATGATGTATGGACAATTTAAGATTGGTACATATATTTATTCCATGTAAAAAGTTCTGTTTCGTTTGATCAATATTGGCCGGATCTGAAATATTGTAAGCGTCGTATAAATAGAAAATGTCGACTATTTGGGTTAATATGGTGATGAGTTCGATCTTCACCAGGTTCCTCGTTCTTGTGGCGTTATGCTCGACTCAGTTAAGCCACGGAAGTACCCCAACGCGAGTTAGTCAAACACGCGTTAGTCCAACGCGAAACGGTAAGGTTTTTTTTTCAGAGACTTCAACTCAGTATAAATATAAATTCATTTTTTCAATCAAAACTATGGTATTTTTCCTGTTAGCTTTTTAGTTGGTTGTTTTGTTGTTTTGTTTTACAGCCTATCAGACCTTTTCGGGTTATCTAACGCCAAATTGAATTTCAAACAATTCAGTTTAGTATAAGTATGGTTTTAGTTTACAAACAGGTAC